>JAHSUH010003640.1:600000-842335 GCA_025388415.1 Cynanchum wilfordii | reverse complement strand
ATCTCATGTGGCCACCAAGAGCTCTTCCATTAGCGAAATTCCTCAAGCACAGGTTAAGCTTGTACTTCTCCATAACCAAGAAGAAGAAGAAAACTCACAAATCTCTCTCTATAATCTCTGTTGGGGACATGGTTCAAAGTCTTGGTCACCGTCTCGAAAGCCACTGGTTCATATCTATATCGGTCAATATTAGTGACTCGGTCATCGTATCGGACAATACAGAATTTATTATATTTAATAAAAAAAAAATTATATATAATTTTAAAATATAATATAAAATTCATAAACAATAATAATTAATCATAATTTTAATATAAATAATTATTATTTTTTTAGTAATTGAACCATTCGAATTTTTTTTTTTTTTTTTGGTAATTGGCAAATTATAATTACCTAGTGTAGTGTTATAAAGATTTTAAATCAAAGAATTTCTTAAAAAATAAATAAAGTAATAGCACATTTGAATACCTAATTATAAATTTTTTTTAAAAAATTATATTTTAAATTTAAAAAATATTATATTCATGCATTTTATTTGTAAATTCTCAAATCAAATATTGTGTGATTCTAATTATTATTTTCTTTAGTAATTGAGTCATTCAAAAAAAAAATTATTTTTTAAGTAACAACAAATTATAATTACATAGTGTTATAAAGAACTTCTAAAATAAAGACTTTTAAATGAAAGAATTTCTTAAAATATTATAACTTTTAGAAAAATAATAATAAAATAATTTTTATTTATGAGATGATAATAAAAAATTTAAATTGTTTTTTTAGAGTAAAAATTTAAATTGTTATTAAATATAATACTAATTGTAGATATATAAATTTTATTTATATATTTAAATATATAATTAAATATTATTTATATATTTTAAATATATATTTATATTTTATTTATATATATTTGGATATTAAAGGATTTGTCTCCTTAGATGAGTGACACGTGGCAAAATCATAGCCACCGATTATCACTCACTCCACCTATAAATAGAGGTCAAATTCCCTCAAGAAATGTTGGCAGACACACAACACACTCACTCAAGAAGCTGAGAAAGTTGAGAGATATTCGAAGAATACCGAACCTCTGTCGAAATCGGCCCTTCCTCTCAAAGCCCAAATCCATTCCGAGACAAAGTCCTAAAGCCCTCGGAAGAAGAAAATCAAATTGTTCGATAGATCGAGATCAAGCCCAAAAGCCCTCGACATCGAATCCATTCCGAGATCCAGCCCAAAACGCCTCTCGGAAGAAATCAAAACAATTGGATCGAGACAAGCCCAAAACGCCCCTCGAATCCACGATGGATTGAATCAACGGATCTATAGAGATTGGACCCTGTAAATTTATTATAATATAATTGTTGTATTCAATTACCATATTTCTTGTAATTCCGATTTTACAGGAAATAAAAGAAATTATTGTCTACAAGTTTGGCATGCCCAGTGGGACCATCTCTACCATTCATCTCTTTCCGTCAATACCATAGAAATGGAGTCCAAGAATGATCTCAACAAAGCTGATTCAAATGACGTTGCTTTGTGGAGGTAAGTGTTGGTGTTTTGACGTCTGCGACCTATGTCGGTCCTACCACGCGAAGCAAAGGAAAGGTGATTGCTGATTTGCGGAAAAGACCAATTAGCGACGCCTCCCACAAATTCACCAATCATTGTTTTGACGTTGCTGTAACGCAGAACCAACCACGAGGCGTTGTAGGTGGAATGGTTCAAAAGACACTTGCAATGCTTGGAGAACAAGTACGGTGCAAACAAGGTAGAATCAGAAGATAAAGATTCATTTGTTGATTCCATAGGTGCTATCCAAGAAGATCAAACGAGCAGCAATGATGACCTTGAAGATACCTCTGCAAATACATTTGTCATGCCTGTTATGATGGTGGACGCGTCAACGATAGAAGAACAATTGGCAAACTTGACGAAGTTGGTGGCGGACCTCACATCACAATTGGCGAAGCAAGATCGCATCATTGCGCAATTGGTGAGCAACAATGGTAAGTCTACTCCGACAATGCAAAGGTACGTTGAGACTGCACGAAACGATGTTAACTCAAAGCGAAAAGAAGAACCAAATGATTTTGGGGCAGTCAATATTGTTGAAAAACAATCTCAAGTGATTGATGGATCCAAAACAAATGAAGAAGAACGAACAATTCATGTTTCTTCTGATGGACTCATTCCGACAAATGAATTAAGGAATTTCATTACAGGTATGATAACTGATAAATATGCAGGAAAATCAAAATCATCCTTTGCGTATTCAAAGCCATATTCGAGGAGAATTGATGGTTTGAAGATGCCCGAAGGATATCTTCCTTCAAAATTGCAGCAGTTTGATGGAAGAGGCAATCCCAAGCAACATATTGCTTACTTCATCGAAACATGTAACAACGCCGGCACAGAAGGAGATCTTCTAGTCAAATAGTTCGTTCGATCCCTCAAAGAAAGTGCATTTGACTGGTACACCGACTTGGCTCCTGGATCGATCGACAGTTGGAATCAACTTGAAACAGAATTCCTAAACCGCTTCTACAACACCCGAAGAACTGTAAGTATGTTGGAGTTAAGTCACACCAAGCAATGGAAAGACGAGTCTGTCGTCGACTACATCAATCGATGGAGGAGTCTGAACCTGAATTTCAAAGATCAATTATGTCAAAAATCTGCGATCGAGATGTGCATCCAAGGAATGCAATGGAACCTTCAATACATTTTGAAAGGAATTCAACCAAAAACATTTGAAGAATTAGCTACACGCGAACGAGATATGGAGCTAAGTATTATCGTCAATCAAAAGTTTGAAATTCATGTTCGAACAAAGCTCCTTGATACGAGCGTAAATTGTCTACAAATTTGAAGAAAGCTCCTTGATACGAGCTTAAACTGTCTACAAAGTTGAAGAAGACTCTTTGATACGGGGATAAACTGTCTACAAAGTTGAAGAAGACTCTTTGACACGAGTGTAAACTGTCTGTAAAGTTAAAGAAGACTCCTTGATACGAGTGTAAACTGTCTACAAGTTCATATGTTGATGCAAAATGCTCCTTGACGCACGAGTTAAAACCGCATGTTACTCCTTTGATGTAAGAGTTTAAACTGCAACTTTGAACTACGTTTGACTTGATTCCTTTGCAGGATACGTAGGCAACTTAGATAAATTCTAAGTTCAGTCATAGCCAAAAAAAAAATGATTGCGGTGAAAAAAAAGCTGCACAAGGGTAAAGAAAAATTGCAGTACTAAAATAAAAAAAATGAAAAAAATGCAGCAAAGTACTGCTAAAAAAAAAAGCATTAAAAAAAAGACTGCAGAAAAAATAAATAAATAAATAAATAAATATTGAAAAGAAAGAACAAAAAAAACATAGCAAAAAGCTCCTTGAAAAAAAAAAAAAGTAAAAAAAAAACTGCAAGACAAAGTTGTGAAAAAAAAGAAATTTTATTGATTTCAATTCTTTTAAACAATATATGTTTACAAGATTAATAAACAATAAGGGGCATTGAAATTAATCTATCTACAAAGTTGTCCAATCGCCGAAAAGTCTATGATTTGATTAAAGTTGATGAAGATTAACGTTGAAGTAGACGATTATAATTTATTCAAAGCGACGAATGTGCAAGATTTCTTAAATCAATGTTGACAAAGTTGATGATGAATCCTTCAAATAGACATTTGGAATGTTGAAAATCATTCTCCAAGTTGATATCTGCAACGTTGTTGATGACGAAGCCGCAAGGTCATGGAGGATGATGATAAACTGCAAAGTTGTGGACGACGTTGGTAAACCGCAAAGTTGTGAACGACGTTGGTAAACCGCAAAGCTGCTGACGACGATGGTAAACTGCAAAGCTGCTGACGACGATGGTAAGCCGCAAAGTTGTTGACGACAATGGTAAGCTGCAAAGTTGTTGACGACAATGGTAAGTTGCAAAGCCGCAAAGTTGTTGGCGACAATGGTAAGGTACAAAGTTGTTGACGACAATGGTAAGCTGCAAAGTTGTTGACGACGATGGTAAGCTGCAAAGTTGTTGACGACGATGGTAAACCACAATGTTGAGGCAATAGACAACAATGTTGATGACGACGATGAGCAGCAACGTTGATGGCGAAGATGAACAACAACGTTGATGACGACGATGAACAATAACGTTGATGACAATAAACTTACCGTCGAAGATGATGATGAAGGATAAATGCTGCAAGTCATTTTAGGCAATTGACGGTTCCGCGTTACCAAAGATCCGACAGGAGGGGCTGTATATCTGTTTAATCCTTTGAACCAAAATCGAATCCATTGCTCAAGTATTATGTTGGTGGGATCTCCATCTGCAAGTTTCTCTAATGCAAAAAAAAAAAAAAAAAGATACTTACAACTTTGAGGGGTTCGTTTGTCAAACAGTTCTCTCGCAGATGGAATAACTTCGTCGTAAAGGAGGCCGCAGACAGGTAAACCGGTAAGTGTGAATAAGTCTCAAATTGAAATCGACAGCTCACCAATAGATGTATGCAAAGTGTTGGTCGAAGGACACCACTGGTTGCAAAAAGCACGCATCACATTCTCACAACGATCATAGGTGAACAACGACGCATACACAACATCATATACCTCTGCATTCTTCAAGGCTCGTTCATGATTTACAAGAATGTACTCGGTCCACTCCCAGTAATTTTTTGTGTAACTTACCTCACCAAAGTTGGATGAATAAACAGGCAATGAGGACTTCTCTGTATTTGTAGTAGTAAAGGGAAGGAAAAACTCTCGCGATGGTGAATCCGCTTTATGAGTAGTAGATGACAACAAACTTACCACTTGAGGAGGGGATGAATGATGAACATTACGAGTCGCGGTAGAAGATCAATCGGTGATGTGATGGTAGCTCACAGCTCCTTGGGAAGTTTAAAGATTTCATCCTTAATACAAAAAAAAAAAAAAAAAAAAAAAATGTCTTTTTATTAAAAAAGAAAGAGAGAAAAAAAAAATATAATAAATAAAAAAAAAAGAGACTTTGATACTGCGAAAGAAACAGAAATATATATATATAGTTATAATTTTTTTTTAAAAAAAGAAAGGGACTTTGATACTGCCGAGGCAGACAGAAACAGAAACAGAAACATATATATATATATATATATATATATATATATATAATTAAAAAAAAAAAGTCTTTGAAACTGCCGAGAAAGGGTTAAAAAAAATTCTTTTGAGATAGAAAAAAAAAAAGAAGGCTTTTCTTGGATGTCTTGAAGAATTTTATAAGAAAAATCTACCAAGGTGAATGTACTTGACAAGTTCCGAAAAAAATTTTGATGGAGTCACTTTTATAGACTTAAAAAGTCTAGGAATTTGAATCATATTTATCTTGAGTTAAATCCAAATAAACTCAAATAATTTATTCAAGATTTATATATATCTTTATCCAAAATTGATATGAGATATATATCTCCAAGAGTTTTTGGAACTTATTCCCGAGACAAATTCTTCAATCTCGGGAACAAGTCTCAAAAAGGGGCAATTTGTAGATATATAAATTTTATTTATATATTTAAATATATAATTAAATATTATTTATATATTTTAAATATATATTTATATTTTATTTATATATATTTGGATATTAAAGGATTTGTCTCCTTAGATGAGTGACACGTGGCAAAATCATAGCTACTGATTATCACTTACTCCACCTATAAATAGATGTCAAATTCCTTCAAGAAATGTTGGCAGACACACAACACACTCACTCAAGAAGCTGAGAAAGTTGAGAGATATTCGAAGAATACCGAACCTCTGTCGAAATCGGCCCTTCCTCTCAAAGCCCAAATCCATTCCGAGACAAAGTCCTAAAGCCCTCGGAAGAAGAAAATCAAATTGTTCGATAGATCGAGATCAAGCCCAAAAGCCCTCGACTTTGAATCCATTCCGAGATCCAGCCCAAAACGCCCCTCGAATCCACGACGGATTGAATCAACGGATCTGTAGAGATTGGACCCTGTAAATTTATTATAATATAATTGTTGTATTCAATTACCATATTTCTTGTAATTCTGATTTTACAGGAAATAAAAGAAATTATTGTCTACACTAATATCATTTATATTTAAAATTAAAATAATAATATTTTTTAATTATAATTATAATATACATAATATAATATATATATTGATACCCTCGAAAATTGAGTTTTTTTCCAAAATGACCATACTTTTTGAAATCACTCAGTGTTTGACTCTGTTTTTTAAACTATTTCTCAATCTGGCTTTGATTCATTTTGTGAATGAGTCATTCTGGGTCTCACCGACAAAAAAAATAAAATTCTCTCTCCTAATTTTTTTTTTCTCTCCTTCTCTCTCTATCCTCTTTTCGTTTACAATTCACGTCGTTTCTTCTTTTTTTTTTCCAACTGTAATATATATATATATATATATATATATATATATATATATATATTATATATACTTTAATACTATGACTTATTTTGGGAATGAGTCATAGTTCTAAAATTTCATATCCCCTATTAAACTCAAAATGAACTTCACTTTCTCTCCAAAATTTCTCTCCCCAAAATTTCTCTCCAAAATTTCTCTCCAAATTTGTTCTATCAAGATCTATCCAAGGAATTTCAACCACATATTATAACTATAACTAACAAATCTTAATATTTTATTTAATTACGTAATATATATATCATCTCTTTATATGACTTATTTTAATATTTTTTTAGGGTTTATGACTCAAGTTGGGCAAATCTTGACTTTTATTGTATTGAAAATATGAATTTGTCTTGTACATATCAATTATTTATGGTTGATTGTATTATATTTATATTTTTATGTAGTGATTTATTTAGGGTTTTGAGTTTTTTATTTGTGTATTTAATTACATAATATATATCATCTCTTTATATGACTTATTTTAATTTTTTTTTTGGTTTATGACTCAAGTTGAGCAAATCTTGACTTTTATTGTATTTTTAATGAATTTTTCTTGTACATATCAATTATTTATGGTTGATTGTATTATATTTAGATTTTTAAGTGGTGATTTATTTAGGTTTATAGTTTTTTATTTGTGTTTTTAAAGAAACATTATATATGGAAATTTTTAATATATTGATTTTTTTTGTAATTTTTAGATGGCATTGTTGGAGCAACCAATTAGACTAAATTTCTTTTGGGATTCTAGTATTCTTTACGATGGAAATGGAAATCCATATTTTGAAGGGCCAACAAAAAAATCATGGGTGTTTAGGAGACAAGTGTCTTATTCTGATATTGTTCAAAAGGTTTGCAACTATAGAGGTATTGATATGACAACAACGAATTTAAAGTTCATACTACGCTTTCCGGGTGTTGTAAGAGGTTGTTCATTTGTCCAATACAGTACCATTGAGGTCACAGATGAGGAAGATATGGAACATATTTGGTCAATACCAAGTGACTTCAAGATTGTGGGTGTTAGTGTTTTGGTTCAAGAAGTTCACATCGATCCTCCTTCTTCACCAATAATTCATGGATCTCCAACACATGTGGTGCAATCAAATATGATGCAAAACAATACATGTGTTGACAATGATTTCACATTTCCAATTCGACCAACTTGTCAAATCCAAACAATGTTTCATTCAATCCATATGCTACACGGGCGAATGAGATAGCTTCTTCGACTAGTAGTAACGCATGTTCAACCGCAATGGGGGCATCAAATGCTTCAAGATCATATCAAGCAACGGAGAATGAAACGACACATATAAATTTGAATGTAAATCCCATGACATCTCAACAATCAATAGATGATGATCCCACATTTATGGATTGTTTAGGGGCAACTTCGGATTTTGATGGGGAACCGGCTAGCGATGGACCAAATGATGATGGATGTGATTTAGACAATGAAGACAACCAGAATAATGTTAATCCACAATGTTCAAATTCTACTTCATCATTTCATTCATAAGGAATGACCCAGAGACTCATGTGAGTGTTATCCGAAAAGAAGTGCACAACGTATTCCAATGTAATTGTTTTTACAAGAAAGGATGGCACGCGAGGAAAGCTGCGATTGAAATGTTGTTCGGGAGTTGGGAAGACACTTTCAAAGTATTACCGAAGTATATGTGTGCCTTACAAGATGCAAATCCAGACACAATCTTACATTGGAAACACCATCAATCCAGTCTTGAAAATGATAAGGTATTTAACTATATGTTTTGGTCTTTCAATGCATCTATCTCCGGTTTTGCCCATTGTCGACCTGTTATTTCTATAGATGGTACATTTCTTAGAGGTGTATATAAAAGCGTTCTCCTAATCGCAAGTAGTTGGGATGCAAACAACCAAATATATCCCTTGGCATTTGCAATTGTTGATGAAGAAACTACCGCAAGTTGGAGTTGGTTTTTACGACTTCTGCGACATTATGTGGTACTTAATAGGATTGTATGCTTAATTTCTGATAGGCATAAGGGTATTTTGAGTGCAATCAATCATCAGCCTGAATGGCAACCACCACACGCAGTCCATCGGTTTTGTTTACGGCATGTAAGGGCAAACTTCAAGGTGACATTCAAAAGGAAAGAGCTATCGGATTTGATGTATAAGGTAGGATCAACCAACAAGGTCACAAAATTTAATGAGTTTATGGAAGAGATCAAAATGAGGAACCCGGAAGCATTTAATTATTTGGCCGCAATAGATAAGGAAAAATGGACACTAGCATATGATGGCGGTTACAGGTATGGTTGTTTGACCATAAATCTATCCGAATCATTAAATAGTGTTTGAAGAAGTGTCGTGATTTACCTTTGAAGGCTTTGATCGAGTTCGTTTATGACAAACTTGTACATTATTTAGTAAATATCGAGATGAGGCAGCACACACTATATGATGTGTGTCGAAATCACCAAAAATAATATCCTATTATTAAAAACTACAAAAATTGTAGTATCCGGCAAATAAAATTTATTTAATTATTTAATTATAAAATTTATCCACAGAGATTGGGTATAAATTTAATTATTTAAATGTATATAAAATAAAATAGGGGTTTATGGATTTGTTCTACTGAATAAAATATAAAAATGCAGAAATAACTCAAATAAATAATTAAAAGAATTTAATAAAAAGGATATTCAATTGAGGTAATTTTTCAGTAACAGTTCAACTTAATTTGATCATTGATAAAACACAATATAAATTTTGGCTATCAGATTAATAAATTGTAAATAGTTAAGATGAAATCGTTAACTATTACTAATCAATTGACAATCTTAGAATAAGATCATAAGATTTAATCAACCAATTATTCCAGTTAATAAACATCAAAGAGAGTTTATTTAAACTAGTTCATATATTCCTATAACAATAATTGAATATGAAAGCATATAAAATCATGTCATATGTCTACTTATATCAAAACGTTCAAACGATAGGTTTTGATTGACAGATCAAAACAATGACAAGTTAATACCAGAGTATTAACTAATCAAAGTAATAATAATAATAAACCAAGAATATATAAATAAGAGAAAAAAAATCGGATAGCAATTAATTTAGAAAGATCTCACAAATATTGAAGAACCGAAACTTCAATTAACCTCAATCAAACAATTGATTTAGCTGCTCATTCTTTAGAAGTAGCCTTGTAAAAAAATAAAAAATAATTACTAAAAGCTATTTTCTGCGTTCTGTCCTTTTTGAAAGCCGAAAGGCTCTTATTTAAAATAATTCAAAACTCCACTAATTTCTCCTTATTTTTCTCTCTATTTAAAATAAATAAAAAGAATAAAATAAATAAAATAAAAGACTAGACTACTTCTTCTCCTTCTGCGCAGAATTATGGGAGAAAAAATCGAAAATCCCTAACAACAATCTTCAATTCAAATTTGACTCCAATTACCCACGCGTCTGCTTCTCTAAAATAAAATAAAGAATATAAATAAATAAGTAAGAGATTGGTAAATTTGCTAATTTATTCCAAAATTCTATTTTATAACTCTTATTAAAATTAAGAAGCAAAATTGACTCTAAAAATATAAAATATAATAAAAGCACACATTTAATAATAAATAATATAATAAAGTGAAGAGAATTATTAAATAAGTAATAACTAAATAACACCCTAACAAATCCCCTCACACCTAAACGATGCTTGTCCTCAAGCATATTTTAAGAAAAAAAAATAAAACGGAAACAAATGAAACCTGACTGACTCTAACAAACAATGATCTTCAATTGGCAAATCTGAAAATTGAATTTCTCAACACAAAAAAGGTCAAGCAAGTCATAAGCAAAATCCTGAAAATCATCACAAACCATTTTCTACTTCGACAATCTTTTCAAAATCAAAGCATACGAGATTCAATAACCCTCACAAAGATTTCACACAATACACTCATAGTGTTTAGGTTACTGTTTAAACCCTCAAATCAATTCAAAATGTGGAATTACCATAGGCTTGCTCAAAAATCAAATCTCCACCACCGAAAATGAACTAAATGCACTAATCAAAGGGTCTTATAGGGCTTGTAATGTGGCCAAAAGGGTGAGATGATGATGGATATGAAACACAAAGAAAATAGATAAGACAAAATGAACTTATTGAATGGAATGACATAAAAATTCTGCAACTCAAATAGTTGAAATGGTAATGAATAAGGAAATATATATAAAGAACATCAACACTTTCTTCCTCTTTTTTTTTTTTTTTTTTTTTTTCTCCAAAAAAAATACTCATTCTGTACAATGATATTCAAGATATTGTTTGTAACTTCATCCCACTTACTTCCTTGGGTTTATACTGCCATCTAGGAGAAAGTTCATTATGCCCCTTTTTTTTTTTTTTTTTTACATATCAAATCTTTAGATATCTTCTCAATTTGATAACTTATTTCCAATTGCTCCTAGATTACCAAGCAATACATTCTCATAATCATTCCACCAACAAATTCATTTTTTTCTCATCAACACAAAGGGGTAAGAAAAAGATGATGGGAAACAAAAATGGGTTAAAAGGAGGGAGGAGAAAGTGAAAATAAAATAAAAAAGAAAGAATAGGCTAAGGCTCAAAAAGACAAGAAAAAACGGGCTTAGGGTAGATAATAGAGTTTGTTTTGCCCTTATCATCCTAATGCATCTATTCCAAAAACAATGTAGTCTCAAAATGCATAAATGAGCAAGTTCTAGAATCCATACCATGAATGATATCCACTCAAGAAAAAAAAATCAGCAATATATGTAATTAATTGCTCCAACGGCTCAAACCTCACAAAGTGGGATAATGGCATTAAATCAAGTATACATCTCAATGAGTCAATTGTCAAAAGCAGTAAATCAATTTGTTCTAAAAATCAAGACTCACCCACTCATGCTCAAGACTAGTCATGCATCAAAATTCTCAATTCAAAAAGAGCTAAGTGAAGATCATTTGGACACACGGAAAAAAAAAAAAAACCAAATACCAATCCCCTCACACCTAGATCTCACATTGTCCTCAATGTAAAAAAAAAAAAGAAAATGAAGCCCAAAATAAGTAAAGTTAGGATATAGATAACTTCCCCGAGACCAAGAGGAGGACATGGAGGATTGTGTATTCCAAGATTATTGAAGTGGTGCTTCTCCTTTCCTACAAAAAAAATACCAAATGCACGACAAAAGTCATAATAATAATAATAATAATATATATATATATATTTTTTATTTTTTTTTTTTTTTTTTTTTTTTTTGAATTTTTTTATTGAATAAAATAAAATAAAATAAAAACGAGAATGGGCTGCCTCCCATAAGCGCCTTTCTTTTATGTCTTTGGCTAGACATTCTTCATTTCATCCTTCATATAAAGGACTATGCAGTACCGGATCATCCATTTGATTCGCCTGAGATATACCTTCATAGAAAATTTTAAGACGATAACCATTAACTTTAAAAATTTTATTTGTAGCTAAACTTTGAATCTCAACTGCACCATGAGGAAAAATATTAGTGACAACAAAAGGTCCTATCCATCTAGAACACAATTTACCAGGGAATAATTTCAAACGAGAATGATAAAGTAAAACTTTCCGACCAATTGAAAAACTCTTCCTAGAAATCATCTTATCATGAAAGGCTTTTGTTTTGTCCTTATAAATTTTAGAATTCTCATATGCCTCATTGCGAATTTCTTCCAACTCTTGCAATTGTAACTTTCTATGATTACCCGATTCATCCAAATTCATATTGCACTTGTTTTGAGCCCAATAAGCTCTATGCTCCACCTCCACAGGGAGATGACATGGTTTACCAAAAATCAAACGATAAGGAGACATACCTATTGGAGTTTTGTAAGCTGTACGATAAGCCCATAATGCATCATCGAGACGCAAACTCCAATCCTTTCTAGTGGGGTTGATGCGTTTCTCAAGAATTGATTTGATCTCTCTGTTAGATATCTCGGACTTGACCATTCGTCTGTGGATGATATGCAGTAGAGATGCGGTGAGTGACTTTATATTTCTTGAACAATGCTTCCACTACTTTATTGCAAAAATGAGTGCCACGATCACCGATTATTGCCCTTGGCGTTCCATACCTAACAAAAATATGAGATGTTATAAAATTTACAACCACTTTAGCATCATCAGTACGTGTAGCCTTAGCTTCCACCCATTTAGAAACATAATCTACTGCAAGAATAATATAAACATTACCAAATGAAGATGGAAAAGGACCCATAAAATCTATTCCCCAAATATCAAAAATTTCACAAACAAGAATAGAATTAAGTGGCATTTGATCTCTATGTCCTAGATTTCCTGTTCTCTGGCATTGTTCACAAGCTTTACAAAATAAATATGAATCGCGAAATATGGTAGGCCAAAATAATCCGCATTCTAATATCTTTCTAGCTGTTCTCTTTGGACCAAAGTGTCCCCCACAAGCATAAGAATGACAAAAATTTAAAATAGAAGACACCTCTTGTTGAGATACACAACGTCGAATAATTTGATCATAACAAAATTTCCATAGATAAGGGTCATCCCAAACATAATATTTATCATCACTTTTAATCTTATCTTTCCGAGAACGAGATAACTCACCTGGAAATACCTTGGTAACAAGATAATTAACTATGTCAAGCATACCAGGGGAGTAATATCATCAATGGAGAAAAGATGCTCATCCTGGAAAGTCGTCTTTCAATGGTGATGACACTTCGTTTGTAGGGAAGTCTCGCTGAGGTGATCTACAACCAAGTTCTCAGTCCCCTTTTTGTCTAGAATCTCCAAGTTGAATTCTTGTAACAAGAGGATCCAACGAATGAGTCTCGGTTTAGCCTCTTTCTTTGTGAGAAGATATTTAAGAGCTGCATGATCGGAAAAAACAATTACTTTAGTACCCAATAAATAAGAACGAAATTTTTCTAAAGCAAAAACAACAACTAATAATTCTTTTTCCGTGGTGGAGTAATTGCATTGAGCACTATCAAGTGTCCTTGAGGCATAATAAATCACATGAGCAGCTCGTCCAATTCTTTGTCCTAGAACAGCTCCTATAGCATAATTACTGGCATCACACATGATCTCAAAGGGAAGGTTCCAATCAGGTGGTTGCAATATTGGTGCAGAAGTTAACATGTATTTCAACTTATCAAAAGCTTCTTTACATGTTTTGTTAAAAATAAATTCTTCATCTTTTTGCAATAACTTGCACAAAGGTTGAGTGATTTTGGAAAAATCCTTGATGAAACGTCGATAAAAACCTGCATGGCCAAGAAAAGAACGAATCTCCCGCACACTTGTGGGGTAAGGTAAAGATTTAATAACATCTATCTTAGCTTTATCGACTTCAATTCCTTTACTAGACACTATATGACCTAAAATAAGACCTTGATCAACCATAAAATGACATTTTTCATAATTTAAAACAAGATCTTTCTCTATACATCTCCTAAGCACTTTAGTGAGGTTAATCAAACATGAATCAAAAGAATCACCATATACAGTAAAATCATCCATAAATACCTCTATGATGTTCTCAACATAGTCGGAGAAGATACTAACCGATAACGCTAAATTTGGTAATGTTTTGGAAGGGTATTTGTGCATAATTGTTGAGGTTTATTAGAGTAAATTGAGATAAATATGTTAATTGTGCACTTAATTGTGATAATTCTGTTTTCGGGAAGTTTGTGGAGTCAATTGATCAAAAGAGCGAAGTTCGGGGACTAAATATGCAATTTCCGGAAAGATTTACACAACCGGCCCCGGAACACGCGCTCGAGCACGAACACGCCCCGGAAAGAAGGATGAACACGCCCGGCAAGCCACCGAACACGTGCTCGGGTCCACGAACACGGCCGGACGGAAGGACTAACACGGCCCGAGTCAACACGCGCTCGGTGATGAAACCGTCACCGAGCCCGTGTTACGTATACACCGAGCCCGTGTTTTGCGCCCGTTCGAGATTTTAGTGATTTTTGTGTAAAATTACTATTTTACCCCTGTTTTGGTTATCTATAAATATTGGGATTTTTACCATTATTTAAGGTTGGATAGAGGTTTGATTAGGCTTAATTGCTAAGTAATTTTAGAGGTTTGGTAGAACTTAGAGAGAGATCTATACTTTGATTTTCCAATTTTCTTAGAGATCACTCTCTACTTGTTGTAGTATTGAGTATCTTGGGATTATTTTGGTGAGTTTGCCTCGATCCGTAAGGAAATTTGCTGAATATATTCTAGGGTATTTGGGCTACACAAATTGAAGATCTAATTGAAGAAGCAAAGAAGAATCAAGAGAAGGAGTTGAAGAGGAAGAAGGTTTAATGTCTATGTTTCACTTTCCCCTTTTCTTCTATTATTCCTTGTTATTCTTTGTAATTAGTTAACCAACCCTAGGAATTCTCATTTCTACATTTCTTATAGGTAGATTTGGTTGGTTGTATTTTACAAATTACTTGAGATATTGTGATGTTCTTGGATTGAATGATTGTGGTTTTATTAATTCAAATTGCAATTTCATTGATGACTTTAGATCTGAATTTTATCTTTAGTATAAGTCTTGATGTGAGATTGTGGTTTCGGATTAACACTAATTGTTAGGCGGAACCGGGATATACGATTAGTGCCAAGTTGATGTGATTAATTTCCTATTGATGGACCGGAACCGGGATGATTGATGAGAGATTTGATCTTGTCAACATTCAAGTGTTCTTAATCTAGGAATTTCTTGCCACGAACCGTATGGAAGAGATTCTACTTTAGACTTGATTTTGGTGGAGCTATGATACTAGATCCAAGATTATCCTATACTTGGTATTTTGTATCCTCTTATCTCACCTATATTTTACAAAGAATTCCTCCCAACCTTTTTACTTGCTTTGTTCCTTACATTGTTCTTTACCTTGCTTTCTAGGATTTAGAACTCAATCTTATCATTCTTGATATTGGTTGATTTACTTGTTGAATGATCCTTAATTACAAATCATATTCATAATTAGTTTGATTATATTTTCCACACTAGAATTTAATAGAAGTCTTAGGGAAAAACGATTTTTATAAATTTAAAATCAGAATATCACCTTATTTACTAAACTATTTCGATAGGTGCTCTGCCTTATTGAGTTATTTAATTAAGTGACAAACTTATTTTAATATTAAAGATTATTATTATTTTTTTAGTATTATTTATTCGATTATTTATATTATTTATATTAATATTTTATAACTCAAATAACACTCACTAACCATACACCGTTGAAATGTAGCAGGGGCGTTGCATAGACCAAATGGCATGCGTCGATAGGCAAAGGTTCCAAAGGGACAAGTGAAGGTGGTCTTTTCTTGATCTTCAGGTGCAACCGGAATTTGATGAAAACCTGAATAACCATCAAGACAACAATAATGAGTACGACCTGCTAAACGTTCAAGCATTTGATCAATAAAAGGTATAGGAAAGTGATCTTTTCTAGTGGAAGAGTTCAACTTCCTATAATCTATGCATACTCTCCATCCATTCTGGACACGAGTTGGTACTAACTCACCATCAGAATTTTCCACTACTTATTATACTGTTTTCTTTGGTACTACTTGTCTTGGACTTACCCAATTGTTGTCTGAAATTGGATAGATCATACCAGCGTCAAGAAGTTTCAATATCTCTTTCTTTACCACCTCCATCATAGGAGGATTCAATCGACGTTGAGCTTGTCTAGAAGGCTTGCAATCTTCTTCCATAAGGATTTTATGCATGCAAGTGGAAGGGTTTAATCCCTTAATATCTGCAATTGTCCATCCCATTGCTTCTTTATGCTTCCTAAGAACCTCCAACAATCGTTCCTCTTCAACTTTTGAAAGTTTGTTGGAGATGATTACTAGGAGAGACTTTTCTTGTCCTAAGAACACGTATTTCAAATGATCCGGTAAAGTTTTCAATTCCAGCACTGGTGCCTGCACAAGAGATGGTAGAGGTTTTGCATTAGATAATGGTAAATCAATAAAGGATACATTACCTCTCATAAGTTTGAGCATATCAAGATCTTTGATTGTATCCTCTAACTCAGAACCCATCATAATTGTTTCTTTCACATTTGAAGGTTCATTATATGTAAGATTTTCATTGAGTGCAACCTTCAATTTATCTTCACCACCTATGTCAAAAACTCTCAAAAAAGGGAATCAATTATATCAACGAAAAATATCGATGAAACATCACTAGGATATCTCATGGCCTCATAAATATTAAATCTAATAAGCTCACCATCAAATTCCATTGTAAGTGATCCATCATGAACATTAATTATAGTCTTAGAAGTTTTTAAGAAAGGTCTTCCTAATAAAATCAAATTCACTTTAGAGGAGTCATCCTCTACCATGTCAAGAACATAAAAATCTGCAGGAAAAACTAACCCATTAACTTGTACTAAAACATCTTCTAAGACTCCCCTAGGACGTACAATAGACCTATCAGCTAATTGTATGACCACACCAAGTATCCTCTAATTCACCCACATTCAAAAATTTGTAAATTGAATAAGGCATGACATTTATAGAAGCACCTAGATCTATCATAGCTTTTTCAATCCGCACATCACCAATTATTAAAGGGATAGTAAACATACCCGGATCTTTGCATTTGATAGGTAATCGTTTTTGGAGAACGCTGAAACGTTCTCACCCATTTTTATAACCTCATTCCCTTGCAACTTTCGTTTATTGGTGCACAAATCTTTAAAAACTTTAGCATAACGAGGAACTTGTTTAATAGCTTTTAATAAAGGAATATTTACCTCAACCTTGCTAAAAGTCTCAAAAATTTCTCTTTCTGCTTCTTGTTTCTTTGAATCATTTAACCTTTTTGGAAATGGAGGATTCGTCACCAATGTTCTTGGAACTTCATTGCTGGATTTTTCTTGTTGAGGAACACTTACTTCCTTTTCTTCTTCTTTGTTTTCAAAATATCTTCGCTTTGTTGCATTAGGCTCTTCCAATGTCTTTCCACTTCTCAATGTTATAGCATTAGCACTTTCCTTTGGATTGGTGATAGTTTGAGATGGCAATCTTCCTTGTGATTCAATTTGACTCATGGAGGATGCCAACCTGCTCATTTGGGCTTCCAAGTTTTGAATACTGGATTTTGTATCCTGCTGGAATTGATTTAAATTATTAGCAAGCATTTTAACAGTTTCATCAAGTGATGTACCTTGAATTTGTTGTTGTGGTCTATGCTGAAAATTCTGGAATGTTGAGGGAAATTGTGAGGATCTTGGCTGAAAATTCTGGAATTGTGGAGGCTGAAAATTCTGGACTGTTGGATTTTGAAAATTCTGGAATTGTGGAGGCTGAAAATTCTGGACTGTTGGATTTTGAAAATTCTGGAATTGTGGAGGCTGAAAATTCTGGACTGTTGGAGGTCTTTGTCCTTGATTTTGATACATGCGATTAGGTTGAAAACCCCCCACTGCATTTGCTTGTTCCAAAGTATCATCCTGTAGCAATGGACACATATCGTGGGGATGATTAGTGGCAGCACATATCCCACAAGCATGCTTATTTCCTGTAGCCAATTGTTGGACAAGAAAACTTAAATTAGAAATTTTGTCCTCAAGGGCAGCAACACCTACCTCATTTACTTTTCTCATTTGTGGATTTTGTCTAGGTCCAAATTGTTGTGAATTATCTGCCATAATTGATATCAATTCCCTAGCTTCGCGAGGCGTCTTATTCACAAAAGCTCCTCCGCTGGCTGCATCTAGCATTTTTCTATCCATCATCGACATGCCTTCGTAGAAGTATTGGATTAATAATTGTTCTGGAAACATATGTTGAGGACAACTAGCACAATAGACTTTAAAACGTTCCCAATACTCGTGCAAAGTTTCGGAATCATCTTGTTTAACATTACATATCTGCCTGCGAATGTTAGTAGCTCGAGAGGTAGGAAAAAATTTACTTAAAAAAGATTTCACCATATCAGTCCATGTATTTATTGAACCAGAAGGTAAATAGAATAACCAATCTTTGGCTTTACCTTCTAATGAAAATGGAAAAGCACGCAACTTTACCTGTTCCTCTGTTATTCCTTGAGGTTTCATACTTGAACACACTACATGGAACTCCTTCAGATGCTTGTGTGGATCTTCATTCTCCAATCCATTGAACTTAGGCAAAGAAATGGATTAATCCAGATTTTAACTCAAAAACTGCAGCTGGATTTGGATTTTTGAATGCACAACGGTTGGTGGGGTACATCCGGTGTAGCCAATTGCCTCAATGTTAACTCAGCCATCACTATCTCTTCTTCAGGAACGCTAGATAAGTGATCTAAATTTATATCCAGCTCTTGTTGTGAGGGCAAAGATGGTCTTTGAGCTCGTAATCGTGCTTCCTTCCTTAATCTACGAGCTGTTTTTTCATCTCTTTATCGTCACTGGAGGGTACCTGTACGAGAAGAACGGACCATTAACTACACAAATAAAATAATCAAACTTATGAGACACCAATCCCAACGCGCGCCAAAATTTGATGTGTGTCGAAATCACCAAAAATAATATTCTATTATTAAAAACTACAAAAATTGTAGTATCTGGCAAATAGGGTCAATCCACAGAGATTGGGTATAAATTTAATTATTTAAATGTATATAAAATAAAATAGGGGTTTATGGATTTGTTCTACTGAATAAAATATAAAAATGCAGAAATAACTCGAATAAATAATTAAAAGAATTTAATAAAAAGGATATTCAATTGAGGTAATTTTTCAGTAATAGTTCAACTTAATTTGATCATTGATAAAACACAATATAAATTTTGGCTATCAGATTAATAAATTGTAAATAGTTAAGATGAAATCGTTAACTATTACTAATCAATTGACAATCTTAGAATAAGATCATAAGATTTAATCAACCAATTATTCCAGTTAATAAACATCAAAGAGAGTTTATTTAAACTAGTTCATATATTCCTATAACAATAATTGAATATGAAAGCATATAAAATCATGTCATATGTCTACTTATATCAAAACGTTCAAACGATAGGTTTTGATTGACATATCAAAACAATGACAAGTTAATACCAGAGTATTAACTAATCAAAGTAATAATAATAATAAACCAGGAATATATAAATAAGAGAAAAAAAATCGGATAGCAATTAATTTAGAAAGATCTCACAAATATTGAAGAACCGAAACTTCAATTAACCTCAATCAAACAATTGATTTAGCTGCTCATTCTTCAGAAGTAGCCTTGTAAAAAAATAAAAAATAATTCCTAAAAGCTATTTTCTGCGTTCTGTCCTTTTTGAAAGCCGAAAGGCTCTTATTTAAAATAATTCAAAACTCCACTAATCTCTCCTTATTTTTCTCTCTATTTAAAATAAATAAAAAAAAAAAAAAAAAAAAAAAAAAAGACTAGACTACTTCTTCTCCTTCTCGCAGAATTATGGGAGAAAAAATTCAAAAATCCCTAACAAAGAATCTTCAATTCAAATTTGACTCCAATTACCCACGCGTCTGCTTCTCTAAAATAAAATAAAGAATATAAATAAATAAGTAAGAGATTGGTAAATTTGCTAATTTATTCCAAAATTCTATTTTATAACTCTTATTAAAATTAAGAAGCAAAATTGACTCTAAAAATATAAAATATAATAAAAGCACACATTTAATAATAAATAATATAATAAAGTGAAGAGAATTATTAAATAAGTAATAACTAAATAACACCCTAACACTATACATCCTTTTCCATCTATAATTTGGAGACAATATGTTAAGAATGAGAAAAAAGCAAGAGGGCATACTGTTTTTTATTACAATATTCAAACTGGAATATATAGGGTTAGTACACCAATGAGGGGAGATGGAAGGGGAAATAATGTTTACACAATCAACATCGGTGAACAATCTTGTAGTTGAACAATCTGTCGAAAATTTGATCTCGGGCAAAGGAGAATGCTATGACTCATTCTCTGTAAGAGTCATAGAATTCTCTATTGTCAAAAATTTGATCTCGGGCAGAGAAGAGTGTTATGACTCATTCTCTGTACGAGTCATAGAATTCTCTACTGTCGAAAATTTGATCTCGGGTAGACGAGAATGCTATGACTCATTCTCTGTAGGAGTCATAGAATTCTCTACTGTCAAAAATTTGATCTCGGGCAGAGAAGAGTGTTATGACTCATTCTCTGTACGAGTCATAGAATTCTCTACTGTCGAAAATTTGATCTCGGGCAGAGGAGAATGTTATGACTCATTCTTTGTACGAGTCATAGAATTCTCTACTGTCAAAAATTTGATCTCGGGCAGAGAAGAGTGCTATGACTCATTCACTGTACGAGTCATAGAATTCTTTACTGTCGAAAATTTGATCTCGGGCAGAGGAGAATGCTATGACTCATTCTCTATACGAGTCATAGAATTCTCTACAACGCAAGTACACAAAATTAGCTATGTACAATGCAAGTACACAAAATTATTTTTATATCAACTTGAAATATTTATATACATATTTAAGTCACATTTTAAAGAAACGAAGTAATGTTTAGATTACAGACAACCTTGAACAAGGTCATAAAAGCAGATTCCATTTAATTGATAAAATTTTCTACAAGGCCACATGATGTTACATCTATAAAAGTACTTTTGAAGTTTTACAACATTACAAAAAAGGAAAGGAATGACTCAAATATTCAGATTGAAGGGATAAAGACAGATGATGCAACACTAATTGATAGCTAATTAAGCAATAGTAGCATATCGAGAGTTTCAATAGCTTATATAAAGAAATTGAGAAAATACGTACTCAAGGGCGTCTCGGTTTGGTGAGATCTGCTAACACGAAATTTCATAGAGATTTGTTAACTGAAATCATATAGGAACAAATAAAGGAAAGAAAAGAAACCACTAAGTTCATTTAAAAATCAAGCAATCATTAAACTTGGAGCTATTTTTGTATTATTGATAAAAGAAGAATTTTATTTCAAAACACAATAAAATCTCCAATTTTATTTCAAAACACAATAAACACAATAAAATTCATTAACATGATATAGAAAAAAGTCGAGAAAAAATCCTTAAGATAAAAGAACTGAATAGAAATCGCCAATTGTGGAACTGTTCCAATGCAAATTATTAACTCAAAACACAATAAAACATGTAACTTGTTGCTCTCTCTCTCTCTTGCACATTCCAAAAACCAGCAACGTCTTCTTTCGTGTACTAATTATGTATATATATATATATATATATATATATATATTTATAACATTAACACATGCACCACCCCTGTTATCTTGCAAAGCCAATCTCCTAAAAGGTCCCACAGGTCTAGAAGTATAGAATATGTTGTAGATTCGTCGACGAGGAAGTAGTCGATTTGCTTGATTACGTCTACTTCTAAGACATAGTACTCTCTATTCCTACATGAATGAATCTGTCACCATAGCAAAGTAGCTAAATCCTAGTAGTTTTGTTTTTTTTTTTTTTTTTTAAAACCAAAATAAAACAAATGACATTAAAACTATGAAAAGAAAACATACAACCAGTCATACTGTAATGCCTCTAAAACGGGATTAAGAGGAGTCTGATCCAAAGTAAAACAGAGGATAATATATATCCAATTTTGATATGAAGACACAAAATGCATTCAAAATGATCATGGGCTGCCTTGAAAATTTTGGCCCAAAAGTGAATATGGGCCGACAAAGCCTTTGACACACACAAGAAGCCCATGAGTCCCAAAAAAAACCCTCCCTTCCAAACTCTACTCTCTCTGCTCTTTCTCTGTCTTTCCACGCAGAGCTCGGAAGCAGCTGGAGGAGGTGCAACAACCGCAGAAATTTGGCGGATCTAGGAGCAGCGAGCGACAACAACAAGACCGAGAACACAAAGTAGTACACAAAGGAAAGCATAAGAACACGAACCATCTGCATCATCATCATCATCATCTGCATCATCATATGCGAGTACAACGCCATGGCAATGGCGATCGGAACAACACAAGGGGACGAGCAACCCTAGAAATTTCCGGGAGAGAAACTCCGCAAATTGCGGAGAGTATTTATGTCTCTATTGAAATTCAACTAAATCCTAGTAGTTGATGAATGAAGCTGAGCCATACTATTTCGATTTTTGAAAGAATTTTTCTTTAACTAAAGCTATAGCTATAATAAGTAATTCCTTTAAGGAAGAGAAGCAGACTTGTAAGGAAGGGAATTCACAAGACATCAACTATCAACTAATAACAGTGGGTATGAAAAAATTCAGAAAAAAATGAGAAAGAGTTTACCACTTACCCCTGTTACCCTAGTGTCGGCGGCGATCAATTCAGCGTCGACGGCAAATTCTAGGGTTTTTTTTGTTGTTCGGGAGGATGAGAGGTAAATAGGGGGAAAGGAAATTTGAGAAGAAGAGAAGAAAAAGAAAAGAAAAAAAAAACTATCGCTGTAGACGGAAAGAGGATGAGAGAGAAGGAGAGAAAAGAGAAAATGGGGAGAGAGAAAAAAAAAAATTTTGTCGTTGGGGACCAGAATGACTCATGCATGAATGAATGAGTCAAAGCGATGGGGAAATAGTTTAAAAAACATGGCCAAACACAGAGTGATTTTAAAAAGTATGGTCATTTTGGAAAATTACTCTCGAAAATTGTGCATTTTTTCTCTTTAATTAATATATATATATATAATTTACATGGTTCAAAATGTGAGTCACGGAACCAAGAATTTTTTCAAAAAAACTTTATATAATATATATTATTTATAGATTAGTCTGCCTGATTTTTCTCTTTCTTCATTCTTCCACTTCTTCTTCTTCATTTTCTTCCATGGCTGATTATCTTGTAAGTGACTCGGTCTTGACTCAGTCGAGTCAAGACCGAGTTGGACCGAGTTAGTATCATTTCGATTTTTTTTGTCTCTTTGTATCGGAAAGCTTCGATCCAGAGACAACTCGGCCGAGTCAGGCCATGGTTGGGGGAGAGAAGATGGATAGAGGATGGTGGAAGATGGTGGAGGGAATTGGGGGAAAATGTGGAAATTTTGTGTTATTTTTTTGTTTTGAAAAAAAAATGAATTGACATTTTTACCCTTGAGGAAAATTATTTTTATTAAATATAACCGTTGACTAACGGTTGACAAAAAAATTTAACAGAAAGATGAAATTGACCAAAATTATAAAGATAAGAGATAAAATTATCTAAAAATTTTAAAAATAAATGAAATCACAAAAAAATTATAAGTTAAGGATGAATTTGGCCAATTTACCTTTATTTATTTGTTATAACATAATGTTAATATATATAATGATGGATTCAATTGAATAAATACAATAATTAGACATAAAACAAGAATATAAAGAAATTTATAAAATTTGAAAACTCAAATAATTGGAAAAATACACAAAATATAAAAAGATAGATTGTATAGTTTTGAATATATAATTTTTAAAATTTATATGAATCGCAATAAAAAAAAAATAAAATAGAATTATTGTTTTGGATAATAACATTGTATAAAACATAGTAGTGCCTTGACAAAAACTCCATAAGCTAAACTTTACAAATAATTGAGAAATATGTAAAATATTAAATATTAAATAGAAAACGGGTAGAATTAAAAATAAAAAAATTAAAGAATATCAAAAGTTTAGATAAGATGAAAATTTAATGATTTTTTTTTTGTTTTTTAAAAAATGTAACATAAATACAATTAATTCCATATAAAAAATAAATATAAATAGTAGAATGCTAATAATTGAAGGACATCAAAAGTTTATATAAAATAAAAATTTAATAAATTAAAAGAAGACAAAAAGTGTAACCTAAATACAACTAATTTTATATATAAAAAATTAAATAGAAAAAAATTAATCAACGAATACCAAAAATTTAAATAAGATTATATTTAATGGATGAAAAGATGATAAAAAATTTCACATAAATTATAATTAATGTTATCATAAGGAAAAAAAATTAAATAAATATAAGATGATAGAGATATAAAAAATAAAATAAATAATAAAGTCTAAAAGGTTAAACAAAATAACAAAACATGTATTGTACAATACAGTCTTATATAAATTAGATAGATATTTATATATATTTATTTAGGTGAGAAAGATGAATGGACTAGAAAAAAAAATAGTTTTAAAAAAAATCTAAAAATAAATATTTAATATTAAGTAAAATTTAAAAAGTGTAATTTTAATAATTGAGTAGATGAATGTATATTAATTAAAGGTGAAGAATTGAAAAGAAAAAGATAAAAATTTAAATAAATAAAATTAATAAAAATAAAAAATAACCTTAAAATTACGTATAATTACAATAGAACTATTAGAAAGATAAAATGTTATTATATATATTCTAACAAAATTAATTAGATTTTACTTAGATAAAATGAGTAAAGTTTAAATAAAATGATAAATAATTGTGATATCTTTTCATAAATGGTACAATTCTCATGTTATAAACATTAAATAAATTAAGTTAATTGATGGCTTTATATTTATTCAAAGCTCAATTTAATTGTAAATTTTACGTCCATTTTCTTTTTCCACGATGATTGTTGTCTTAAATTATGCAAATTATGAATGATGTAATATTTATGTTCTAAGTATTTAACTTAGCCCTAAATTTAAATAAATGAATTATTTATGTATTTTTAATTTCACAAATTGAATTTTTTAATCAAAATTAATTAATATCAAATTTTTTTTTAGCATTATTAACACACCTATTAAATTTAGAAATTTTTTTTGGCATTTCCTCTAGAAGACAATCTATATTTTTTTTCTCTTTCTTTATTTTTCTTTTTTTTTTTTAAAGACAAAATGTAAAGTAGTTATTTAATAGATAAATTTAATTGAAATGTGAATTTGTAAAATTAAAAATAGATAATAATTCAAAAAAATTATGACTGAATTTTTGTTATGTATATTATTTTTTCAAATTTTTTTTATAAAAAAAATCTGTTAATATCTATTCATGACACTAATGATAAAAATAAGGGGAAAAATCATGTAAATTGTAAAATACTATTGAAGAAAAATAAAAATCATAAAACAACATTCTAGATATCTATTTATTATATATAAGATTATAAATTTTTTAATGAGTTTAATCTAATTAAATTCAACTCATAAGTTAGTTCGGTTTCTAATGACTTTATGTTAAACAATTCAGCTGTTTTGATTTTTTTTTTTTTTTTTTAATTTTTTTTTAAAAAATTATCTAACACATAATTTAAAAAACCCATATATGTGTTTCATCATCCTCTTTTTGTTATTTTTTCATATAAATTGTTGGTTTTGGATATGAAACCTTATAAAAATTAAGTATATACTTTACAATTTGTATTTTAAAGTATAAAAATTAATAAAAATACTCAATTGAAATGTCAATAAATAAATAATTGTACAAGTATAAATGAATATCTTATCTACACAAATAATATATTTTTTAAAAAATTACTATAAAATATATAAAAAATATGGAATAAATTAAATATACAATAATAATAATAATACTGAATATATGCCGGCTCCTTGAATTCTCTAGTATTTTTCCAAATTTAATTATAAAAAAAAAATACTGAATATTTGCAAATCTGCAGGTGCGGAATGTACAACATATCTAGTAATCTTGATATAGATATGCATATATTCTAACTTGTTTGAGAAGTACGCTGTCAAGTACGTTTTCTAGCCAGTAACTAACGCTTTTCCTCCAAAAAACGGGGAACTTCTACGCTCTATTTACAGAACCCTCTAGAATTAAAATCGCAACCGTCTATTCATCTCATCACAACGATTCTCAATACCAGATAATTCTAGACTCTTCTGTAATAATCACGGGTATATTCTTCAATCCAACGGTCACTATCCACTTCAACCTCAAAAATAGATGCATCTGGACCGTTGAATCTGTCAAGTTCTTTTATATATGTAATAAAATCTCTTTCCACATGAGTATTCTTTGCGTCCGTTTCTCTTGCCTTTTCTGTTAAGTTCTCTCTGGGAGGAAAAGGAAATCTGAAGAAGAAACAGAGGAGTGATTCTCTTTGCTCTTTTGGAAGAAGGGTTGATTTGAAGGAAAGTAGAAAAAAGGTAAGATGTTTGGGAGGGCACCTAAGAAGAGTGATAGCACGAGATATTATGAGATTTTAGGTGTGCCTAAGAATGCTTCTCCTGAAGATCTCAAGAAGGCTTACAAGAAAGCTGCCATCAAGAATCATCCTGACAAGGGTGGCGATCCTGAGAAGGTAATTTCCCCCTAGTCTCTCAGCTTTATGTTCTATTAATCTATCGAGTGCTTTTATTTTATTTTTGCTTGTCTTCTCTTTTATAGATCTTTATGTGAGATTTTGTTGATATATGTTAGCATTGAACGATTAGGGGTGCTTGTGTTGTGATTATGAATTATTACGTTGAAAATAAATTCATGGAGGATTGGCTAGGACCTAATCTGACGATAAGGGATATTCTAGGGCTAGTGGGGTTTGTACTGGGAGCCGATTTTCTTTTTAAAATTTTTTATTTAATTTAATATGTTACGGAATTCTGGTGTTTTTCAGTTTAAGGAGCTAGCTCAGGCTTATGAGGTCTTGAGTGACCCAGAGAAGCGTGAGATATATGATCAATATGGTGAAGATGCACTCAAAGAAGGAATGGGCGGTGGAGGTGGTATGCATGATCCATTTGACATCTTCCAATCCTTCTTTGGAGGAAGCCCATTCGGAGGAGGTAAGCTCATCTGACTTTTATATGGATTTTCTAAAGGGTGCTCTGTTTCTGTTTAATTATCTGTTTTAAGTTGGGAAAAATCCCCTGGGGTGAACAGGGGGTAGCAGTAGGGGTAGGAGGCAGAGGAGGGGAGATGATGTGGTTCACCCACTGAAGGTTTCCTTGGAAGACCTATTTGGTGGGACGACTAAGAAGCTCTCTCTGTCACGAAATGTTATTTGTTCAAAATGTAGCGGGTAAGTGAATTTCTGGGGTGCTTATGTCTCTTGAATGTCCACTTCTGCTTGCAATTGTAGATATTTGGAGTAATTTGCTAATTGGTACATGGCCTTCTGTTTTTTTTTTTTTTTTTGTACAGCAAGGGATCAAAGTCAGGGGCTTCAACTAAGTGTGCTGGTTGTCAAGGTACTGGCATGAAAGTAACCATTAGACAACTTGGCCCTGCCATGATTCAACAGATGCAGCACGCCTGCAATGAGTGCAAAGGTACCGGAGAGACAATCAGTGACAGGGACCGTTGTCCTCAGTGCAAAGGTGAAAAGGTTGTCCCAGAGAAGAAAGTCTTGGAAGTAGTTGTTGAAAAGGGTATGAATCATGGACAGAAGATCACTTTCCCTGGTGAAGCTGATGAAGCGGTGAGCAGTCACTGCTGTTCTAATTTTTCTTATGGTTTTCTTCTAGACGTTTTAGGACTCAGTATATACTAACTCGTTCACTTTTGTGTGGTGTAGCCTGACACAGTTTCAGGAGATATTGTATTTGTCCTGCAACAAAAAGAGCATCCCAAGTTTAAGAGAAAGCAGGAGGATCTGTTCGTGGAGCATACCCTTTCTCTTACTGAGGCTTTGTGTGGCTTCCAGTTTGTTTTGACACACTTGGATGGTCGACAGCTACTTATTAAATCGAAACCTGGAGAAGTTATCAAGCCTGGTTAGTATGTGTGTTTGGTGTTACATTCCAATTTTTTGCATGGTATTATCATTATTGTAATGGTAGTCCAGGAATCTAATCTCTGTTAAATTTTGCACAGATCAATACAAGGCAATTGATGATGAAGGGATGCCAATGTATCAGCGTCCGTTTATGCGTGGTAAACTGTATATCCACTTCACTGTGGAATTCCCTGAGTCTTTGAGCCCAGATCAAGTGAAGGCTTTGGAGACGATCCTTCCACCTAGGCCACAATCACAACTGACAGACATGGAGCTTGACGACTGTGAGGAGACTACATTGCATGATGTTAACATTGAGGAGGAGATGAGGAGGAAACAAGCTCAGGCTCAGTCGGAGGCATATGATGATGATGAGGATATGCATGGTGGAGCTCAAAGGGTGCAATGTGCTCAACAGTGATCCGAGTTTTTTCCCCTTTTTGTTTGTTTGTTGAAAGGAATACAATTTGCTGAGGATAATATTGAAGGAAGTTAAAAAAAAAAAAAAAAAAAAAAAAAAACACTGATGAACCATTCTGTTGCAAGAATGTGGTGCCTGTGTGGCTTTAATGGCAAAGTTTTACTGAATCCTCACTATATTCAATTTGATTCTAATTCAGTATTCTGTTAGTTGTGTCTGTTCCTATTTCTCTTCTGCTTCGGAATATACATATAAATCTATTTGTTTTTGCCATCGTGAGACGGAAGTGGTGCTTGTGGAATCACATATGTGATGATGGTTGTTTTCATTCAGAGGCAATTCTGCAATCTGATTTATGAAACTAATTCTGATGATTATACACTAACGATGAAACCTGGGTCTGGGACTAAATGCATTATAATCACGCAAGGAATTGTAAAAGAAAGAAAAAATAAATAAAATATGAAAAAAAAAAAAATCCAGTGGTAAAGGGAAAGAGTACATATCCAGTGATACTAATACATATTCAGGAGTCAACAGGAACGTGCTCTGGCTCTGGTAGGGGATATTTGAGTCTTGAGATATCGGAGTATTTGAGATGTATTATTCCTGGAACTGGAAGGTTCATCTCCTGAGTCAATGCAAAGCCTTGCTACAGCTAGGAGAACTTTAAGTTCGGTGGAGTTGTAATCATTTCCAAGGTCTGGATCTATCATCCTGTTGATTGATCTTGGAACATGAGATTCTCGTACCCAATGAACCAAGTCAACCCCTCCTGTTTCAGATGATTGACCAGTAATCAGCTCCAGGAGCACTAACCCAAGCTGAAAAATGCTGCTGCTCTGATCCGAGTTTTCTGCAAGATGAGATGAGGTAGGAAGAGATCATGAATAATGGGAGTGGTTCAGTGATGAAGGATCGCAATGTAAGAGAAGGCTATTGATACCTTTCTTTGGGAACTCATATGATGCTACGTGACTTCTAGGTGGACCAAAAAGGCTACTGTCAGAGAGCTGCAAAAGGAGCAAGAACATCATGCTGCAATTCCCTCTCATAACAATGTACCAGATGAACTAACTTTAGAAATTGCAAAATCCCATGAATTAATACGTACCTTCGGAACCAAATTCTCATCCAACATGATTGTGCTCGAACTGATTGAT
Organism: Cynanchum wilfordii; assembly: GCA_025388415.1. Lineage (NCBI taxonomy): Eukaryota > Viridiplantae > Streptophyta > Magnoliopsida > Gentianales > Apocynaceae > Cynanchum > Cynanchum wilfordii. Next base: position 812,585 of record JAHSUH010003640.1, on the reverse strand, counting down.
ACATGATGTATTGGCGGGTCACAGAAAAAAAGCAAATATTCCTGCACATTAGATAAATGCAATTCATGAAGCAAAGCATAATTTCTCATATGCAGAAATTTAACCTTTAAGGGAACAAGATAAGAGATTGCAAGGCCAATCTAAAGACTTCAGTAAAAAACAATTGTTTTATGTTTAAGATGAAAATTATAACTGTGAATAAATTTCAGTTCTCTACATCCTGTCTTTCATTTGATTTGTTTAGGTTTCCCAGTGTTCATGGGAGAGAAGCTCAAGTTATCTCTTACAATACTAGTGCTTTCTCAGAAAAATGGTAAGCTTTTGACATGTTTGAACGGTTGCACCACAATTTTTGTAGCCTTTTTAAAATTGAAGTCCCATAATCATGACTTTAGAGTTGTTCCGGAATAGATTATTTTATTTATTGTTGCTTTGCTAAGACTATGATACGTCTGTTCCTTTCTAATGAAGTCGACAAGGGTAAAAGATCTTAGGGAATGAATGCACATCTCAGTACACAAAGAAATACTCCTATTGAACTTACAAGTGCTGCAGCTATTCCAACAGCTATCTGTAGCCGTGTTCTCCAATTCAAGGGAGTCTTCAGTGGATCTGTGTAGAACTAAACACTCATACCAGAATCATACTAGGGAAATGGTAACAGGTTCTGTTCAAAAAGATTACCAGAGAGATGATCCTTCAGGCTTCCCCCTTCACGATCTTCAAACACGAGAAACCTGCAAGACACCAAAAGGGTAAAAATCTAAGTTTTGAAACAGTTGACTATGTGATGATTACTTCTCAGTATCACTTATTAGATGGTTAAATTCAACTTCTCTCTATTGGTTTAAGTTTTAGGTAAGATGAAAATTTAACATGATATCACTTAACAATAGCATGGTGACCAAGAACACTGAAAAATATCTATTTCTAGTAGGAAGTATTTAATGAACAATAAAAATTATAACCTCAGTTTTGAATTTAATTATTCTTCATAAGCATGAAGGCCATGTAAATATACAAACATGAACTTGTTCTCATGAATAATCTTTTCTATAAGAGAACCATCATTGCTTATCAACTTCGCTATTCCATGTATCAAACATTCTCCATAATTTCATGATGATTTCAAGATAGATGATCTCACAGTATAGTTTCCCATGATTATGATAATGCTATATCTAATTCAACCAGAAGAAGACAAAAAAAAAAAAAAAAAAAAGTGTTGAATCCAATCATGTAAGTGGCCTTGACATCAGAGATGACAGTCAATCAGCAGAAACAAAGTACCATCTAAATATAGTACAAATATAGAACTAAAAGATATAATCCATTTAAAGATCTTATATTGCATCAATTAAGATGCACATAAAATTATTAAGATTAGAAAATTCAGAAATATGATAAGATATATAAATCAATCAAAGGAGGGTGATACAATTATCACCTAGAATATGACACGATAGAAATATACCCAATCAAAGGAAAAGTAGAAAGAGATAGGAAAAAACAACAGATGGTACAAGATTATCCATGATTACTTCCAAAATTTTTATGGTGCAAATCAGTTGAGGAACAGAATCCCAACAGTATATAATATTGAGTTCAAGTAGGTCATTCTGAAGTCTTAGCATTGCATATCCAAAGCACAAGATTCAGGCTGCAAATGCAAACAACCAGACGGTTTATTAGTCGGCGTCCAAGGAAAAAGGCTTTCCAGGTTCACAAAGATATATGTACAGTTGATTGAAGAGTAGCAAACATTATTTTCAAGGTTAAAACTACTTAAAAGGTAAGAAAACAAGCTAACTTCAATAAAATAGAAATGATCTTGATAGTGTGTATATGAATGGAAAAGATAGAAGTCTGACAATTCCACGGAGTTATAGATGAGTGAAGGTGTTTTGATTTCATTCCTTATAAAAATGTAATGCTATATTCTACAATTGTGTAGTAACTCAACAGATGATCAATTAATCTTTACAAGAAGTGCAAAATACCCAAAAATTGGGGAATTCTATGACTATGAATGATTAATGAAGAATCATGTCTCAGCACTTAGTGTATAGTAGAATGGGCTTAAAAAAAATAAAAGTGTAGCAGCAAAACCTCTTACGTCCAGTGGAAAACCCACACAGAGCAGCAATGTGACGATGATGTAAGCGCCCCAGAAGCTGGACTGCTGATAAGAATGCATCATCATCATCATCAGGATCATTCAAAATTCTGATTTCTTTAACAATAGCATCAATTCCATTTCTGAATTTGGCCCTGTAAGAGACTCCATTGGAAGAATTGTCAACTACCCTCCTAAATCCATCAGTCGCCTTCTTTATGTCCTTGTATGAAAATTTTCTCAGAAAATTCACTGAGCCTATAAGTCAATTCCGCCCCCGCAAAAAAAAAAAACAAAAGAAAAGAAAATCAGTCCTCTTTACATATTTTCGCGTATAACATTTTGTAAATGTTATCAGTCAACAACAAATTGTCCCAGATACTTGAAAAAACATCAAATTTGCAGTAAAACCCATAAGTCAACCGAAAAATCAAGCTCAACAGAGTGGGAACCCCCCAAAAAGATAAACTCACAATTTCAAACTGAAAAAATAATAAATAAATAAAATTCCATATATATATATATATAAAATGTATTCCCAACTACTACTGATGCGAATTGAACAGTCCAGAGCTTACTGGATGGAGATCGGAGATGAAACCAAGTAAGAAGGAGCACCCTGATCTTCTCAAGAGTCGCCATTTTTGAAGTGTTCTCCTCCGCTTCAACCATCGTAACAGTAAAAATAATTGAAGCAATTTTACAGTAGGAGAAGTGGGCAGAGCTTCATAAACACATTGCACATGCAAATTCATCATTCCAACAACTTCCAATCCTTTTATCTCAATCAACCTTTAGCTACTTAGAATTTTTTTTTCCACTTTTGCTTTCGGGGTTTGAAATGGTAATATAGGAAAAAAGAAAGAAAGCATTATTTACTTGAGATTCCTTTTGTAATGTACGGTCTTTGCCAGGCTGCCCTGCCATGGGATGTTTTGGATCCCGGGCCTAGTGGACAGGATTTTTTTTCTGGAAATATGGATGTCTATAAAATAACTAAAAAGAAAAAATAATAATTCTGGTTTGATAGTTACCTAAAATATATAAAATACATATTAGATTTTTTTTCTTTCTTTTTATCTCAACAAATTAATGTACATATATTGATAGTTTTCTTATTTAATATATTTAGACACTTATTTTTTATTACTCACTGCATTGATTGTGATCTAGATTTACTTGCAATTTCTTCTCATCCAAAATTAAATTTTCAAATCAATGTGATGTTAACAATCCTTGAAGACAACCCCAACCAAGTCCTTGTGAACAAATCATTTGATTGTGCAAGTTTTCAATCATGGAAAAGCTCCATCAAAATAGCACTTTCAGTCAAAAATAAACTAGGATTCTTGATTACTTTGTTAAGAAATCAGATCAATGTGATAATGCTTATAGAAATTGGGAAAGGGTAAATGAAATAGTGATCTCATAGCTCCTTAATTATGTTAAAAAAGAAAAAAAGAAAAAAAGAAAAATACAAATAGTCTTTTGTATTGCAATGGTGCATTAGAGATTTAGGTAGAGTTAGAAAATAGGTTTGAGCAGAGTAATGGAACTCAATTGTTCCAATTAAAAAAGGAAAAAATGTCTATTTATCAAGGAAATAATAGTATTGCCTCTTATTACACTAGAATTAAGAAGCTATGAGATTAACTAGAGACATGTGGTGGAGTGGTAGGGGCTCCTCTTCTCTTAACCAATGATCCATGTTTCAAATCCCGACTTTGGTATGAAAAATGTTAAATCCTTTGGTCAGCTGTCTTACCCATTGAGGTGCATACAAATCAACGAACAATATTAGTTTGAACGTGGAATGACTTAAAGGTGCCGCCCCTCGGTGATGGGACCCACCCGGAACACCCGTACGATAAACAAAAAAAAAGAAGCTATGAGATTAATTGCTATGTCTATGCATCATTCCACCTTGTTCATGTGGAACAACATCTCATATGACTAAATTTCAGGAAGATACAAAATTAATTTAGTTTTTGATGGATTTGAATGAGAGTTATGTTATAATTAGAGGAAATATACTCATGGTGAAGCCCTTGTCAATCATTCCTCAAGTATATGCTCTCTTAGTTCAAAAACAAAGACTAAGACAGGTAAACACAAATGTGCAATTTGGCAATAGCACATCTTTTCTTGCCAATAAAAATAAATGAAAGCTTAATTTTTAAAAGAATTGCAATTGATAGGAAAGGAGCAAAAAAGAAGTTAGAATGTAAGTATTGCAAGAAAAGAGGACACACAATTAACAAATGTTATAAACTAAATGGATGTCCTCCAAGTTTTACATTTGGAAAGGGAAAGAAGATAGTAGCATATGCACAAGATGAAACAGCAAGAGGATTTGGAATTGATGATAATGCTTTAAAAGTAGTGGGGATAAGTCAAGAGCAACTTTCTCAATTGTGGAATGTTTTGAAACAAAGCAAAATTGATGAAGATGCTAAAAGGAAATGCAGATGTAGAGAACACTTCACTTACTAATTTGAAGGTATGTTAATAAACTTCTCACATAATTTTGATAGTAATTTTAAATGTTTCACCTATGGTATTATCATTGAACTTTGAATTATTTATATTAGTGTTATCAATCATATGACAAATAACCAAAAATTCTTCATCGAACTTAATGTTTTAAAGAAACCTTTACTTGTTACTCTTCTTAACGAAAACAAGATTAAGGTTACTTCTAGTGGAACAATTCATATTTTACCACTAATTTGACTTTATAAAAGGTATTTTATGTTCCTTAATTTCAGTTCAATCTTATTTCTATTGGCAATCTCTTAAAAGAGGGCGCGGGAGACCGCAATGTGATGTGACTATAGGCCCGGTGACATCACGGTCAACTACTTGTTATTGTTCTCATTGTACAAAAATGGATATATTAAATTGACAATAAGTATCTAAATCCATTCTTATATACAGTTACAAATTCTTATGTACTTTTGATGTGAGGCGAGTTATCGCATTCACCCCTCTTAAGGTCTAGAGTTCTTACTAAGGCCCAACTGAACATAAACCAAAAGTGATATCCTATGTTGACAATGAGTACTTACCACATTCTTATATACCATTATACATTATGTCTCATGACCTTGGCACGCGAGCCTACAACATGACTATGGGTTTGACGGCACCTATGATCAACTTTTTAACACTGTCCTTACTGTACCATAAGTGATATACTAAGTTGAAAATGAGTACCTAAGAGCATTCATATATACCATTATACATTCTTATGTACTTTCAATATGTGACAAGATATCACATTTATCTTAAACACTCAATTGTGGCATTATAGATTAGGACATATTCCTATTGGCAAAGTTTGTAAATTTGATCTTGGTTGTCAAATAAATAAAATTTTGTCTGATTGCTACATTATTTGCCCTAAACCAAGGCAAACTAGACTGACTTTTACCTTAAGCACTTCATAATCCACACACTCTTTTGACCTTGTTCATCTAGATCTTTAGGGAACGTATCACACAACTACATTCGAAGATTGCAAATATTTTCTTACAATAGTGATTCACTATTCTAGGGCTATTTAGATACATTTGCTTGCTTAGCAACAAATGCAATATCTTTATTGTGATCAAAGAGAAGAAGGGGAAAGAAGAAGGAAATAATAATAATAAAAAAAAAATTAATTTAAGAGAAATTTTCTGGAAACTTCACGTAACCATCATCCAAAATTTCAGATTTATTCTAAATAATAATAATAAAAAAATTGATTATGGACGGAGAAAATAAAAATCAATTCATATTTTAAAATTTGAAAATTTAAATGATTATTTTGATAGAATAAAATAATCAAAATATCATAATTTGATAATTTAACTATATAAAAGTATACACATACATATAACGAGAATTAACTTTTAAGAGAATATAAATTTAAATAAAATAAATTTCAGAAGCTAATTTTAAGAAAAGACAAATTGAAGAATTTTTTTTTTTTCAATTACGTATTGGAAATCGCAAATCTAAAACTTTGAAAGTAATTATAAAATAATAATAACTAAATAATTTCAAAAGTTAAATTTTAAAAAAGGACAAATCTTCTATAAACTTAATTTAAAATAGGATTAAAGATTCTAAAAACAATAGTTAAATATTTTTATTTTGAAATTTTAATTTCTATTATGTCTGGAGCTCATGACCTTCCATATCATAACTGAGATACTTGACAACAACTAATCATTATATAGATAAAAATATTTTATCTATAAATAATATATATAGAGAGATATATTTTAAAAATAATTTTTAAAAAAATGGTATTACTCCAGTAGAAGACCAATGATACAGAAAATAAAAATAAAACTAATCATTGTATGATGCTCATCTCAAATTATAATCGAAATATTAATAAAAATAATGAAAAGTAATAATAATAATAATAATAAAAGAAAAACTGAACAAAATTGATATCTAAATAGAAAACAGTAGTAAAGTAAGAAATTTTTATAATAATAATAATAATGATAAACTTAAAATTAATCAAAATTCTTTTTGAAAACATTCCATTTACTCAACTCTCATTCCAATCGAAATCAATAATCCCAAATTATCAAACATTGAATTTTGACCTAATATAAAACAAAAATCAAAATTCTTTTAAGTCCTTATTGACAATTAATTTATTGTCTAAAGGATTTTAAAAGAAAAACGTTCTTACCCACTAACTCTCATCGATCGAATTCTCTAAGATTGTTCACTTCTTATGCTCGTCTCCTTCAAAACTCAAAACTGACGCCGTAATATAATTTTCCTAAAACACTAATTTATTTCCCATCCAACTCCGATAACATTGAATATAATAATTAAAATACTTATATAATAAAAAAAAACACAAATTTTCTTATTTACTCCTAACTTAGTGCTAGGTCTCATACTTGTAAGGAATCTCCAAATTCCCACACACTCAATAGAATCACCTTAATAGCTTTGAAATTTATCAACTTATCTAAAAGAATGCATTCAATTAATGTTAGGTCATTAAATGAGGAGAAGAGAAATAGATGGAGCAGATAGGAAGGTTAAAAGATAAACAAGAAACAGAGTGAACAAGTTAAGATAGTTCAAATGAACTGAAGTGAAACCAACTAGAAATGACACTCACGTAGAGAGAAGGTGGAGAATCTACTCTAAAAAAGAAAACGAGATAATAGATTATTATTAGATATGCGTCTTTAATATCTATATAGCTTAAAGATACATAATTGGTTTAGACTTTTAAGTTTTATGTGATAAATTTTAATAAATTCGTGAGCCCATCAAAATGAGTCATTACCATAGAATTTTTAAAAGATTAGGACTATTTTGGAAAAAAAACTCCACTGGAATGAGTTAAGTAAAAAAGGATGGAGTAAGAGGGACTTGGAACATGATAAACAAAACTGTAGGGGCTTATGGCAAAAAACAAAATAGAGCTTCTCTACCCTTTTCGTCGTCGTATCTCCACTCCTCTGTGGCCACTCTGCAACTGTACTCTCCTCCGAAAATTTACTGCCCGTCTAGAGAAACAGCGGCAGAAAATACCACCTCTGCGGTCGACGGCGGAAGCCTTCGGCTGCGCAGTTCACAGAAAAAACGACGCTGTTGATTGAGTTGATGACCTGTTGATTTAGGTTGACAGAATAAATAGCTTTCGACCAATAAAGAGGCAAAAATGCCGCAAGTGAGAATCGTGGCAAAGAATTTCATGGATATGGTGGCTTCATTGCCTGCAATGAAGCTCGACAAGCTTTATGAGAATGCCTTCATCTGTGAAGCCATCCTCAGGTAATCCTTTTCTCACCTACTTGATCAAGTCCTTCCGAAGTTGCAATTTTTTTCCTCCTTTGCGAGCGATGGTTTTACCTTTGCTTTCAAAACGAAAAATTTGTACCTGAACCTTATACCAAAAATGTAATAGAGGGAAAGTTAGGATTTTAATTTACATAGGGGTTGTTTTATTTTTATCATTAGCAAATGTTTTAAATGACGAAAAGATTGGTTAATTGTTAAAGCTATTCAGGGATGTCTCTTCCAATTTTTATTGTTTCATCTTTGTAAAAATTTCATTTATAAAAGAAGTATCTTTTCATGTGAGCGTGCTAAAATCATTAAGTAAATCAGCAACAACTAATTGCTTAGTGTACCTCTATTTCTTTGTTGCTGTTGTTGTTTTTGTTTCTTTTAAATTCTCTTGGGGTCTTGTGACAGGGAGCCAAAAGCATAGAGGATTCTTATGTAACAGATCAACAGCGGTTATTGCCTGCTTGTTTATTTAGAGATTTCTATGTAACTTATGCCTGCAAATGCAAAGAAGAAACTTTAGTATATATATGTTAAAGAATGTAAAGTTCAATTGTATATGCTTGCTGTATCAGTAACATAAGTTCTAGAGTAACCTTAGTAGTGGGGGGTGAAAACAAAACTTTTACGTATCATTGTAGGTAGATATAACAAATCATCTATCTTATAGCTTTCTTAATTTTTGAATCTAGTTATTTATATATTTTCCTGATTAGGTGGGCTTATGTATATTAAGACTTAGTTATGCTGATAATTTTTATTTGTTATTCATGATCAGATCACTGCCACCCTTGGCTAAGAAGTATGTATTGCAGTTACTATTCATAGATATCCCAGTGACAACTAAGTCAATGGAAGAGTGGGTGCTCGCGGATGGATTCTCAAAGCATAAAGTAGCAATTGATAGATTAATTCAGTTGAGGGTATTGTCAGAAACAGTTGACAGGTATTCTATACCCTTTTCAACTTTCTTTTGTTTATTTTCTTAATTTTGATGGTTTTATATAATTTCTTGCTTTGCAAGAGAAGTAGTCAAGTCCACTATTCCTGGATAGTTGTGTTTTTAGTGGTTTGCAACAATAAAGAAAAACAAGCTGTATTGAATGTGAGATGCTTTGTTCTGGGGAATACCTCTGGAGATTAAGAAAGTCAGGCGCTTGACAGCCTTTATTTTACATTAGATTCATGTGGAAAATACTAATATCTTATTATATATTAGAATAATTCTGAATATTTTATGGCAAGTACAAAACTGTAAAATTGAATTGTTTCTTTATGCTTAACAAATGTTCTGTTTAACAAGTAATGGTCAAGAAAGGCCCCTTTTTTGTCATTTCGTAGACCCGTATACTCATTTACTTCTCCACCCTCAATTTAGAATGCTGTGAAGTATATTCCTTTTTGGGAACTGAAAAGAGTTAGAAAAATTTTCTGTTTGTCCTTCAAAAAGTTTCTTTGCTCTTATGATAAAATCTGGTGTAGTTTTATAATAGATTAAACTAAAATGGATATTTTATTTTTAAGAAAATCCCTGTTTTCTCTTGTTCAACATATCTTCAGATTTCTAGGCTGAAACCTGCCAGGAAATAGACAAGTCTCTCTTTATTTTATTTCTGATGATTACCTCTGCATCCACTTCCATTTTCCAGTGTGCCATATGGTTTATAGAATTCTTGTCTCTTCTTCTTTTATATGGACTAGTTTTCAACTTTCTATAGTTTCAACCATTGCAGAATGCAAAAAGTGCATGCTTTGTGCTACTTTGATGCAAAGTGAGAGTTCTGCATTTTTCTTTTAATGTTTGCAAAGGACAAAATGCTGTTGAGTTAGATGTGTTTTGTCTTTATTTTATGGAAGTGGTTATAATTGGCTAGAAAAGGAATTTTAAGTTACTTTATTCTTCTGAGCTAAGGATGAAAAAGCCACATTTTGACGAAACTTGAAACCGATCTTTGGGAATTTCAGTTCCTCAATGGAGACTTCTATTGGGGCTTGATTTGAGTTTTAGGACCTTGGATCAAATTGATTTTGATATTAATTATTTTCAATCAGTTTGATTCCTTTTGTTTGGATTTTATGCAAAGACATGTCTTTTGTTATTTAGATTTAGGCCTTGATTGCTTAATTAATAAATCTTGGGATCACTGTGCTTGCAGTACTTTTCTTATGTTTACTAGGTTTTCTGGTTCTGCATATTTCTGCTTTGTTTTGGACTGTCTGACTAATGGAATTGTTATTGACACGTGCAGGAAAAAAGATGTCACATACAGATTGAATCCAACATTTCAGCTAAATATTCAGAATCATATAGTGCATGGGTACATCTTTAGATCTTTTCTATTTATGGGCAAAAGGGACTTCTGATCTTTTACAATGTTCTCCTACCCAGGGCACTCAATAAATAGGGGATAATTTTTTATGAGCTCCCTTTTTCATGTTCTTTTTTGGCATCCTTTTTTTTTTTTTTTTTTACTTTTCTTTTTATCCCTTGGGAATGGGATCCTCCTACTTTGCACTTATTATTTATTGTTGTTGTTTTAAAATGTTAATTATGCAGGCAGTATTCCTTGAAATTTTAAATTTGGAAGTTTGTTCATCCAGTTAAAAGACCTCAATATTCTTGCACTGTTATGTTCCCCTGGTAGTTTTTCAACTTCTGTAGTGGAGTCTTAGGCCAATAACAGTACCAAGCATTTATACTAGGTTAGGATTAAGATAATCGGATGTGAGAAATTTGTGCCCTTGAATAGGCAGATGTTGCTAAAGAACCAATTTTTAAAGCGCAAATGGAATCTAGTCTTTGTATGTATTAATACTGGAAAATGTCAATAAATAATGTCATTGGCAATGATACAGTTGGAAGATTTGATACTTTTTGTGCTTGAGGAATTGCTTATATGGCTGCCGCCAAAGCATTGTATCTCTTTATTTATGTTAAGCTCATGTTCATTTGTATGTTTGTATATGTATTTATATATGTACTTGAATAATAGAAATCGGATTGGATAGATACATAACTGTGTCTCGAGTCAGTGGTTTCTTTTATTCGTGACTTCTTTTCTAGCAGTTTTTGATCTTCTGGTTTTATGGTTGAGTCTTTGCCAATATTTCACTGGGAATATTTATTTGATTTCCTCATTGTGTTTTGTTGATTGTTTTAATTCACAAACTCATGATAACATAGTTTGCGATACAAAATTCTTGAGTTTTTGTAATGCTTCTATTATAGACATAAGCTATATGTCATATTATTTATTCTGAAAATGTTAACCAGGTTGTGGTTTGCTGTGATAAACTCATAAGAGCTATCCCACAAAGCTACCCACAATTCTGCTTGCTATAGATGTTAAGGTAGGCAGAAAATAGAGGTTGCAGGAGAAGACAACTGAAAAGATTGGAAAGCAGAGTGTGATATAAGTAAGTTTGCATGCCATAAAAGTAAAAGAAATGGGAAAGAAAGGCGACTCTTAGCATCGCATAAAGATGGATTAAGTCCTAGGCATCAAACCAAAACTTAAGGTGTCACACCCTTAGGCTTGATTGTGTCACACGGCCATAATTACATATTATTAAATAGGTTCTTTATTGCTGAATAATAAGAATGCATAATAAATAGATATTTCACTATTTATATACTTGAATATCAACTTCTAAACTAATTAAAATTAGTCTCTTTAAAGATAAATCTTTAATAATTAGGATTGCTAAATGCTCATGACTCATAAGCTAGAATTTCCAAGATTAAAGCTAGATTGTGATATCTTTGCTTGACTTGGGAACTTTTTGAGTCTCAACCCCCTTCTGTTTTGGATATTTCCGATTCTTGGTCCTTTCCTTTTTTGCATTATTGAACAATTATAATCTCTACTTTAAAGGAATTTTCCATTCTCAATGCCTTCCTGTTTTGCATCTTTCCAGTTCCTTGTCCCTTCCTGTTTTGCAGCATTGAAAAGCTTATTATTGTTGTTATTATTTATTATCATTAATATTATTTTAGTTTTTTTCTGACTCTTGTATTAAACATTGTAGTGGAGTTTTACCTAGAGCGCCAATGCCTTCAAATGTTACTGCAAGGATTCCTAGCTTGGAGGAGTTAGATGCATATGCCCTTCAGCAGTGGGAGGTATGATATAATCTTACTGTTAGACCTTAATGATGAAATATTTGGGGGTCAGATTTTTATTTTTTCTTACTTGCAAGACTCTGTTGTGAGCCAGCATGCATGGATTCCTACTTGCAGTATATTTTGGCACTTTTTCTTATGACCTAAAAATTTGGGAAAACAGTGTTTCTTGCTGCATCTTATAAACTCATCTGAAGCAGAAAAGACCAGAAATATAAGTTCTTCCATGATGAAAGTATTCCAACGAGGCCTTTTGAGTCAGAAGTATGCTCTGCTCTCATTTGTTCTTGTTGTTCTTTTGAACCTTTTTGCATGATGGAATGCTCAAAATGTGGTTTAATATCTCTTCTATGGCTTGTATGTAGGGATGACAAAGAACCCCCCAAGTTAACTGAGAGTGGTTTCCAGTTTTTGGTAAGTGACAAAGAATTAATTTCAAGTCCTTGAAGCTATACTCATACATAGACAATTTCAGCTGATGGATACAAATGCTCAACTATGGTATATCATCAGGGAATACATCAGCAACTCTGAGGTATATGTTACTGAGGTGTACTTCCTTTTTGACGCATGAAAATAGTTTTTCCCAGGCAGTTTCAATATTTCTTGTGATTGGCAAATGTTTTTCTTTCCTCCCAAGATTCAGTTTTTTATGTTACTGGAGCCATTTTTCAACCATTTGATGATTGAGTTTCCTTGTAAGAACACAGTAAGATAATCATGGGGAAATTCTTACTCTTGAAATGTTCTCTTTCATTTACATATAACCCCAATTGTGTTGTGCTTGTTTCCCCAGTTCATTATGTTTTCTTTAAATTTCTTTCTTTTGTGATTCATGTTTATATAAGTCTCTTAAGAAATATGTCATGTTACCTATCCATGATGTTTATATAAGTAAACTAGACATTGAGATAAAGTTGGAAGTTGGGCATGATTTTCTGATCCTCAATCTTTTTGCGGAAGTGATTTATCCGACTCATAACTTTCTATATATTTGCACCATAATTGCTATTCCTGCTCAAATATAATGTTTCTGTTGTGTTTTTTCTGAGCAACAATAGCCAGTTATTTGGCAAGTTCTTTAAGCTCTAATGCTTTCAAAAGTTTTACATTATTAAAGTTAATTCTTTACAGTTATCTTAATTTATTGAAGTAGGTAGATATGAGATGCATCTCTTTAAAGGCTACAAAAGTTCAAATGATGATATTAGATGTATGATGAAAAGTTATATATCAGTTGGGTAGAGACAATTCCAGTTCTATGGACTAATTTAGGAATACTTATTTATTTAATTTCAATGAGTGCAATATATAATGGAATTGAGTGAAGTAATGTTACCATGAAGGCCACTCCTTTCTTAGATGCATGAAGTTTCTTGTCAGTATATTTTTTGTTGCAATGGAATTTACTATTGCTAAGGTTAAACATTTCATATCTTGTAAATACTGAATCTGCATTTTAAACAGTTGAAGGTATTTTCAGTTCTTTAATGCACATGTAGCTCCTGACATACTTGTATATATAATATTATAATGAATACGGTCAAACTTCCATGCAGGAGCGAGGTGTTGATTCAGCTGATCTTATATCATTTATGTTGGAGCTGAGTTTTCATGTTACTGGCGAGGTATTATATTGATAAAAATAATACTAGAAATTTCAAAATAAGTTCTATTTAAGCGAAGGAGTTGGTGCTGAAACTCTATTAGTCTCTTTTGCTTATGAGTTATTTGATAAACATTATTCTTTTTGCAACTGCTTACTGTTGCAGTAAACATTTCTGGGCCTGATCATTATACTTTAAAATTCAAACTGCTTTGCAACTTATTTAATTTCAGTTTTAGAATTGATTTTTAGAATTTCACACACAGGCTTATAATATCAACACATTAAATGATGTACAAAGGAGTATAATTAGGGATCTTGCTGACTTAGGGCTTGTCAAACTCCAGCAGGTAAGTTATGTCTAGCATTTTGCAAATGCAGTTATCTAACTAGACAAAGTCTTCGTATAATAATTATCTTCATTTTTTATCTGTCCTCTTCCAGGGAAGAAAAGATGGTTGGTTTATCCCCACAAAATTAGCTACAAATCTGTCCATTAGCTTATCTGATTCATCCGCAAGAAAACAGGTACTCTATTCTTGCAGTATTATACCTCATATTTTTTGCTTGATATCTGAACTTGAACTATATTTTATCTGTCTATACATGTAATTGGCGGTCCTGCTTATCTCAGTGGACAAAAATCTTTCACTCTGCATAAATCTACAAAAGAAATTGAACTTTGTTTTTGCTTTTCTGGTCAGTTCATTTTGCTGTGAAGAGTCAATAGGTTACTTCTGTGGATATTGAAAATGTGGAAAGTTTGCTTATGGTTCTATAATTTCATTATATACAGGGTTTTGTTGTCGTGGAGACAAACTTCAGGTTGTATGCGTATTCAACATCGAAGCTGCACTGTGAGATATTACGTCTCTTTGCAAGGTTTGTTTTCAGGGAAAAACATTTTGCATTATTTAGTGGAATTCCTTGCACCAATAAGCAAGATTATCAGAGAATGCTTTTTGAGGCTATTTTGTTTGTCAATAATGTCTGTCAGTTAAGATGCAAGACAATTTTCTTTCAGTCTGTCAAGTAAACAAGGATACATACATGACTTTATTGAGATGAAAACAAGGATAAGATTAGAGAAATCCTATGAGTCAGATTTAATACTGAAGAAGTAGTCTCTGTCAAGAATTAGCCATCTCACTAATTCAAGTAGCAAAATTCTGATTAAACTTAACACTTCATATATCAGTAGTACATGGAAGCCCCATTTTTATTGGACTTTACACATGGAAGGTGCCAAAATCTTTGACCTTCTATTGATGTCAGTGACGGATCACCTCTTGATATCTTTTAATTGTAACTAGTAAAGTTGTTGGCTCTTACTAGCTGTAGGATTCATATCCTTGACTTAGTAGAATTAACAAAATTAAATGTTTTGGGCCCTCAGACCTTAGACCCTTAATTTGGCTAAGGTATCTGTCTTCCGTTTAGTTTACAGGTTCACAATTACTGTCCCAGTGGAGCTTTGGTTGAGGCCCATAAGTCAAACTTTTCCTTAACTTCGTGATTTATAAACTTGCTTTGTTGGATTTGCTGCATCTATTCCAAGAAGTATTTTGTCTTCTAGTAGTTGCCAGGGCTGCAGATGGTTTTGATCTTGAGTCACATTGGACTTTAAGATCTCCTACATCTTGCTGATTTACTCACTGGTGAAATTGCATGAAGTTTGGTACCACCAAAATAGGGAAAGACATGACCAGGATCTGCTAGAGTTTAATCCACCTTCATTTGCTATATATTTCTGCTAACTGTTACTTTAAGTTTAGTTCAATGTATAGGTTCTATCAATATTTCTTTGACGACCATTCCCTGATTGTACAGGTTTTTGCTCCGTTATTAGATGTATATGAATATTATGGCAATAAATAGTTTGCTGGTAATTGGTGAAAACAAGGATAATTTTGAAAATTGAAAAAAAATTATAACTTTCTTTATTATGAGTGAGAGAAATACATAATATATTGGGACAAACATTTTAAAATTTGAATATTTGAATTTGAAAATTAATATTAAAAATATAATTAGCACAGTTGAAAATTTATTTTTAAATATGTAAATAAGGTTTATGAAATAATTTTTAAAAAATGGTTAGGCAAATAGACCTTCAGAATTTCACCCTTTTTGAGAGGAATCTCTCTAGATTAGGAAAATTTTTCCTAGTAAAAATCAGATTATCTCGCATATGATAAAACTGAATTATTCCTTTTACTTTTATTATAGTTAAGTGATGCACTGTGCACCATAGCAAGCACCTCCGTAGTGTATTTCTGCAATATATTAGGGAGGTTTAACCATTGGGTAGTGAAAAAGAAAGCAAATGTTGCAATGTTGCTGAAAATCAATTTTCACTCTTCTTCTCAGAGTGACATGCTCAGCAAGAATTTTGTTTATGAAGTGACACTAGTTAGCAGTGATGGCATAGAGATTTTATTAGATATGGAATCAAATTAGTTTTCGTTCCATTTTAAGCTGCATTGTTGCATGCAATTCTAGTTGGAAACCCAAGGGACAAGTTCAGTTTGTCCAATCTGTTGATTATTATATTACTTGAATTCACTAATATTTAAGATAGTGAATAGAGCTCAATATGTTGAAAGAATCAACCAAGAATAATTAGTGGTTTTTAGTGATGTTGCATGTTAATAGATTGATATGAATAAAAAGCTGAGTAATTTATTAGAACAGCGCGTGCATACTCACATTCTTGCCATCTTGTTCATTTAATATTAAAGAGAGAGTAGATTTTCTTGATGTCTGAGTTTTGAGTGTTTGGATAGGATTAAAGTGTACAAATGGTAAATTACGTACAATTGTGCATTAAAAAATTGAAGCATGTCTTTTCTTCTGGTACTTCTACTTGTAATCTTACATTTCAGATTGAATGAGCTATATCCTTTCATTTCAGAAGAGTTGCTGTCTAGCCTAGTCCCCACAAAATAAGTTAATTCATTTACCTTGATTTCCTCCCTATCACTGTGGCTTCTCACTTCCAAAACATTTGGGGCACATCTAATCTTCATCTGTTTCTTAACTTCAGAACTTTTAGACAGAAATTATTTATTTGTTGAAAGGGGAGAGAAATGAGCAAAAGAGATAATGTATTGGCTGACTTTGATGGTGAAAGGATGTATCCTGCACTGTACAGAGTCATTTTTGACATGAAGTTAGGGTAAGTTTAACTAGATGAATTTGGAACATCACAGCATTCAATGGGATTGATCCGCTTACATTTTATATATATTTTGGTCCCTAAAGAATTTTTAAGCTGTGAAATTGGTCCTTTTGTCTATTTTTGGCTCAATTTTGACAAAATTTCCATTAATGTGTCATTGATTTTAGGGTTTGCAAGTACACATTTTACAGCCAATTTGACAGAAAAATAGACAAATGACCAATTACATAATTAAAATTCTTTAGAGACCAAAATATTCTTTTAAAAATATAGGGACTAGTTCAACCGAATGTTAATAAAATTTGAGACCAAATACATCAATTTGCCTCACAAAAATGTGGCAAGCCTATTAGGACGTAGAATGATACTTTTGACAGGGTTTCACCTTGATTCTTTTTTTAACAGGGGTGTGTTATATATACTTTTCTTGGATTAGCCAAAATGTGCATAAGTACTTGGAATCCATTAATTTTTTCATGTGGAGTTGCTGCTCCATTTGGTAGCATCAACTAATTATGAATTTTTATTTTGATAGGGAAGGTGGGACTCTTTACTGGAAAAGAGAATGAAATTTGAGTATCAGTTGTCCCATTTTCATCATTATACAGGCACTAAGGATGAATAAATGATGTTATGTACTTCCTGTAGTTCAAATTTTGTTTGCTTCTCTATCTAGTACAGAATCTGAAAGCAGTTCAGTTATCTACCTGTGTTATCTTTGGGTTTATAATATCTTAGTGTTTCAATATTGTTGCTGCATTTTTTCCATCCCCTATTTGTTAAAAAAGAGTTTATTCTGGAAATTCAGGGTGGAATACCAGCTTCCTAATCTTATTGTTGGAGGAATGACAAAAGAAAGCTTGTATAAAGCATTTCTAAATGGCATTACTGGAGATCAGGTAAATCATGTTATCTTTTTATTGCTTTATTTGTTTTCCTTGTAGTCATATTCAAGACAGATTGTATCTTTATGCTAATGATGTTGGGTATCTCAATTTTGTCAAAGATAAATATAAGTGATCTAGAAATAATTTGGTCCTTTAGTCTCTTAGCCTAGGTATCAGATAATGTTCGTTTTTTATTTTCTGAAACTATACTTGTCTTGAATAGATTGGGCCTATACTTTTGTATTTCTTGTTGGTTTTCCAAAGAAAAGGTCATATTTATCATTTGTATGTTATACATGGGTTTGAAGCAGCAGGGATCTCTAATGATATTTTAGGGTGGTCTTATTGGTAGTTCTTTCTTGCTGTCAACCAACATTCATGCATGTACAGTATTTTTATATAATTTTTTTTTTTTAAATAATAACATCTCACCTTGGGATGATTCCGAGGTATTTTTTTAATTATATTTTTTTACCTTAATATCCTTTACATAATACTTTATAAACCCTTTAATTATTCTATAGAATAATGAATGGTCAAAACTTATGTTAGTTTATATACAAAACCGTAACTTGTACATTTTTCTTAAAGAGTGTAAAACTTGTTTGATGACTAGTAAAAAAAGAAAAAGGAGGGAGTATAATATACTTGTGAGGATCACAATGTCTCATGTTTTGTTATTTGTATGAAGTGCGCCATATTATTTTCAAGAAAAACAGTTCAATTTGTATTGGGTTACAAAACATTCCTTTGCTTTTTTTTTTTTTTTTTTTTTTTTTTTTTCATGTTAGGAGAACTTCCTTTGCATGTCTTTTAGGATCTTTCTAGTTTAGAACCCGGAGTCATTTAGCAAACACTTGCAGGTCTTTCACCTCAATGACCATACTGGCTAGCTGAACTCTTGTAAGCTATTATTAAAAATATCTATTAAGTTGTAGGTCATACTTTTTGATACTGGAAAGGCGTGAGAAAATTTGAAAATATCTGTAGCAGAACCAGCCTGCAAAGATCACAAGAACATTAATTAAGTCATATTCTGAGGAAGAAACATTGAATCACTTTTCTCTACCTCAAATATTGAGCTACTTTCACGTTTTTACTAAGAAATTAAACAACCATTAGTACTTGAAATCTTGGATAATATATATATAATTATATTGAATAAATAAGATAGATATCCTTTTCTGAAGCAGTTTGTGAAGCACCTTACATTGATACGTTGGTATAATAGTTGGCTACTTTCTTCATGGAGTAGCTACAACAAAAGGACCCTACTAGTCATTAGAGAAGATTAATCTAGTTGCATACACCCGTTTTTTGAATTATTTTATGGCTCTTCCACTAGTTGCCTCTAGTAGTTCAATGCAAAAAAACATTCTGCTTGGAATTCCAGAATTCTCAGTGCACTAGGTTGCTGATATATGTTTCTCGTACTTTCTAGATTTATTGATGGAGCTCCATAGGTTATTTGGGAACATTGTTATTTCTTTAGCTTGGGAACCTCTTCTAACGTGGAGCTTTTTCATCTGTCTATGAAATAAATGTGTGATATTCTAAGTGTTCATCTTCTGAAATTGCAGATCATTTCCTTTCTTCAGCAGAATGCACATCCTCGGGTTGTGGAGAGGATACCTTCTGTTCCAGAGAACGTGACTGATCAGGTTCATATATGTAACAACAATGTGCTAAATATTAGATTTGCAGTTTCATTTAAGTGTTGTGATTAATGAAACAGTCTACTTTAATAAGTGATTGCATCTGTTTTTCGTGTGGCAGATAAGGTTGTGGGAATCAGATCTCAATAGGGTTGTAATGCAACCTGCACACTGTATCGAGGATTTCAGTTCAAGGGTAAGCATTAGTTATCCGATTTCTTTGCCATTTTTCCTTAATGAATATATATTCTCAGACTATGGTTGTTGATATTGATGAATTTGTCAGGACGTATTTGATGCTGCATGCGACTTTGCACGAGAATGTAACGGTTTATTATGGGAAAATTCCAAAAAAATGCTTCTTGTGGTAAGTGGCGAAATTTTTGCCAATGTGAAAGATTATATTCGTCGACAAATGCAGTAACCACTGGAACCACTGGAATTCAGACTCATAATGGTACACAGCCAAGCAAAAGTTCATTTGGAGCCTAATAAATTATTCAGAAAGGATGTGATACGAGATGCTGGTGTTCATAGATACGTTCTAATATTGTACTTCTTAATGTTTAGATAGGATAACTGGCTGTTTTCGTTTCCAAACTATACTTTTTATGTACTTTAATAAACAGTTTTTGATCCATTTTCTTTAATTATTTATAAAATTTTGTTAGAAGTTATCATAATATTGATACGAGTTATTATTAAATGATTAAAATATATGAAAATGAATTCACCAAAAAAAAAAAAAAAAAAAAAAAAAATGACAAGTTAAGTTACATCACAATTTAAGACAGAACTCTATTTTTATATGATATCTACTACTTTTCTGTTTCACTTTCATATATATATATATATGATATATATATATGATATAAGTGCAATAAATGAAAAGAAAAAAAGGGTAACAAATTAAAGCGGGATTAACTCCATGAGATAAGCAAAAGCAAAAGGAAGAACAAAGAGATGGACCATAAAGGGTTGCCATCAGAATTCCTCATCACATTATTATCACAACTTCTCTTTAATCATCCCAGCAAGATATGCAAATTTGGGGAAAACTCTAGTGTCTAGATTTGCTGGGCATTGCTCTGGGGCATCGCCTTTCTATAAAATTGGGTTCGAGTAATATTAGATGTTAAAAAATCTTGCAATTTTTTTTTTTTTTTTTTTTAGTTGGGGAAGAATATTTTTACAAAGAAGTATTATAAAAACTCTTGCCTTCACACAATGTGAAAGTGTATTTTAAATGCTATATATAACACCGGCTGTAAGAGTCATGTAAAAATGAATGTGGAACCTTCCTCCAAAGAATTATTAGACTCTACTAGCAGAACTCACAACCTTGGTAAAATCTGAACTAATTTTAGGAAATAAGTGATTTTAAATATTGGATGGTCAAACTAAAAAAATATTAATACATTGTGAGGAATTTATGAGACAAAATCATAACATCTTTCTAATTTTCTTATCATGCAAAAAATTTTACTATTAAAAAGAGATTTAATGTCCATTTGTTCATATTTGTTTGTTTTTTTTTTTCAAGGAAAAATTTTTAAAGTTAAAATTTTGACCAACCTTTTTTTACTTATTTAAAAAGAAAATTTTCAAGGGTATTGATTAGAATTTTAATATTTGACTACATAAATTTCATATTTTGAAAAATAAATATAATTTTTTTTTAGAAATCCTAACTTCTATTGCGTTTCGAACTCATTACCTCTAGGTCATAAGTGCTACACCTTCTTGACCAAAAAATAAATATAAGTTAGTTTCAACCAAAATTTAAATAAAATTTTTAAAAATAAAAATTTTCGCATCCTTAATTAGCAAATTTATTTGGAGAAATCCGTCTCTCTATATCTCTGTAATATATATATATATATATATATATATATATATATATAATATATATATATTGTTTTTAATTTAAAGAAACTTAGTATGACTCTACTATTCTTACTTCCATAATTCCCACCACCTCAAAAAATTGTATAGATTCAACTTCTTCTAAATGATTTAATTTGTTATAAATATTTCATAACATATGAAAGGAAAAATAACCAATTTGACTTTCTAATCATATATTCCCTCCATTTTTTTACTAGTTGCACACAAAAAAAATAAAAAGAGTAATATATCTTTTGGTTGAAAAGACTAACATATTTATTGATTTTATTTAAAATAAGTATGAGTTGTAAAAATATTATTTATAGGGGGTATAAATGAAAAACGTCAATAAATGCATATTGATTTTCTAAAGTGACAAGTATATAAAATATTGCTTTCTTCCGACTATTACAAATAAAAGAAAAAGGGAAAAAAAAAAAAAAAAATGAAGGGTTTATAAATATTCATTTTCATTCTTGAAGTTTTTCTTTTTTATTTTTCTTTTTTTTTTTTTTTTTTGAAAAAAAAATCTAAAACTGAATATATCATTCAATTGGATATAAACATATATCAGAGTTTATATCCTAGCAGTAGTGAGCAAAGGGTTATCATCTTTATGCCCAAATTGAGAGAATCTCGAAGACAATTATGAGGCATCTCTCAGTGAGGGCGTAAAAGGACTCACAAAAATATTACTAGCATTAAACACCTAGCAGTGTGATTGATCCCCATTCCATGTACAGTTTGTCAAAACAGATAAGGTCGATGGGCATCCCTATCAAAACTGACAAAGGAAGACTGGAGATTGGTTATTAGCTACCGTGCAACATCTTGGGATGAGAAAAAAAGTTCTAGAGAGTAATTCAGAGGAAGAGCGTGAGACAATTGTTGAGTATATGAAATCTGATAATTGTCAAAAACTCTTGTTTGTCATTATGCTTGTTGGAGCTTGAGGGAGTGAGCACCTCGGCAAAGTTCTAACATTTGTATAATGTTTGGCTCAGTTGTTCGCTCTTCTTATTATTAACCATGTAATTTATAAATCCTAATTGTGAGTGCAAGAAATACAATTCTAGTACGACCTTGGATGTAAGTCTTTTTTCGACCAAACCACGTAAATCTATGTGTCTCCTTTACTTATTGTTTACTTTCATCCTTGTAATTGCAATTGTGCTTCCGTGTTTCGATCCTCAATAATTGGTATCAAAGTTTAGGATTTCAAGCAAATGGAAGCAATGGCAGAAGACGGGAAAATAAAGATCGACATGTTTGATGGAAGCGACTTTAGATTTTGGAATATGCAGATCGAAGATTATTTGTATCAAAAGAAATTGCTGGTACCTCTTTGAGGAGAAATCAGAAATGATGTCTTAGGAAGATTGGGAGTTGTTATGTCGGCAAGCTCTGTGTGTTGTCAAATTGACATTGGCAAAGAACGCCGCCTACAATATAGTCAATGATAATATAACATATGGTTTGATAAAGGCATTATCAAACATGTACGAGAAGCCATCAACATCAAACAAGGTATTTTAAATTTGTCAATTAGTTAATACGAAGATGCAAGAAGGTGCTGCTTGTTACAAATCATGTGAATAAATTTAATTCTTTACTATCAAAATTAGTGTCAGTAGGTATTAAATTTGATGATGAAGTACATGCATTGTTGTTACTATCTTCATTGTTGATAGTTGGTCATGAATTGTTACAACGGTAGCCACTACATTTGGGACTACAAAATTGACATTCGAAGGAATTAGGGATTTAATTCTTAGTGAGGATGTTTGTAGGAGGAATGCTGGAAAATCAGCAGGTTCTTTATTGAGCACAAAAAGTAGAGGCAGAAGGCCCGAAAGGAGGCAAAGTTTTGGGCATAGATTTGATACAAAATTTCAAAGTTGAAAATTTTAGCAAAGTTCGTCAAGCAGATGATGAAGTTTTAGACATCACAAGTGTGGGAGATATAAACCTTAGAACTTCTGTTGGTACAATGTCGACACTAAAGAATGTCGGATATATTCCAGAATTCAAGAGGATGTTGATCTCTATGGGTATGCTAGGGTTATCAAGTTACATTCAAAGAAGGCCAGTGCAGGTGGTAAAGAGTAATCTAGTTGTAGCTCATGGTTGCAAGATGAGAACTGTTACATGGTAAAATTACCTGCACATGATGTAAATTCAGTTAGTAATGATGTCGATAATCCTTCAACTATGTGGCACAAAAAACATGGTCATATGAGTGAGAAGGGTATGAAAACACTAGTCTCAAAAGGGAAAAATTCCAAAACTAAAGGAAGTAGAAGTTGGTTTTTGCAACCCTTGTGTGTTTGGGAAGCAGAAAAGAGTTACAATCAATTTTATAATTATTAATTATTTTTATTAAAAAAAGTAAAATAAAATAATATTTCACTTTTTTTAAAAAAATTTAAGATTGATTTTTTATTATATTT
Source organism: Cynanchum wilfordii (assembly GCA_025388415.1). Taxonomy (NCBI): domain Eukaryota; kingdom Viridiplantae; phylum Streptophyta; class Magnoliopsida; order Gentianales; family Apocynaceae; genus Cynanchum; species Cynanchum wilfordii. The sequence continues at coordinate 788,863 of JAHSUH010003640.1, read as the reverse complement.
TTATGGGTGTAAAAAACATAAAAAAAAAAAATGGAGTATTAAAGTTGCATGAGATTATGTGACTTAACTCCAAGAATTTATCAAGTAGCTTTGATTTATTTGTGGAAGTGTTTTGGGTGCTAGTCATTTCAAGGAGCATTTGGATAGATGTTTTGTGGAAACACTTAATTTACTATTTATAAAATTAGAGAATTTTTTCTTTTTAAATTATGTTTTGTTTCGTTAAGTTTGGATTTTTTTTTTTAATTTTAATATTATTATTTTTTCTTGACTTGAGTTTACAAAAGCACATAGAATTTAAATTTCTAATATTAATTTTCTAATTTTTTGTGTAAAATAATTTTTTTTCTTGTATATATTTATAGTAATCAATTACCAATTAAAAAAAAGTAAAATATGTGCATAATTTTATGTCACTATATGATTTTGTTCCTTATAAAAAAAAGAAAAAAGAAAACTCTTTTTATTTCATAAAAATTGTAAAATTGTCCAAATACAAACACTTTTTTATATTTATTTTTAAAAAATAATTTTATTTTTAAAAAATGTCAGTCCAAATGGAGGGTTATTCAGTCAAAATAAAAGTGAACTGAACATACGTATGTATGTGTTTGTTCTGACATCTTAGTGGAAAAGATTCACTTATCTTGTTTTAAATATTTAACCCCAAAAAAATCTTGTATTGAATAGATTTTGTTTTACAAGTCAACATTTTGATGAATTTTTAATTCAAAACGACTGATGTAACAATTAATAATGGATTTATCACAAAAAAAAAAAAAAAAAAAAAAAATATATACTTAACTTTTTTTCACTCAAACTTTAAAAAGTCCCTACTTTTGCCCTTCCATCTGTCTTTAATTTCTGTCCATTTTTTAGGGGTATTTTGGTTTTTTCACCTTAGAAATATATATTAAAAATTTGTAATTTTTATTTAAGGGTATTTTTGTCTTTTCACCTTGAATATATTTCATTATGGAAAATTTGAAAATTCTTGCCGTTGACGAGAGTCAACCCATTTCACCTTAGAAATATATATTAAAAATTTGTAATTTTTATTTAAGGGTATTTTGATACGCCGTTGACGAGAGTCGTACCCGCATCCTCACGCGTGAGGACACGACATTTAACCACTAAGCTACAGATCATTGTTTGCTAATTTTTTACATAATTTAAATATATACTTAACTTCTCCACTTCACTTTTTTCCCAAAATGTGTTTCTTGTTTTTATCATTCTATTTCTTCTTCTCCTCTTCCTCTTCCTCCTCCTCAACACCACCTCCCACCATCATCATCCTCTTAAGTTTGGTTGTAAATTTCATGCCTTTCACCAAATTTTTCTTTATAGATTTGCTTTATTATATTTTCCATAATAAAAATACAAAACAAAATGGAATATAGGCTTTGATCGGAAGAAAATTGTACAATTTCTTTTTAATTAGTTCTATTTTTCCCCCTCATTTCTTTTGGGTGGGAGGAGTAGGAAGAAAATAGGGAAGAGTGCTCTGGGTGCTCTGACTCTGAAATACCATGATATTGGGTGCATTAGGCATTAGAGGTTATTTTCATCAATTTTGCATGGAAAATTTTGTTTATCCTTTTGGTGTGTAGATTGCAGTTTATGGTAAAAACTTTAATCACTCAGCTAGAGATGCCTGAGAGCTATTCCAATCCACTGGTGTAGAAGCTCTTGTTGCTTATGACTGCTCGGGAGCTGTTCTTTTGATGGTGGGAGGTGGTGTTGAGGAGGAGGAAGAGGAAGAGGAAGAGGAGAAGAAGAAATAGAATGATAAAAACAAGAAACCCATTTTGGGAAAAAAGTGAAGTGGAGAGGTTAAGTATATATTTAAATTATGTAAAAAATTAGTAAACAATGATCTGTAGGTCAGCGGTTAAACACCGTGTCCTTACGCATGTAACACAATTCTTAATCACGTGCATTACTTTATTCTTTCTCCTTTCTTGAATGTTCATTAGATGATGCAATTAGATTCAACAAATGCAAATCATCAAATCTAATTAGAGAATTGAAATTAACAAATCCGGAATTAACAAAAGAGACAAAATTATCTATTTCTAAATGAACAAAAATAACCAAATTTGTCCATTACAAAAAATAGAAACAAAATTTCATCTAAAGACGGTACCATATAAGTCTTTTTTAAATCCAAATAATTTTCATTCTCAAAGGATACCATAAAAGTCCTTATTGCCTCAACTTTAACCGTTGTGCATTCACCATAGTCGATGTATCTTTCACCATCACTTGATTTTCAGTAATTAGACAACCCCTTGTTTGAATATCAAGTATGATATTTGACGTATTCATTCTTTATCTTTATCCAAAGTCTTTCCACAAAAAATAGCAAGAAAGTTCTTTAGTTTAATTTGTTCCCTTTTCTTGCTTCTTATGTGGTCCAAAGCCCGAACTTCTTTATATTCTTTATTTTCTTTCCTTTACCATTACCGGTAAATTCTAATGAGTACTAAAAAATCATCTACTTTATCTCTCTTCTTCCCAAACAAAATATGAAATTAACACATTAAAAGTCAATTTCTCCTTTAAACAATTATAACTTATAACTGTCCCTAAGTTGATGAATTATTGTAGAAGAGAGATTAAATACCAAATGCACAAGCAATCCCTCAAAATCTTTAACTTTGGTTCTTTTAATTCCAAAGTTAGATGAATGTTTCACTAAGTACTCCTTGATGTGTTCATTATCTTGATACTTTATAGAAACAAGATTCAATAAAAATCATAATTGTTTCAACCTTTTTTAAGTAAAGAAATTAAAAAATTCATTTTCTAACTTTTTCTGAATTATACAAAAGTATAATTACAACACTTTAATTTCTGCAGTGTTTTAAATTATCCATGACAAAACCCTAATTGCATGAATAAAATAAAACCCAATAAGAAAAGGTTCCAAATAAATTTACAAAAGGAAAGAAAATATAAACCAAATTCTTTATCCCAAAATAAATATTGTACGTATACTTTAAAATAAAGTACAGTACTCATGTAATATGGGTTCCACCATCTTATAAATAATAAAATAGTGAATTTATCATATTGAATGATAAAATGTTATCTATATATATATCATAATATATCCATAAGATATATATAAAATCAAAAGAAAAAAAACTTTAGGTTCTAGACAACCATCAGTAACTAAATTCCAAATCCTTTAAAAAATATATATATATATATATATATATATATATATATATATATAAATATATATAAGATAATCACCAAATTATATATATACACATATACAAATTGCCACCAAAAAAAAATATATATATATATATATATAAAGGAAAGAACAAAACTTTAAAAAACCACCAAATTCTTCAAAAGAAGATCTTTCTAAAGTATATACATATTATGAAATGTATATGTATCCAAATTCTTTAAAAAACTGAAGATCCCATAAAATAAAATTTAGCTAATATAAATAGCCAACTTTCAAAAAATATGTATATATATATATATATACGTATAGCAGCTGAAATCTTGAATATGCATATAATATATATAGCCACTAAAACATAAAACAATCAAATATACTAAAGAAACCCAAAAATTGAAAGTTTTACGTATGTACTGCATATATATCCCAAAAATATTATATATATAAAAGGTGAACATTAAGCCATAAATATCATATATAAACTTAAACAAGTCACCCATAAATATATAGCTGCATATTTTTATATATACTTGACTGTGGCGCTAAAACCAAAAAACAACTGAAACTGAAATATATATATATATATATATATATATATATATATATATTTACCACAAAACAGAGTGTGAACCTCTTGACTAGAATCTTGGATCGGAACTTAAGCAGAAGTTTCCAGAATGCAAGAGTACTCAGATTCTTTAAAAGAGAAAATATATACATATAAAAATTGATATTCATAATAACCTTAAAAAACAAAAAAGCCAGTGGAGAGACCGACCACTAATTCGAAAAATCCTCCATTAAATTGTAACGAAGAGGATGGCAAATACTGGAACATTTACTACCATATCCACCAAGGCGATGGCTACTGCCAACTGTATATATATATATATATATATATATATATATATATATATATTATAAAAAAAATATTGCCACACATGAAAAAAACTTTATATACTGTAAGAGGCAAATTCTTGAATTCTGAATTTTCAAGAAAAAAGGGAAGATCTCAAAAATCAATTTTATAAATTGACTTTATTAAAATTGAATCGAACTGAAAACTAAAAAGTTTTCATCTTTAACCGAAGTAATTTGATTCTCAATAATTCCTTAATAATCCAGCATAAGTAGGTTCCGATACCACTTGTTGAAAATAATATATAGATTACAAATCTATTTCTTAAACAAATCCAAGACCCAATATGTCGGATTATCAAGGAATTAATCAACCAATAAGTTTGCGGAAGTGTACCCGAATTAATCGTAACCGTGCATATATTTGCATATATTGTAATTGCATAAATCTTAACCGTGCTATTCGGATTGAGAAACCACTTATTGTTATAGATTTTAATTTCTCTGGTAATAGGAGAAATTGGAAACAGTGGGAGTATTCAAATTGCATGAGTTTATGGTCATATAATATGCAATTTCAAAATACATTTGGGGTATTATGTTTAAAGAATTTATTCTACACAATTATTTGGTGACAAATGAAGTCCAAGTGGGAGAATTATTGGATTTATTTATTAAATAAATAAATTATGTGGACTTATTTGTCAATTATTGTGTATGAAGACTTAAAGACTACAATAATGTGATATCAACTGAAGACTTAAAGACTACAATAATGTGATATCAATTATTGTGTACTAAATGGATTTCTTTGAATCTCAAGTTTCTATGAGAGATAAATGTATCTCAATGAATGCCCAAATAAAGTGATTTCTTTAAAGCTAAAGAAATTTAAAAGATTTCTTATGCTTCAGTCAAAAGTTTTAAGTATACTTAAGTTTGTATGCGTTTGGATATTGCATACATTATTAAAGAATATGACGATATTTAAGAGATCCTTGAATGGATTCTCAAAGCACTTAACATTTATGTGATATTTTAAGAGAACAAGATATTATACACTCACATACAAGAAATCGAATCGGTGGGAGATCATCGGGTATTCCCGATTCTAATTTCATGAGATGCCAAGATAGTTATAGATTTACTTCGATTATATCCATCTTATTTATTGGAAGAGTAATTTCTTAAGAGAGTGTTAAGCAAAACACTCATAACTCTTTCACTATGGTAATTAAGTATAACATATTGTATGGCATCCAATCATGAAATATAGCTAAGGACTATTGTCACTAAATTGAGGAATTGAGAATTTTGGATAGTATCTAAAGACCATTAAAGTTATTTTGTGACAATAATTTGGTTGTGCTATATTCTAATATATATTAGAGTGGTTTGATGTTTATAGTATATATTGAGACAAACTCTATGGTTGTGGATCCATTAATTAAAGTCTTACCACCCAAGGTCTTTTATGAGTATATTAATCATATGGGTGTTATATGCTGTTTTGATATGATATATCATTTCAGTGGGAGTTTGTGTAATAACTATAGACATGTATTACAGATTTGATGTTTATTACTGCAATATTTAAAGTATTAAGTAAGTTTTACACTCTATTTCTATTCAATATGATCTCATTAAAGAATAAGAAAGAGACCAGTTAAAAATTGGCATGTGGAGATCACATTGCATGTAATTTTCATGCTACATACCATACTTGATCCATGTCGTTTGGTTACATTGATGCATGTGATCATTGTTGGGTTTAGTTACGTTTTTTTTTGTAATGAATGCCTCTTTGGTCCTATGTTGATGTGATTGATGGACCGGATTGGTTAAGGATGCGTATAGTAATGATAGCAAAAGATTGAGTACTCATAAAGATTAATGATGTATAATTGTTTGTGACACATTAAGCCCAAGTGGGAGATTGTTGGATTTATTTTAATAAATCATGTGGGCTTATGTGTCAATTATGTATTTAAGGCTATCATATTTTATTAAGCCCTATTAAAGTGATCTAATAAAGTTTATTGAGTTAATATGCATCAAGAATAAGGATGAGCCCACATATGTAGAAACCCTTATTTCTACACTGTGATGGGTTAGCTAGGAATTATATATATTATATTGGTTATGGTCCCCGGGAGACAACCGAGAGTTGTCTATTCTATATCCCGTCAGTAGAACAGATCCCTAGACTCCGATAGAACTCTTGGAAGATCATAGTCTTGTTATTCATACATGTTTCCATGAATATCAAGAACCTCAAGATTACTAAAGATCTAGATCTTGAAGATTAATTCAGGTACGCTTCCGCAAACTTATTGGTTGATTAATTCCTTGATAATCCGACATATTGAGTCTTGGATTTGTTTAAGGAATAGATTTGTAGACTCTCGTTAGCGGCAACAATTTTCAAATTTTCCAGTGCAATTGGAATGATTTACCCAAAAAGAAAAGACAATTCATAATGGCTCAACAACCTGTCTTTGAAGCAAGGTGGTTTAAATGAACTCAATGAAGCAACTAAATCATCTGAAATAGAATTGGGGAAGAGACCTTTCCACTTTTTCATCAGTATAATATTACATTTCAAAATAGAGTAAAGTTGCAAAATTAAAGACTTTTTTAATCTATATTTAATGTAATTTTCCACCACCGGATAGTTGTTATCCACCGTGTTTGTATGTTTATCCTACAATATCTTTGACATTTGCCAAAAGGAAAAAGAAAATGCTTCTTACATTTATTTATCAATTACATATGAATGTTGCTAATCTTCCTATTACTGGCACCATCAATTATATATATATATATATATATATATATATATATATTAATCTCTAGGTATATATTTAATAACACTTTAAATTCGTACTAATACCAAATCAAAATCATCAATTATATTTACAAAGAATTTGATACAATTATGAAATAATCTATTATATATCTTCATGATAAAATAATTTCAAAATCTTATCCTTATATATTTATCTAAAATATATATAAAATAATCAACTTTGAATATTATATATTCCAAATAAAATTTTAATAATATGTATGACTTTTGCATTCACTTTTTATCCACTTCAACTAGTCAGATAATGGAACTGATTGGAGAATGACTCTTCAGTCTTGCTGCATAAGGTGAAAGAACTCCACTTCTTTTCGTATGTCCTACAAAGAAGGTCATGTGTCGAGGGTATGTTCTCGGCGTTGGCTCTCCGATGATTAAGTCGGTGACTAAATTTAGAAGACTCTTCTTCAGGGAACCGGGGACCGAGAATATCCGCGAAGGATCTTTCTGAGAGCATTTAAGCATATTTTGTGGTATTTAGCTTTTAGTGTGTGAGTGTAAATTACCGTTTATATGGAGAGGAAGATCCAACGGAGAAATGACACATGAATTAAATACCTTTCTCAACACTTTGAATTAGTGATTCCAAATACTACATGTGAGGCGCATTTAATCCTGAAAGAATGTGACATCCATATAAAGCTCTGGTTTCAAGAGACAATAATGGTAGAATAACTACTTTTGGGGGTATTGTGCAGTCTTTTTATATATCGGTATTATTGGTTCAATGATTGAAATAAAAAATTAAAAGTAATCAATTTTTTAATTTTTTTTACTGTAAATAAATTTAATTGATTCAATTGAGTGGTGAAATCACTTTAAAATATTTTTCTATTATATATATTTAATTTTTTTTTATATAATTTTTAAAATATGTTTAAAATTTTAGTGAAAACAATAAATTATGCATACACTAAAACTGATCAAATTTTATATACTATTATTATTTTAATAACCTTAATAACGTAGAATGAAATTTAGTCCAAGAAGTACTAATGAAGTAGCTTATTGTATATCAAAATTTTCTGTTAGGACTAATTTCAATCATAGATTAATTAAATATGCCTTGAAAGAAGTCAGACAAATTTTAATCAATGGTATGATGCATTAATATATTGCTATTTGTGATTTTTTTTTTTAAAAAAAGAAAAAATTCAATATATATATTTAAAATTTCAATTACATATTGTGTGGACTTAAATATTTACACTTGTTCATTTATGAATATGATTGTTTTCCACTAAATGTTAATCAACGTGTGCTGGCTCTAGCCACCATTTTTTAAAAATAATATTAATACATATTTGTACACTATTTTAAAAATTTTGAAGGCATATATCGTTTGAACCTTTTAAACAAACAAATAAATAAATATATAAATATCGTCCTTAAAATATGTTTGAACTCTTATAAAATAAAAATCTTAATTTCTTATTTAATATCAGATTTAAAATATCGTGAAATATACCTAAATTATGAAATATTCTTAAACTTTTATCATAAACAATTCAAGGGACATATTATATCATAACGTCATGTCTTACATCAAAACCAACGGCTTAATAAATTGAACTAACTTTAATTTTCTCTACCAAAGACTTCACATTTATTTATATCACACCAATAATTTTAAAATTCCGGCAATACAATTGACCTAACACGATTTTACATTTTATATAACAATTACTTAAGAACTTTTTTAGGATTCCTTAAATAATAGTAAAGGGATAACCTAATTAGGTTATTTTTATCCCCTAAATGTTATAATAAAAAATAATTTTATCTTAAAAAACTCAAATTTATTATAATATTTATTTATAATTAAAAATAATTCTAATTAAATTATATTTGTTTATTATTAAAGTTGAAATGACAAAAACGAACTTTGAACCAACCAATGTTGGAATGTGTAATATTTTTGAGGCTATTGAAGTAGCTAAAATTGAGACATTTATATCAAACGTATCATAGTAAAAATCTCTCTAATATATACTCAATTGATATGTTAGATAAGTCCTATTAGTCCAATTTTTTTTTTTGTAGTATTTTGATGGAGTTATTAGAAAGCTAATATTGTCATGTAAACTATATTTATACCCCAAATATTCATTATGAGACAAAAAAAGAATATGATATATATATATATATATATTTTTTATATAGTTCATGTATTTTTAAATTGTACTAATTATTTTGGTAGACTTAAAATGTTGAGTGTATTGTTGAGATATAATGGTCAAATTTACTTTAAGATGTGAAAAATCTTGTAAACCAACAAATTTTAGTGTACAAATTAAATCATTTGGTAATAAAAGGGAGAAATTTCAATAATATAATTCTCAAGGAATCAAAAGATTCTTAAGCTGAATAGTGACAGAAACTGAGGCAAGAGGTAACTTGGGCAATGACAAGTTGAACCTTAATAAATGTTGCATCAACTTCTTTATCGATAAGTTTGAAGACGACGGCATATATATAGGTGGAAATATATATATATATATATATATATATATATAAAAAATATATCTTCTTTTGTTTCAAGAAGATGCCATAGGTGGAAAGGTACTCTTCATACATCTTTTTTTTTTTTTTTTTTTTGGTAAATGTACTCTTCATACATCTTATAGTTTGGGGTAGCATTCCTACAATCACTTTCTGAAATAATTAAGGATGGATTGTTAGGTTTATGTCTAAAATAATTGTACCTTTTTACTATTTAGTCATTGAAATACAAAAGATACAGTTTATATGATTTTAGGGTTTGAAATAAAAGTTTTATAAGCAACTGTTTCGACATAATGAAAAAACACATTGTGAATATTACACGAGATTTATGGTTCGATACTTGCTATCGGTGCCATGTAAGAGTCAGGGTGAGAGTTCCCTCTAATAAGAGTTGAACTATGTTGGTGCGACTCAGGCTAAATCTCGATTAGTTAAAGTTGTGATACCTCTACATAGTCTAACAAAAAAAAAAAAAAAAATTTATGGAAGTTTTTTTTATTACTATTAGTATTAATTCTTTTGATTTTTTCTCATATTTTTCTAAGTTGGACTTCAAAGCTTTTTAGATATGTTAATTTGGTTTTCAAAAATTATATTTTCATTAGATTCTTTGCAACTCAAATTTTGGTAAAAATTTATAAGTAATTTTTTAAATTAAATCATATGATATTTGTAATTATTTTTTCTATTAAGTTAGAATTGTTTTGGACGCCGTTTATAAATTCTAACTCTTACTTATGAAAAAGACTCACCATAACTCTTCTATGGTGCTCACAATTAGTATCAAACTCATAACTTCGTATGTGATTCACAATGTGTTTTTTTTATTATCTCAAACTAAGATTTCCATTAAAGAGCAATAAAATTTCCCTGCATTGAGAAAGTGTAATTTTGTAAATATCATTCTTGTGGTCATTTCATGCATGTTTTTTTTTTTTTTTTTTTTTTTTTTTTTTTTTGATGACGGGGGAACCCGCAGCCGCTACTCTTTGAGTGCGCTCTGGGTAAACCCCCGAGCTAGCGCAATAGCTTGTAAACCACGCCAGCCATGTAAACTACACTGGGTAAACCCCGTGTAACAAGTTCGACCAAGAAGGCGTTGGCAGGATTCGAACCCGGGACCTTGCAGTCACCAGGATTCCTACCCACCAACTTGGCCACCCTTGCGGGTAAAAAACTGTGTTGGGTAAACTTTTTATAGTGACCGATCCCACCGCACTGCGACCCCATACTCCAGAAACCCCGGAGGATTTTTTTGGAGAGATACAGTACCACATTCTGTTGATAAGAGGGTTCGAACACGACACCTCGGTCAACGATATCCTAAGCCTTTACCACTGGGGCAAAGGCTCTGGATAAAACTGTGTTGGGTAAACTTTTTATAGTGACCGATCCCACCGCACTGCGGCCCCATACTCTAGAAACCCCGGAAGATTTTTTTGGAGAGATACAATACCACATTCTGTTGATAAGAGGGTTCGAACACGACACCTCGGTCAACGATATCCTAAGCCTTTACCACTGGGGCAAAGGCTCTGGATAAAAACTGTGTTGGGTAAACTTTTTATAGTGACCGATCCCACCGCACTGCGACCCCATACTCCGGAAACCCCGGAGGATTTTTTTTGGAGAGATACAGGAAATTCTGTTGATAAGAGGGTTCGAACACGACACCTCGATCAACGAGATCCCTAAGCCTTTACCACTGGGGCAAAGGCTCTGGATGTAAAACTGTTGGTAGAACTTTTTATAGTGCTCCGACCCGCCGCGTCGCCCCCCCCCCCCCCGGGGGGGTTTTTTTGGAGGGTTCCGGGCCCTTTTTTTGATGGGGGGGTGGGGGCCCCGCCCCCCCGGCCCACGATATCCTCGCCTTTTTCCCGGGGGGGAGGGGCTGGATCATTTCATGCATAGTTTGATCCGAAAAGGGGCTTTTAATGGATAAGAAAAAGAAATATGAATACAACTCTTCATTTGGTATAATGGTAAAATTCATTGTAAATGTTAGACGAGGTTATAGAAACTCTTGCTACGAGTTTCATTCTATGTAATAGTATTCAAACAATAGTTTCAAATATTAGATGATCTAATAAAAAACCAAATATGAATACATAGGTTCTTTATGATTTGTGAATGGATTGTTGAAACCCTTCAAAATAAAATATTGATTCTCTAATTTGTAGAAATAATGGAACCAGGTAGAATCCCAAGGGAATCAAAGTTATTAGTTTCTCAAATAAAAGGGTTTGATTGAGGAACTTAAATTAAAATTAACCTAGAAACAAATAAAAACAGAATATATAAATTATAAATTACGACCTTACTGAACTTTCCAATCCAAATGTATAAATTCAATCCAATTGCAATTTTGATCGCAGGCTTATAAGATTAATTTCTTAATTCAAGAATTTAGTCTATTTATTCGAAAAGGTCCTAACAAGTAACAAGTAAATTCTCCTAATACCCTTGATTCAAACAAAGCATTTAAATCAACTCTTATCATCAATTAATTGGTCATGATAGCGTTTCATATCAATTTAATAATAGCATTAAAAATCACGAGAATGATAAACAAAATTAATTAATTGAGATAGCTGCAATTAAATCAATCTTGTTCCCTTATTATCATTGGATTCTATAATGCAAGTTATGTAATTCGAAAAGGCCAAATTACACACTCATAAGCCAACACATTTTCTACTAGTTTCAATCATTTTTGGCAATTACGGATGATAATGCAAAAACATATCATGTTTTTAGGGTTGATTTATCTTTAAAAAAAGTTGATTATGAACGTATTTGAACTAAATTGATCTAGATTTATATTAATTTACACGATTTTGATTACAAGAAAGTTTTTAGGGACTAAATTGAAAGATTAAACAAAATCAAGAGTTTTTGGACATCAAAACGGCTATTATCGAAAAACAAAACAACCGTATTGAAGCAAAACGACTGTTATCAAAGAACAAAACGGTCGTATTCTGTAAAAAAGGGCGTATTGACCATTATCATCTTCAAAAAGGGCGTATTATACATCAATATGGGCGTATTACCCTCCAGACACACGATTCTGGTATTTTCTCAACTCAGAAACCCCCCCAACTCACTCCTATAATTAGAGGTGACATTTTTCATAGTCAATCGTGCTGAACTCTAAGGATCAAGAAGAAATTAAGTACTTAGTCTAAATCTTTTGCAATTTCTCTAAATAATTTTAGTGAGTTTGTTTTTTTTCCTATTTCCTTAGTATTTGAGTCTTGAACCATAAGAGAGACTACTATAGAATAAGGAGAGATAGATAAGATAAAGTTAGAATTTTAGTATTTGAACCTCGAACTGATATAGAGAGTACTATAGAATAGTGAGAGATAGATTGACTGAAGTTTCCGAAGACCTAAAGAAATATTCATCGCGGAGATTCTGAAGACTTGGGGATTGAGCAAACCGTAGAAGACGTGACATCAATATGAAAAACTTTATCTTTCTTTTCTTCTTACTTTATATCTTTGAATATTGACAATTTGATTGAATTATGTCACCTAAAAATTTTATTTCTTTTTATTTGAACAATTAGGGTTTTGTTTATAAATATCCCTTGAGAGGATACTAAACTTATTTCTTCATTGTTAATTGCAATTGATTTACGTTTTCAATTATTAATTGCTTATTGAATTTTGCGTTGATATTTAAAGTTATCTATATTTGAGCATTATTTCAATATTGTTTTTAATTGACAATTTATTGTTTAGGCCAAACCTTGGATAGATGATAAATTGCCGAATTAGAATTAATAACATGATCCGACCTTGATGTGTTAGGTGTTCTCATAATCTTGTGTTTATTATTCATGCTAATCTTAGGGTAAATTATTAAATTGACAACTTAGTAGTAAACCTGAAAGATTTAGGATTACTTGTGACGAACTGTATAGAGGTAAATAATTTAGATAACTCAAGTACGATAGTAAATTAATTGGGAATTCACAATTGCCTTAGATCTATTTATGAATTGAGACCTTCAATTGTTTCATTCATTTTGCTATAAATTCCTATTACTTTTGTCTTTTAAATTTAAGAATCTGTTCTTTACTTTTCCTACCAACAACAACAAATTTAATTGAGATTTAAGTCTAATTATCTTTAATCTTATTTTGTCATAAAAGGGATAATTACTGAAAACTTTTACAATGTTTTTAGGGATATACAATATTTTATAAATTTAAAATTGTGATGCTTCATATTTGCTATCTACCTGCGATAGGTACTCTGTCTTAGTTATGTTTGATAATTGTGACAACTATAAGTGATTTTGCTTTTCTAATTTCATATCCGATAACAAATTTTACACATCAACGGATCACAAACTCATGTATAGGGATATAACAATTAATATCAATTAAGGCATCAATTTAATCAATATTAATCATTCATAAAAATAAGAAGAAGATAATAAGGAATACTTGAACCATAGAAATTTCAGTTTAAACCGAAGCTTTAAAAAAGAACAATTGGAATTGAATCACCCTTGGATAAAAATTAAAACTTAGCTACTCATGGTGGAATTAAAAAAATGAAATTTTATAAAGAACTCTCGAAAGTCGTCTCTCCCTAAGCTTTAATTAAATTTAAAAACTTCTTGGGACACTAATAATAGCCATAAATATAAGTTACAATACTTTGATTTTTTTCCCCAAGTTATTTGTTAATTTTTTATTCCCAAGATCACTTTCAATTAAAAAAAAAAAAAAATATATATATATATATATATATATATATATATATATATATATATATATATATATTACTTGGTTGATATATAACAAGTTCAATTACAATCATGTCAGATCATGAGTTTGAGTTAAGTTGAAAGTAAGAAAGACTCGATTTTTATTTTATATTTTTAAAGACCAATTTCAATTGTTTAATTTTTTTTTTTTAAAAGATATCTTTGTTGGCGTGAGTAATCTAAAGAGGAAAATCTGCAATCGGCACATTGTGTAAATATTTTAGTAGTAACTAATTTTCTTATGTTTAGGCTATATTATAGTATCCTCTTATATCTCAATTAGTACATAAATACATTGTATTTACTCAAGAAGAAATATACAAGAATTATTCAGTCCATTATTCTTTCTATATGATATCAATCCAATGTAGGAATTTTATTGTTATGTAATCATGACAGAAACATATATCTCTTCCTCTATTATTCCTCATGAACCGCAGATCATTGAGGAACTGAGCATGCCTTCCTCAAGTCCAGTCGCATCACATACTTTCACTGTAGATGATCTAAGTTTGGCCAATACCTATTTTACTATGAATGATACATGGATTATTGATACAGGTTCTATTGACCACATGACAAACGACTCTTCCCTTCTTTCTTCTATTCAATCCTCTTCTCAACCGCATATACTTACTGCTAATGGGGGAGTTGCTCGTGTTACTAGTGAAGGGCGAGTGTCTATGAAAATTTTTACTCTTGATAGTGTGCTTGTTGTCCTTTCTCTCTCTTCCAATATCTTATATGTTAGTAAAATCACTACAACCTTGAATTGTAATGTGATTTTTTAGCCTCATAAATGTATTTTTCAGGACATTGCAATACAATGAATTCTTGGCTGTGGTATATGGTGAGAAAATTTGTACTATATGGAGGGAGGCAAGGGTCAAGCAAATGCTACTAGAGGGAGACACGGGAATAGAGAAAGAGGATAACTATTGCATCATTGCCTTGGGCATTTATCATTTACTTATCTTCAAAAATTGAAGCCCAGTTTGTTTTTACATACAAATTCCCAGTTTCATTGTGAAATTTGTGAACTGGCCAAGAGCAAAAGAATCTCATATTTGCCTAGTCTTAGTAAGAGTAGTACACCATTTATCATTATTCACTCGGATGTTTGGGGTTTTGCTCAACTACCTACATTGTCTGGTGCTTGTTACTTTGTGACTTTCATTGGTGAATGTGTTGGGAATTAGAACGCTACTAATCCCGCCCAAGAACTGTGGGACTCGAAATAATAATATGGGACGAGAAAATAAAAGATGCTAAAATAAGCTCAAAAATGAAACACCGAGATTTAACGTGGTTCGGCCAACCTGCCTATGTCCACGGACCCACACCAAATATATTATCACAATCTCAAAATGAGGAGTACAAGAAACACCGTACTGTATTTCTATTTGCCTACACAGAGGCCTATCACTCGACTCACTTTTTCCTCTCGTGTATAGCTTCTAAACATGAAGCTTTTTCTCTCACAAAGATCTCTCTCTTTCTTTGTTATTTTGGTGTGTTTTTTTGTGTATTATAAGAAGGTAAATAACCCCTCTATTTATAGCAAAATAGAGGGGACATTTTTCTTCAAATTAGGCCACCAACCATAGCCTCTATCCTTGACAAAACTTAGCCACCAACTAAGCCACATTCCTTGACCAAGTTTGGCCACCAACCAAGCCACATTCCTTGACCAATTTCTCAACAATCTCCCACTTGAAGACTGATTTCAATCTGTAGTTCACAACTTGGTTTTACTTCGTCTTTGCGGCTTCGTGAAATCTGATGTGGGTCATCTCCGTCTTCATTGTAGAAGACCAACTAAAGTTGAGCACAACTTCACTTTTCAATGGTTACTGTTTTTGTGATCATGTCGGCTGGATTCTTGCTACCTTGGATCTTTTCAAGTTTTAGCACTTCATCCTTGAGAAGTGATCCGATGAAATGATAACGTAGACCAATATGTTTGGTCCTTGAATGAAATGCAAAATTCTTAGCCGGATGTATCGCACTCTGACTATCACTTTGTAAGACATTCTTCTCTTGGTCAAAACCTAATTCCGCCAACAGATTTTGTAACCAAATCATTTCTTTGCTAGCCTCGGTTACTGCCACATACTCTGCTTCAGTAGTTGATAACGCAACAATCTTTTGTATCTGCGAAATCCAACTAACTGCAGTAGTACCAACTGTAAAGACATAACCGGTAGTGCTTCTTCTGCGATCTACGTCACCATGGAGGAAAGCGGTTTTCACATCTAACTGCTCCAAGTGCAAGTCCTCCGCTGCAACAATACTCAAAACTGGCCGAATTGTTGTTAGCTTCACAACTGGTGAAAAAATCTCCGTGTAGTCAACTCCTTCTTTCTCTTTGAAAACCTTTGACCACCAATCTCGCTTTGTATCGTTTTGAACCATCTTGTTCTTCTTTGATTCTGTACACCCATTTGTTATTGAGAGCTTTCTTCCTTATGGGCAACTTAACTAGCTCGCATGTCCGGTTAGAGATAAGAGATTTCATCTCATCTTTCATTGCAAGCTCCCACTTGACAGAATCTCCTACCCGACATGCTTCATCATAGCATCCAGGTTCACCTGCGTCGGTTAGCAACATATAGTTCATATACCTCCTATTTGGAACATGAGGTTGGGATAACCTCCTTAGAACAGGAGTCGGATCTGGAGACTGTGGTGACTCAGCCTCTGGGACAGGCTCCTCTGCTGAACTTTCATCCGTTTGTCCCGATGTACTACATTCCGGAATATCATCCGGAATAACATATGTCGGATCATCGTTTGTTGTGTTATTAGACTGCACTTCATTTCTGTCCTTGTACATCACCTTTTCATTAAATATGACATCTCGGCTTCCGATGATCCTTTTGTTTTGATCATCCCAAAAGCGGTACCCGAACTCGTCTCCACCATATCCAATGAAAGTACACTTTAGTGATTTGGAGTCTAGCTTACTCCTAGCATTATCACTAATATGTACGTACGCGACACAACCAAACACTTTTAAATGAGAAAGTTTTACCTCTTTTCCGCTCCAAACTTCTTCCGGTATACTTGTATTCCAATGATACTGAAGACCCATGGTTAACAAGGTATGCTGTCGTGTTAACAACTTCTGCCCAACATTGTTTAGGTAGGCCTGCGTGTATCCTCATGCTTCTAGCTCTTTCTGTTAATGTTCGATTCATGCGTTCCGCAACTCCATTCTGTTGCGGTGTTCCTGGCAACGTTCTCTCTAACTTGATGCCATTTTGGTAACAAAGTTTCTTGAACGCTATTTTCTCGTACTCACCACCATTGTCGGATCTTAACTTCTTCACTCGCTTGCTAGTTTCATTTTCCACCATGGCCTTCCACTTCTTGAACGTCTCGAACACTTCGATTTGCGTCTCAAGAAGTAAACCCACACTTTTCTCGAGTGGTCATCGATGAAAGTCAAGAAATACGACTTTTCGCCCAGTGATGAAACTGCTGCTTGGACCCCAAACATCCGTGTGGACAAGTTCAAGATTCTCCTTCTTTGGAGTTCCGCCACTTATATTGAAACTCACCCGTTTCTGCTTCCCGAAAATGCAACTTTCACAAAAGTCTACATCAGTAGAGTGAAGCCCTGTTAGTTTCCCTTTTGAATGCATGTGCTTGAGTCCTTTCTGGCTCATATGCCCGAGTCTCTGGTGCCACAAGTTTGCATCTTTGCTATCTGCAACTGCGATTGTCATACACGCATTCGTCGTCGTATATAGAGTGCCACTATCCTTGCCACGTGCGATTATCATGGCGCCCTTAGTGATTTTCCAATAATCACCCGAGAAAGTTGTGTCACAACCTTCTCTCGATAATTGTTTGACGGAGATCAAATTTTTCCTCAACTCCGGAATATGTCTCACGTCCTTCAATTTCCATACAGATCCATTGAGATGGATCTGTACTTCTCCTATGCCCACCACGCTGCAAGGATGATCATCTCCGAGATACACTTCTCCGAAGTTTCCCGACACATAGTTTACAAAGTAGTGTCGATTTGAGGTGGCATGGAATGATGCTCCATAATCTATTACCCAATCGTCAACTTTCTTCTCCATGGAGCATATCAAAGCATCACGTGCTTCTTCGGTTACTACATTGGCCTCAATCTTGTTCTCCCTTTCCTTTGGAGGTGCTCTACACTGATTTCTGTAGTGCCCGGTCTGGCCACAGTTCCAACACTCTATTGATTTCAACTTGTTGGAATTTTGGTGATTTTTAGATTTCGGGCTCTCATTTCTCGACTTGCTCCATCCTCGCCTATATCCTCTATTTGAACTTCTACCTCTGCTATCTACATTGAAAGCAGCCCCAGAAGTTGAAGTTGTATCCGACTGTCTTCGGATCTCCTCAGTCAAGATCATGCTCACAACATCATCGAACTTTAATTTAGACTTGCATGTTGAGCTGCTAACGACTGTGACTGTGCCGTTCCAACTTTCAGGCAACTGCCCAAGAATTAACAAAGCTCGAACCTCATCACTAAAAGTGATTTCGACCGTGGATAATTGGTCTACTACCTCATTGAATTCGTTGAGATGTTCTCCAAATTTTCCGCTTTCGACCATCTTCATATTGAACAATTTCTTGATCAAATGGACTTTGTTTGCCGTAGATGGTTGTTCATACATACTGGATAGAGCTGCCATAAGGGACGCTGTTGTCTTCTCATTTTTTATATTGAAAGCGACTGACTTTGACAAAGTCAATCTGATTGTACTGAGTGCTTTTCGATCAAGCAACTCCCAATCGTCGTCTTTCATTTCTTCTGGTTTACCTTTCAACGACTTATATAGATCCTTCTGGTACAAATAGTCCTCCATTTGCATTTTCCAAAATCCAAAATTTTTGCCATCAAATTTATCAATTTTGGAACTTTTATCATCTGTCGCCATTGCTCCCACTCAAACAAAAAAAAGTAATTATCTCAAAAAATCTTTTCCGATGTGGAGGATCGGACTACACTGCAACCACAGAGCATACTAAGAATTTAAAGAGAAATTACGAACCTTGCTCTGATACCAATTGTTGGGAATTAGAACGCTACTAATCCCGCCCAAGAACTGTGAGGCTCGAAATAATAATATGGGACGAGAAAAAAAAAGATGCTAAAATAAGCTCAAAAATGAAA
Organism: Cynanchum wilfordii; assembly: GCA_025388415.1. Taxonomy (NCBI): domain Eukaryota; kingdom Viridiplantae; phylum Streptophyta; class Magnoliopsida; order Gentianales; family Apocynaceae; genus Cynanchum; species Cynanchum wilfordii. The sequence continues at coordinate 769,477 of JAHSUH010003640.1, read as the reverse complement.
CACTGAGATTTAACGTGGTTCGGCCAACCTGCCTACGTCCACGGACCCACACCAAATATATTATCACAATCTCAAAATGAGGAGTACAAGAAACACCGTACTGTATTTCTATTTGCCTACACAGAGGCCTATCACTCGACTCACTTTTTCCTCTCGTGTATAGCTTCTAAACATGAAGCTTTTTCTCTCACAAAGATCTCTCTCTTTCTTTGTTGTTTTGGTGTGTTTTTTGTGTGTATTATAAGAAGGTAAATAACCCCTCTATTTATAGCAAAATAGAGGGGACATTTTTCTTCAAATTAGGCCACCAACCATAGCCTCTATCCTTGACAAAACTTAGCCACCAACTAAGCCACATTCCTTGACCAAGTTTGGCCACCAACCAAGCCACATTCCTTGACCAATTTCTCAACAGAATGCAATTGTATGGTTTGAGTTGCACTTTTGAAGAACAATGGAGATGTTTGTTCTTTATTTGAGAATTTCTATAAAATTGTTACCTCTCAATACAAATGAAACATGCAAGTGCTTCAATCGGATAATGGTGGAGAATATATAAACTCTAATCTAGCCAATTTTTGTTAGGCCAATGGGATTCGACATCAAAATTCATTCACTAACACACTACAACAAAATGTTTTGGTGGAAAACAAGAACCGCCAACTCCTTGAAGTTTATTGTGCTTCCTTGTTTGATATGAAAGTTCCACGAGAATACTAGGGGGAGGCAGTTCGCTCGGTTGCTTACCTTATCAATCGCACTCCTTCATGAATGATTGATTTTAAAACCCCCTATCAACTTCTTGGTGAATTAGTTTCAGCATCACCAAGTTCAAACATTGAACCTTGTGTGTTTGGCTGCACTGCTTTTGTTCATCGGGTTTCATGCAAACTAGACCCTCGAGCCATTCGTTGTGTATTTGTGGGTATGGCGATTTAAAAAAGGGATACTTGTGATTTTATCCAGCAGTTGATACACATGAGACAATCTGAGCATCAAGACCAAGATAGTACATATTTTCCATGGTCACCCACAACCATAGAAACTCTGACTGTGTCACCTTGGTAACTTCTTTACCTTCATCTAAAATACATAAATCTACTCCTCTCATAAGTGAACCAAGGAATCCTATTAGGTCACACAGAGGGGTTCCAAAACCTCAGTACGACCTATTCTCTAAGCTAAGATAAAATATTCCATTAATGATTATACTTCGCCCATCGTTTGTCAAAATTTCACACTTGTTATAAATCAATTATCTCCTGTATCTATTCCTAGTAATGTGTAGGAAGCAATGATGGATCCTAAATGGATGAAAGCTATGAATGAGGAAATTGAGACTTTGTAGAAAAATCATACATGGGATCTTATAAAATGCCCGGAGGAAAGAAAACAGCGGGGTGTCGGTGGATTTTCACTGTTAAACTCAACCCTAATGGAGTTATAGATCACTACAAGGCAAGGTTTGTTGTTAAGAGATTGATACACAAAAAAGTATGACATTGATTATGAAGATAAATTTGCTCCAGTGGCAAAGATAAACACCATACATACACTCATCTCTATAGCAGCAAATCCAGACTAGCCATTGCAACTATTTGATGTCAAGAATGCCTTTCTCAATGGCACTTTGTTAGAAAAAGTATACATGGATCCTCCTCCGGGTATAAATTGTGATGGAAAAGTACGCAAGCTTAGAAGAGCCTCATACGAATTGAAGCAATCCCCTCGAGCATGGTTAGGAAGACTCTCAACATTCGTGAATAAAATTGGATATAGACAAAGTGATGCAGATCATACACTCTTCATCAAGCAAGTTTTAAAAAGGTGACTGCTCTTATTGTGTATGTTGATGATATGATTATTATAGGAAATGACTCCGATGAGATAGTTGCTATTCAAGTAAACCTTGCAACTGAGTACGAACTTAAAGATAAGGGGCATTTGAAATACTTCTTAGGCATTGAAGTTGCAAGACCAAGCAATGTAATCTCTCTTTGCCAACGAAAGTATGTGCTAGATTTACTAACTGAAATTGGTATTTTTGACTGTAAACTTGTTGAAACTCCCATTGAGATGAACCACAAGTTAGCCATTCAACTTAATCAAAATCCAACTAATAAGGAGAGATACCAAAGATTAGTTGGGAAACCTATATACTTGTCACACACTTGCCCCGACATTACATATCTTGTGAGTGTTGTTAGTCGGTTTATGCATGCACCGAGTGAAGAACATATGGAAGTTGTTTATCGTATCTTACGCTATCTGAAGTCTTCACTTGGAAAAAGCTTACTCTTTAGGAATAATGGGGATTTAGAAGTTAAGTGGTTTACAAATGAAGATTGGGCAGGTAATCAAATAAACCAAAAATCTACATCTGGATATTTTACATTTGTGGAAGGAAACTTGGTGACATGGCTAAGCAAGAAACATAAAGTGCTAGCAAGATCAAGTGCAGAGGCGGAATTTTGGGGTATGGTACAAGGCGTGTGTGAATTACTATGGATAAAATGTATCCTACATGACTTTGGTATATGTATATCAAAACCTATGATGCTACTATGTGATAACAAGGGAGCCATAGCAATTGCACATCATCCTATTCAACATGATGGAACGAAACATGTGGAAGTTGATCGGCATTTCATCAAAGATTATCTTGACAAAGGTACAATTAGTCTTCCATTTGCCACATCAAAAGATCAACTACCGGATGTTCTAGCAAAGGCTGTATCCGAAAAAGATTTTAAGAGCTCACTTAACAAGTTGGGAATGATTGACATGTATTCACCAACTTGAGGGGGAGTGTTGTCGTGAGCAATATAAGGAGGAAAATCTGCAATCAACATATTGTGTAAATACTTGACAGATTGTGTAAATATTTTAATAGTTGCTAATTTTGTTATGTTTTGGCTATATTATAGGATCCTCTTGTATCTCAATTAGTATATATATACATTGTATTTACTCAAGAAGAAATATACAAGAATTATTCTCTCCATTATTCTTTCTATAATCTTTTAAGTACATATTTTCTAATGTATGAAAATAATTAATAATGGGAATAACAATGTTTGATATTTGACAAGTACATTGATTGCATGATCTATATACATATATATAAGATTACATCCCAAATTTTTTTGTGATGAAAATTGTGTAATAATTGAAAGATATTTTGGTTATCTTGAAGTTTACTTTGTATCGTGGCAATTTTATAATTTTATCATTATTATTGTTGTTGTTTATAAGCTATATTCATTTTTACTATTGTCCCTTCATTTTCCTCTCCTGTTATATATGTTTTAATTACAATGTTTATTTTCTTTAAATATTTTATTTCTTGTAATTTATTTTATTCTATGTATAATAAATGATAAGAAAGTATTATTTATTTATTTTTTTTGAGTTTAAATTTATTCTATTTATTTAAATATAAGTTTAGTTCAATATTTTACAATTTATTAAAATTATATTATTTGTATGTAAACTTTTTTAAATGGTTAACTTATTCTCGTATCTTTAATTTTTTCTTTATAATGAAATCAGTTTGTTTATATATATTTTTTAATCCAATTTTTTTTTGTAAGTAAAATGAAAAAAGAATAAAGAAAAATTAGATTTTGATGTAATATATATAGCTTCTTTTATTTTTTAAATATAATTTATTTATAAAAAATAATTAATTTCAAAGTGTTTGTTTTGGTATATTTTCAAATGCCGAAATTTATATTTAAAAAATAATAATTCTTTTTTTGGAAATATATTTAGATTGAAAATGTACTATATATTAAAATTATGTGAATAGATGAAAAAATTGATTCTTTTACTTATATTCTTAAGATATTATATATATAATTTACAAAGTAGTTTTTTTTATTTTTTATTTTTGTTTAAGAAAATTTAGTGAATATATATATATATATATATATATATATATATATATATATATTGCTTATTGATATGTTATAGTCTTTATCTACTTAATGTAACATTTATGATAGTCTCTATTAATCATTAAATAATAATAATATGCATTATATTTACATGGATGTACAATATCATCTATTGAAACTCACTTGATATTTCAATTTGAAATTTATAATTCTTAAGTTTTCACTGTTTTTATTTTGTTAATTTTTGAATTTAGGTTTAACAAAATCTTAAAGTGTGTACAAAATTGCAATAAGGTATAAATTCAACTATGTAGCAAATATGTATAGATTTTATATAATATTGAAGCAAACAATTACAATCTTGTCATTTTGTTATTTATTTATTTATTTATTTTATAAATTTGTTAATCTTTTCCATGTGTTGTTTGTTTCAATATAAATTGATATTTTATATTTATTCAAACTTTTGTTTTGGAAAATGGATTCCAAAAGTGGTTAACTATTGTTACAAATACATGCACACATGTATTATAAATATATACACAATTTATTATAACTATACGTGCATTCAAAACAATATCGTTTTAATAAATATATGAACCAAATTTTATAAAAATATACACAAATCATTGAATTATTGTAACTTTCAATCATAACCCTTAACTTGATGCTTAAGTTGGATTTCCATCCTAAGAAGTGCCTAATATATCCTTTTCTTATGACTTTTAAAAGTATATATATATATATATATATATATATAATATAAAAAATATCATTAATAATAAATATGATTTTATTTTTTATATTTAAATTTGAGAATTCATTCCGCATCTAAGGTATATATAACTTTGGTCACATATATTTGAATTTATATAAATGACATTTATTTGACAATATTAAACACGAAATAGGATTTAATAAATCTTATATATATTATTATAATTTATTATGTTGAATATATGAATGAATAGTATGTAAAATTTTGAAGTATGAAAATGTAAAGTAAGTGAAAACTTCCATTTCCATCCCCCTACATTTACTCTTTTTTGGTTCATACCAAAACAACAGGTTAAAAAACAAAGATGAAGATGGAGATTGTTGACTTATATGGGATATTGAATATAAATAGAGAGAGATTTTTTATTTATGAGTTGGTCAATAATTAATGATAAAAAAATAAATGATTGATATTTTTGAAATTAAAATAAAAAAAAAAAATAACGGTAATTAACTTTCATAATGGTCAAGAAGGCGTAGCTTAAATTAGAAGCAAAATGTCAAAAAAAAAAAAAGGAAAAAGAAAAAAGAAAAGAAAAAAAAAATCATTGTTTAAAAGTAATTGCAAGTAATTAAAATGGAGGGAAACTTACCTTTTTTATGGTATATATATGAAAATAACAATTAAAATTGTGTAGATTTATTTTTTCAATATTTGTATATGTCTCTTAGTTTTAAAAATATTTTCACAATTAATTCCCTAATGTATATTTATGTTATTTTTCAATTTTATTTCACAAGTTTTCAATAAAAATATATAAGGATCAATTCCATCAAATAGTAATAAATTTGAAACCAATTATATAAATTTGTGTATAAATACTTACATATATGTTTATAAAAGGGAGATTTTTCTTTTTAAAATCTTTCTTATAAAAAGTCTCTCAAACAAAATGTTGTTCTCAAAAGAGTTTGGAATGATATAAACTTGGAGAGAATTGAAAATGAATTGTGAGACGAAAATGTTATAGTTTCATTAGAAATATGTGTAAGTTTTTATAAAGATAAATAATTGACGGGTAATTTAAAATTATGACTAATTTCTCTATACAAGGGGAAGTTAAAAGTTTACCTCTTTAGGAATCAATTTACATTGATTTCATTCTTTCTTTTTCTTTTTCTTTTTTTGTCCCCCCAAATCTTGTAAACAATAACAATTTATATTACTCTTCTATGAAAGTGGTATATATACTTTACACATCATATGGTATTCAAAAGAAAAATGCTAGGCCAATTTGGTTGTCCTCCATTTATTAATGTCTTTAGATAAATGGCTCAATGTTTAAATATTGGAGACAAAATTGGAAATAACCTATTCTTTAGGGACAACATAGCTTAATAACATTTATAACACTTAGGGCATTAGTTGACCATTGAAAGCAAGAAGAAAGAATGGTGGTTGAGGTGGTATAAAAGAATCAGATGACAGATTTAATTTTTGAATGTCAAGTTGTATTTTCGTGGGCCTAAGGAAATTACTTTCTTACAAATTTCTTTTAAGGATTGTACTGGATTTGCTTCGTTTTTTAATTAAGGGGTTGGTATTTTTCTCTTTCATTCATTTTGGTTTTACACACATGGATTTTGCTTTAGAAATTTCAATGTCTGCAACATATATATATATATATATATATATATATACACACACATGTGAGTGTTTATGACTAATAATTTGAATAATAATAAGAAGAAGAAGAGAGAGATTCAAGAAACGAAGTTTTAAACAACTAAAACCATGGAAATAAGATTAGGAATTGTTCAAGTAAATTATTGTTTAGCATTTGAAATTAAAATAATTAAACAATGGTCAAGTAAATTAATAATACTATATGCTCAAGAAAATATTAATTATTTATAAATATAAATATCAAAAATTTGATATAAAATTTTAATTAACAACAAAAATATAAATTTTGAATTCAATTGATACATGAATTTAAAATTACTAAAATTAATATACACTAATAAAAATTAATCAAATAACCTTATTTTGATTTTCTTTCTCACATGTATTGTATTTATATTATTGATTTGACAAGATTATGTTACTCAATTAATAATAGACTTACTTTTTACTTTAAAATATTGAGATTTCATATATGTTAAAAGCAAAAAAAGTTTCATTTTTATATATATGTACGTATATTATTTATTTTTGAAATTAACAAATAAATTGAATTAGAAATAAAAATAGAAATATTGACCTTTTATTATTATTATTTTTTTTCAAAATAAACCCTAAAACCATAAAAAGCAGTAAATGGGAAACACAATTTTGTGAGTTGGACATCCATGGATGGATCTCATAAATTTACTTGTCAGTCAAACTTCAGTCATTATGACTCAATTGTTCAAGAAAAACAGTCCTTAAATTTGAACGAATTAGGTGAGAATTTTGTGGCTATAAACAGAAGAAATCATAATAGGAAAAAATAATCTTACATGAACATTAATTACCGTTTGATTTCTTGCCTCATCTTTTTATAAATACATACTTTATGTACATTTGGTTATCTATTTTCTATCATTACTTTAAATTATTTTGATTAATCAAGAATCACATCGTGTCAAATATATTTTTGAAAAAAAAAAAAAAAATTTTTTTTTCAAAATTTATTTATTTTAAAATTTCTTTTAACTTGGATGGAATCACTTTATTATATATTATGTGTATTTGGGATATTACGTGTGTGCATGTGACATATACAGTTTCATTGGAACAAATAATTGAAGGCTGAGTATAGCTGCACTGCCTATAAATAAATATGTCTAAAAAGTGTATGGAATAACACTTTGAGCAGAAAAATCCTTCCAAATTCTATCTTTTTCTCTGAAACAAAAAAACAGAAATGGAGTTGTTCTTCTTACCAATCTCTGTTCTTTGTTTCATTTACCTTATTTTCAACCTATTCAAGTTTATCATACGAAAAACAAATCAGCATTGTTATATGCTAGCATACGAATGTTACAAAGCCACAGAAGATAGAAAATTAGATTCCAAAACATGTGCTTCTATTGCCATAAGAAACAACAAACTAGGTCTTGAAGAATTCAGGTTTCTCTTCAAAACCATGGTGAATTCCGGCATCGGAGAACAAACCTATGCCCCAGAAAACGTCCTTTCGGGCAAAGAAGAGTTTCCCGATTTAGTCGATTCCTTGTCGGAGATGGACGACATTTTTTACCAAACACTCGACAATCTCTTCACCAAATCCGGTATATCTCCGCGAGAAATCGACATACTCGTGGTCAACGTATCGTTACTTTCACCCTCACCATCTCTCACGTCTCGAATCGTGAATCGTTACGATATGAGACCCGATATTAAGTCGTTTAATCTCTCCGGAATGGGGTGTAGCGCCAGCGTTGTCGCTATTGATCTCGTGAAACATCTGTTCAAGACCAAAGAGAACGCATTTGCAATTGTTGTCAGTACGGAATCACTCGGTGCCAACTGGTACTGCGGTAAAGAAAAGTCGATGATGCTTTCAAATTGTCTGTTCCGATCCGGTGGCTGTTCCATGCTGTTTACAAACAAAAAATCGTTAAAAAATCGGGCGATGTTTAAGTTAAAATGCATGGTGCGTACACATCACGGACCTGACGATGATGCTTATAATTGCTGTATACAAGTGGAGGATGATTTGGGACAGCAAGGTTTTCGTCTCACCAAGAAACTTACTAAAGTTGGAGCATATGCTCTATCCTTGAATCTAAGAATTCTCGTACCTAAAATCCTTCCATTTTGGGAAATAGTTCGTTACGTTTTTGCACAAACTAAACACAATAAATCTAGTAGTAGTCTTTTGGGGATGGAAAGTAGTCCAAATCTTAAAGCTGGATTGGAACACTTTTGTATACATCCGGGCGGAAAAGCAGTGATCGATGGTGTGAAATTATACTTGAAGTTAACGGAATACGACGTCGAACCGGCCCGTATGGCGCTGCACCGGTTCGGAAACACGTCGGCAGGTGGGCTATGGTACGTTTTAGGTTACATGGAAGCTAAGAAGAGACTGAAGAAAGGTGACAGAATAATTATGATAAGTCTTGGTGCGGGTTTTAAGTGTAACAACTGTGTGTGGGAGGTGATGAGGGATTTGGGTGATGATGATGCTGGGGCTGTTAATGTTTGGAAAGATTGCATTGATGAATATCCTCCTGAGGTACTGAGTAATAGGTTTATGGATAAGTATGGATGGATTAATGATGAAGGTCTCAACTTTGTTAGCTTGAAAGAAGAAGAAAGGAAATCTTTAGTAGAATTTCTGTGATAAATATGCACACAGTGAAGGTGAAGGGGGGACACTGGAATTAAATTCATTTACCAAGGTTTGATAAATATTTTTTCTTTTATCTTTCTTACACATCAGGTATGGTTTTTGTTCTTTCGATCATATTAAAATCTTTGAAAAGTATGAAGAAACATATTTTAACTTATTGCAAAGATTGTATGGTGATCGGAAATTATAACCAAAATATGATTTGAAAGACCAAAAAGAGGACAAGAAAATACTATGGAGACAAAAGAAATAAACTTACGGAGGTGGTAAATTTTATTTTTTATATATATAAATATACTAGAAAAAATTATTTGAGGATGTGGTTGTTGAATTGATCTGAATTGATGTTAGATCTGCAACAATCTGATGCTAGTTGCAGAAATATTTACCAATTTGTTCATGTATTGTTTGCTTTTTTTTTTTTTTTTTTGGTTTAATTTATTCACCTGTTTTATCTTATATAAATTCATGTAATAATTTGTTATGGCTTTCGAAGAAATGTCAATGATTGATACTTTGATAAGTGAGGAAAGTTAATATAATATTTTGTTAGTTTTCAAAATATCATTGAAGATTTTATGCACAAAATTTTTAAATATTATTTATAAAACTTTACAGTGGGATGTATATAAAATTAACAATATTTATTGAACAAAACTATTTGATTTAAATAAAATGATAAATTTATTATTAATTATAAATATATGTAAATAATTATTAAATTATTTTATATTTTATTTTATTTGACATTAAAAACTCTAAATCTAATAGCCCCATATCAACAGATCACAGTCTCGCAAGTAATACATTTATCAGTTCATGTTCAATAACTTATCTTCGCATATTTCTTTTTCAATTTTTTATATTTCTAAAATTTAAATTAATTATATTTGTGACCTTTTTTAATCTCTCAATATCTAATAGTCATTTTAAATTTTTACTAATTTAAAATTGAACCATGTTAAATCTCTTTTTGGATGAAATTATTATTTTTCTTAATATCCATTTCTTCATACACACGATTTAAACTTAAAATCTTATATAAGGGAAATAAGAGGTATTCAGTTTCAGTCATTTCAAAAAGAAATAGCCCAAAAAATCTCAAAAAATAAATAAATAAAGTGCAATGAATAAAATGAAAGGAAATGAAATTTGTGTAAAACTAGCTAGGTGAAAAATTCTCTAATAAATTGATTTTGGTGGCATCATTAATGCCTCTTACCAACTGCACTTATTCCAAATAATTAATGATAAGGCAATGATAGGAATCATAATTATATTAAAAAAAAAAAAAAATAAAAATTCCTGGGAAATATTTTGAGTCTTAACTTCGCATATTAAAAAAGAGTATTGTGAATATTATATAAGCTCAATATAAGATGTAGGTATTATACAAAAGTAAGAGTCGGATCTTGTCCAAAGTAAGAGTTAGATTTTACATGCGTAAACCGATCCAAATTCAAATTAATCAAAATAGTAACTTTAATATCGAATCATCTAATAAAAAAATTCTTGGAAAAATAAAAATAAAATAGAATTTGTAATTATGTGAAAACCGCATTAAAGGAATCATCTGTCAGCATAAACATTCATTACGAAGTTAGATTTATAATTATTGTCAAAGTTTTTGAACATTAATTATAAGACTTCAACAGGAAGCCACAAACAATGTCTAATGTAGAGATGCAAAGGAAAGTGTTGTTTGGATAACGCATTTGCAGCTTTAAATTAGGCATCTGTCCCTCCTGTCGGTTTACGATCTACCAAACGTATGGCTACAAAGGGTACCCATCTAGAGAGAGAAATTCTGAGGTTTTGTGTATAATTGAGTTATGTCTTGTTCTGTATAACAAAATTGGTTCTTTAAAAAAAATGGAAAATGCAAATATTTTCTTTTATTTGATGGTTTTTATTAGGGGAAAAAAAAATGAAAATGAAGAGTTTGTTTATAGTATACATTTTCCAAAATTTCTTGGGTATGTATCATATCTAATCCAATGTGATTTTCTAATTTTAATCGAACAAGATGACGTTGTTAGAGAAAAGAAGAATAATTTCATATTACACCAGGTATATTGTTATTGTTATTATCTTAAAGTAAAATTTGTCATGATATATGAGGAATTGTAAAATAATTTCTAACTCTAACGTACCGGCTCTTCCTTTCCTCCATGTCCATTCCAAGAAGTCCAAAGGCCTTTGGAAGAAATCAAATCATTTGACAGATCAAGATCAATAAAACAATCTTCAATGTCGAATCTATTCCGAGATTAAGCTCAAAATGGCTCTGGAAGAAATCAAATATCATTGGATCGAGATTAAGCCCAAAAAGGCCCTCAAATCCACGATGAATTGAATCAATAGATTAATAGAGATAGACCCTTGTAAATCAAATTGTTTTATAAATATACTTTGTTCATAATTCCTGTTTGCTTTGTGATTTTAATTTTTGCAAAGAAACAAAGAATTTATTGTTCAAAAATTTTGGGAATGCCAAAATTTGTGAACACAATTTTCAACTCCATCTGCATTATATATAATTGAAAGTAATGTGACAATCTAATAATATATCTCTTATGATATATTTGATATTGAACTTCAATCTTTGTGTATTTCCGCCGATTCTCTTTGTTATGGATGGAGTCAAGGGCCTCTTTGGCTTGATCTCGATCCGCCAAATGATTTGAATTCTCCAAGGGCAATGGGTTGATCTTAGAATAGATTTGATTTCGAAGTCATTTCGGGTTGATCTCGATCCGTCTACATTTGATTTGATTTGATTTTTTCAAGGGTTTGTGGACTTGATCTTGTAATGGATTTGACTTTGAAGCCGAGTTTGATCTCAATCTATCTATCTATATTTGATTTGATTCTTCGAGGGTCTTTGGACTTTGATTTGGGAATTGATTTGACTTCAAAGGGAGGATGCGCCAGAGCTTCGCAACTTGCTTCTAAAACTTTTGACGACCCTTGAAGGGAATCGTCATAATTTCTTTCTTCTTAATATGATCCACCTTCTTGAATGCTCCTTTTAGTCTTTTAGTTATAGATGAAGAGGTAACTAAGAGAAGGTGATGTGTCATCATCTAATTGATAGAGACAGTCTTTTATATTTTATTGGTTGATGTTGTCACCTTCGTCACATGTATTCATTTTATTCAGCATCACAATTAATTAAATAATATTAAAAAATTATGAAATTTCATTGTCTACTATAGCATATTTCAAATTTTAGTCTTGTTTTTTAAGTATTTGTTGTTTATTTATTTTAAAAGTCAAATTTTACGTAATTAAACTGTTGAAGCCAAATAAAATGAACTCTAGGACGCTAATGTTATTTGGTTAAAAGGACGCTTTTGTATAAATCAAAAATTTAAAACAACTCCCAAAAAATATTTAAGACTTTATAAATACTTATACTATGACTTTTCAAATTAAATGATGAGAATTTGTGGATCAAAGTTTCTCGGTTAGACCATTCACTTTTTTATGAAAGTATAATAAGTGTTGAACTTTTGACCTCATATAACAATTACAAAAGAATTTTTCATTCTTTGAAATCAAAGATATAAATTCATGAACCAAAGTTGAATCTCAAACTATACTCATTTGAAATAGAAAGTTGAAGATATTTAAGGTTCATATAATGTCTAGAAGGAATCTAAAATATATATATATATATATATATATATATATATATATATATATTATTGGCTTAATAAATTAACTAATTTTACTATAGATATTCAATTAACAAGTTACTTTATTGACCAACAATTTTTTCATTTAAATATATGTTTTCCTTTGAAGCCTTAATTAGATGATTGGCTGCTTTCATTTTTAAAATATATATAAAGTCTCCAAAATATATCATGTTTTTAAAATATATATGATGTGCTTGATTTGGATTGATTTTAAAAGTATTTAGACTTAACTGATTAAGAATTGCTTTGTTTTTTATTTCAGGATGTTTTAGGGACTCAAATTGAAGAATGGACAAATTTTGAGGCATTTTTGTAATTTTTTAGACCTTATTACGGCTATACTCCTCACTACTGCCATAATAACCCTTTAGGGCTTCATTGCGGTTGTATTGAAGCCCACTACGGCCGTAGTGGGCTTCTGAAGCACAAAATCAAAGATTTTCAGTTGCAAAATGTCTAAAACGCCCCGAATTCACTCCTATAAATAGCAGATATCATTCCACACTAAAGACACCCTAAAACTACACAACAATCTAGGAGTTATGAGCTTCTAACTAATAGAATTCTCGTAATTCTCTCATAGGCTAGATTTTTAGTTTTATATTTCTCGCTTCTAGTATAGTGTTCGAGCCTCGAACCGTTAGGTCAAGCACTATAGTATTAGTTGAGAGGTGTGACTGGACATCTATAGATCGAGATAGAGATTCGGAGTGTAGGAATCTTTCGGATCTGGAGAAACTAGCTCTCCTGTTGGAGTAGTGATAGCAAAAATGACAAACTTATTTTCTCCTTATCTTTTAATTCTTATATTTCGTTTTCTTTCATCGGTTATAATTCTGTTTCTTAGGATTCTCATCATTATAATGAACAATTAGGGATTTTATTACATTCCCAGGAATGATACAATTTAATTTACATTTTGAATTACTTAGCTTCTTGCACTTTCAATTTGATTTCCTAATTGAGTTTATGTCATGAAACTTAGATTTTTTTTTCTAATTAATGCATGAAACTAAATAGTTAATTAATTTGACAATTTGTTAAGGAGACCAGACTAGGAGAATTAATGAATTGTCGATTAAGACTAATAACTTGCAATGAGCCATATTGAGGTTAGACATCCTAATAATCTTGAGTTTGTGATTAATGCTAATCTTAGGGTTTAAGTTATTAAATTGACTACTTAATAATGAACTTAAAAGATTCAGTATTACTTGCAACGAACCGTATTGCGGTAATAATTTTAGATAACTTAGGTATGATAGTAAAAAAGTTAGAATTCATAATTGTCTTTGATCCATTTGCAAACTACATTTTTGAATATTGGTCAACCTAATTGATTCATACAAACTCAATTGAGATTCCCAAACCTATAGCTATCCACTTGAATTCTTTAGATTCTAAAATCACCAACATGAATTGAATTGAGTCATAGGACTAATTCACTAAACGAACCTTGTCATAATTGATAGATGCTAATAAGTTGTCATCAATATTCTTGGGGTATACAATATTTATAAATGTAAAATCGTGATGCTTCAATGTTACAATCTGCATAAGATATGTACTCTGCCTTAGTTGTTTTTGATTAAGTGACATCCTTATGTGAGTTACCCGAATTGAATTGCTATAATAATCACTCACTCAAAACATGCATCAATTTATTATATGATTCATACATTTTTATTATTAATGTTCATTTCCAAAAGTAAAATAATTTTTTTTTAAAATAAAGTATTATCCGTTAATGAATAAATGGTATGATAAACTTGTCTATAAGTTTAAAAATATACATTATATATAATTTTCGTTATACAATTCAATAAATAGACTTTAAAATAATAAGATATTTTTACTTTCAACGTGACTCAATTGTATAATCTTTATTATTATTATAGGTAGGACTATTACCAATTGAGTAGACTTTTTTGTCTATGATTTTAATAAGTATAGACTTTGATGTTATATTTATTTTTTCGTAGGTATTAAATTTTATATGAATAATTGGTGAATTTGGTTTTAAACATAATTACTTTTGGCAAGTTAGTCCCAAGTTATTATTATTATTTTTTTAACTTTTAAAGTCTTAAAAAATTTTATTAGAGAAAAATAATGTCATTTTTTAAGAATTTCATAAAAAAATTTAAAAAATTAAGAGTTTACATTGTTCATTTAATTAATGAAATGGTAAAAACAACATTAGGAGAACAAAGAAAAAAAAATGAAAAGTATTAATTATTCCAATAAATTTACATGCATATATATATATATATATACCTATAAAGAAGATAAACTTTTTTTGGTTTGAAACCGGATCCGACAGCATTATGGCTGAATTGGGTGTCGAAC
This sequence comes from Cynanchum wilfordii, assembly GCA_025388415.1. Taxonomy (NCBI): domain Eukaryota; kingdom Viridiplantae; phylum Streptophyta; class Magnoliopsida; order Gentianales; family Apocynaceae; genus Cynanchum; species Cynanchum wilfordii. The sequence continues at coordinate 754,465 of JAHSUH010003640.1, read as the reverse complement.
CCCCAACCTTTAGGTTGGGATCATGGGTGCTGACCACTCGGCCACAACCCATTTTGACAAGAAGGTAAACTTTTATTCTACTTCTTCCCTGCCCTTGGGGGGAAAATGTCAGAGTTTTCCATAGTTGCTGCTGCATCAGAACATCCAGAAGCAATGACAGTTTTTACAATTTTAGGATTGTTCTTAGATATCACATCTTGAATACTTGCAAATTCAACTTTCAATCAGAACGCTTTTATTAAATATTGTCGAAAAATAACATAACTGAATGATACTTCAAGGTTAATTAAAAGCAAAGAGAGAAAATCACAAATTTTCTGTAGCGGGAATGGGATAAGGGAAACCTCGGAAGAAATCGAATGTAATAAGGTCTTTACTCTTATCTTTAATTAATAAAGTAGTTAATTTTTTTTAATTTTTTAATGGAATTAGTCAAAAACTAGTTTTTTTTTTTTTTTTAAAAAAAAAAAAAGCTTGTAACTTTAAAATTTTAAAAAAATATTTTAGAATTGAATTTGTCAAAAGTAAATTTGTTTGTGATTAAATTCAGGAATTATTCAAACAAATTAAAATAAGTGGTTTGATTTGAAATAATAACTTGTTTTTTATTCTTTTGAATGTTGGTTAAAATGTAAACTTGACCGTAGAAATTGAAAAATTAAATCCAATGAATGTGATGGTCAGGAATTTCATAATAAAAATACTTTTAAAGAGTTTTGAAAACCTAGCTACCAATACTTTTCATTGATGTCCGAAGAAAAAAATTGGAATTGATTTATGTATGGCTATGGTTATTTTAATGGATGTTTCTTTTAGTTTTCATAGTCCTCTCCATGCTTAATTAATTTCTACACAAAGATATATATATATATATATATATATATATTTCATACTTTCTCACAAGACAAACTTGTTTTAATTAAATTTTAAAACACAATCTTTTAAAAATATGTAAATATAAACTGATATATTTTTATTATGGACAAAAATAGGCAAATTGGTCAAAAAGGTCTCTTACATTATAAATTTTTTCGATTTCATCCCTTTTCTTTTTTTTGGAAAATTTAATCCCTTATCTTATAAATTTTGGCCAATTTCATCATTTCCGTTAATTTTTTTTGTCAACCCTTAGTCAACTGTTATATTTAAAAAAATATATTTTCTCGGGGAGAAAAAATGTCATTTCACTATTAAAAAAAAATCCAAAACCCTCAATTTTTCCCAATTATTCTCTGCTCCTCCGATGTTCCAAATCAATGGCTGCAGTAAATATCAGAACTATCCAATTTCTCCTCCACAATCAATATTTCAATGGTTTTTCCTTCATTTCATTTCGGAGGTTCATTTCAAATTCTTTGAACATCATCCAATCCCACACCCACACCTCATTGCTTCATTCACGTTTCTTTTCACTTCCATTTTTGGTTTCTTGCAGCTGAAATATCATGGGAAACAACAAACTTCATTCGATACCATCCCTTTGTAACTTCTGTTGGGATAATTTGTTTGCTACTATACTGTTTGAGATACAACGTTGAACAGAGATTCTCGTCCAATCTTCGCTATCGAATTCGTGTCGGGAAATACGTTTGCTGGATACCCATCCCTTTCACGTTTCCGACACCAAGACATTCAAACTATGAGGAGGGAAGTGGAATTGGAGGAAGAGGGAAGTGGAAGATGGTTGGAGATGGTGGAGAAGAGTAAGGATGATGAAGATGGTTGGGAGACGGTAGAAGCTTATGTTTGATTTTTGGAATTTGAGAATTGGATCGATGGAAAAATGGAGGAAGGGAAGTGGAATTGGGGGGTTTTGGGTTTTTTTTTTTAATAGTGAAATGACATTTTTACCCCCGAGAAAATATATTTTTTTAAATATAACAGTTGACTAACGGTTGACCAAAAAAAAATTAACGGAAATGATGAAATTGGCCAAAATTTATAAGATAAGGGATGAAATTTTCCAAAAAAAAAAAAATGGATGAAATCGCAAAAAATTTATAATGTAAGAGACCTTTTTGACCAATTTGCCGACAAAAATATCAATAAATATTACATTAATTTTTTCTTTCTTGAAAATGACTTTAATGACAAGTAAAAAATGTGTTACAAACACATGAATTTTATTTCTGCTGCATCTTTCATCTTCTATTTCCTCCAAGAAGGAAAAACTGGAATGCCTTGTTCGTTTCTAAAGAAATTTTGAGGATCAACTTTGGTTTTAATCTGTACCAACCGATTGAAATTACCCTTGAAATATTTTAAGCCATAAACAGCCCCTTCCAAGTAACTATTCCGTCCATAATGGTTCATACCCAAATCAAGATCTCTGTAATTAAGAAAAGAATCCCTAGGCGATTTGGTCACGTATGGAGTCATAAAAGCATATAATGATCTACTCAAGTTTATATAATAGTTGGCTGTCTCTATTCCACTTTTCTCCCATACCGTTATGTACTGAAGTTTGATCAAATTTCTTCTATGTGGAAAAGGTTTTGCATATGGAGATATCTCTCTCATTTTTCCACCGTAAGGGTTGAACTGTATAAATGGAGTTTCCAATTCGATCATTTTCTTGAATAATTCTTCGATCCCTGGTTTTGACATAGGTTTGTTCAAATAATCGGATTTGTTTTTGCTGTAATCCCTTGCTATTGGAACCCTACTAAGCAGTGCCTCAGTTGCTGTTCCTTCAGGAAATTCGTTCCAAAATACAGTCGATTCGATCCACCTCATCTCCCTGCAATCCTTTTGTTGTAATCCAAGTTCAGGAAAGCTTTGGTTCATAATCGAAAGCAGTCTTGTTGAGTCGCCAAGAAACAATGCCATGAAAGCTACTCTAATTGTTTTCTTTTGACTATCATTTGATACAGTTCCATTTTCTACCGTAAGAATCATTCTAATGAAGAGATCCTCGTGGAGATTTGGTGCAACTTGTTGCCAACGTTGAGCAATACTACTAGCATTTTGATTCTGATCATTATTAATCTCTACTCGGAAAACAGTTACTTTAGGTGGAACACGAACCAACGTGATTTTGTACGCAAGAACCACTCCAAAACTCGCTCCACCACCTCCAGTTATAGCCCAAAAAAGATCTTCTCCCATGGATGCTCGATTCAAAATTCGTCCATTAACATCAATAATTTCTGCATCGATAATATTATCAACGGTAAGACCATATTTTCTAATCATATTACCATATCCACCGCCACTAAAATGACCACCAACGCCAACAGTAGGACAAACTCCAGCAGGGAAGCCATGAACGTTACTTTTCTCAGCAATTCTATAGTAAACTTCACCGAGAGTTGCACCAACTTGAACCCAGGCAGTTTCATCTTCAATGTTGACATTAATTTCTCGAAGATTGAACATGTCAAGAACAATGAAGTTCGTTGAATCATGTGATAATAACGAGATGTAGGACAAACCCTCGTAGTCATGTCCTCCACTTCGTATTTTCATCTGCAGGCCGTGGCGTTTGCTGCAGGAAACGGCTGCCTGGATGTGAGAAACATGGGTTGGCGTGATGATGACACTTGGTTTCGGGGTTGTGGATTCGTTGAACCTAAGATTTCTAATGTATGACTGCAAAACTGAGGAATAGGAAGTGGTGTTCGTAGGTGTGTATGTTACTAAAGAGATCAGTGGAATGTTGTTGGGATAAGAATTTTGATTCAGACATTCAAGGAATAATAACGTTGTAGTGTCGTGATTTGCAGAAGTAGTACTAGGAATTATAATTGTAAATGAAAACAAAAGAACGGCTGCCAAAAATGAAGGATTTGAATTAATACTACTTAAATTTTTCATGATTTTCATTTGGACAGAAGAAAAACTAAAAAGAGAAAAGAAAAGAAAAAGCTGTTGTGGATCATATGTATTAATTTTTTTTGTTTTAGAATTTATAGAAATCTTGTAGCTAAACTATTTTGACCAGTATTATATAAGACGTGTTTGATTGGTATTTGGGGCTCAAAATTCTACTGTTGAATTTTCATTATACATTTCCTTCTTTCTACGGAATCCCTTATTTCTATTATTAGGCAAATTGGCATAAATAGTCCCAAACTATAGACATTTGGTGACATTAGTCATTCCGTTAAAAATTTTGTTAAATCACCGTTAAGTTTAAAAAAAAAAATTCTAAGGGCATTTATGGCATTACACTATTTAAATATAATTAATAATATATATTATATATATTATATATACATATACTTACACAGATTATTTTAATATATTTAATATATATATATACACACATATATATACATATAATTAATATATATTATTAATTATATTTAAATAGTGTAATGACAAAAATGCCCTTGGATTTTTTTTTAACTTAACGGTGATTTAACAGAATTTTTAACGGAATGACGAATGTCACAATTTTTTTTATAGTTCGGGGACCAATCCCACCAAAAAAATAAATTGGGGACCAATGTCACCAAACGTCTATAGTTTGGGGACTATTTATGCCAATTTGCCATTATTATTATTAGTGCATTTAATTAATGTTAAACATTTGGAGACTTTGGTAATATTAGTCTCAGTTTGTATTTTTTTTTTTTTTTTTTTTTTTTGAATAAAAATCATATATGGTTGGATAATATACTTGAAGAAGTCATATGTGTCATTGAAACATCAATTGAAATATTTAATTTAACCATTTTTTTGGGTCAATTTTAGACAAAAATAATGTAATTAATTTATATACTAAATTATAAAATATTAGAGATTGTAAAAATAAAAAATTATATTAAAAATTAATATGAGTAAAGACCTAAATGCTTATACTATAATACAAGACATTTTTTTATTGCAATTGCGTTATGTATATTAATTTTTTTGTTTGGTTTTTCCAAACTGTTATCTTCCATGCTTTTTCCTCTAAGGTTGGCACTATAGATTACGATATATAATCACTTTATTTATTTATAACCTTCTAAACTTATTCACTTTTTACATTTTCTTTTTTAAAGAGGGTTTTTACCTTTTATATAAGTGTATCTTTTAGGAAAATTATTTGTAATTTTAACGGTTTTGCCTCTAAAACAAAATAAAGTAACCTATTTATATAGTCTTTCAGCATTATTATTATTTTTTTTTGTACTTATGTCCTTATAGGTATATATACACGCACACGGTTTGTACACATTTAATGAGAATAATTTACTTAATTTTTTTTTATTTTTTTTTTTTTAATTTTCTATAATGTCTTTACGTAAGGGTTTCATCCCTGATTGGCTAATTCATGCAGATGAAATTCAACTTGTGCATCCTTAATTAATTAAATATAAATTCATGCTAATGTCTTTACGTAAGGGTTTCATCCCTGATGTTACTCGATAATTAATTAAATATAAATTTATTATTCACTTAATTAATTTAAATAATATTAAAAAAGTGATGAGTTTTCAAAAAAAAAAATTATCTATAACTATTATTGAAACTTAAAATAATTTATGAGAGTCATGCATTTTTATGAGAAAATGCTTTATTTTTCTGAAAAGGATATTTTTTGATACATACGTATAATTGTGATAATTATAAACAACTATAAAAATACATAAATCGTATTTTTCAATTAATGTTGTATAGCTCACTGCCTTTTTCCCTTAACAAAATTCTTATGGTATTAGCACTCATCATCGATCCTCCCTACGTTCCCTATTAACAAATCAGGGAATTTGCAATTAATTCGCCCTAATATTTTTTAAAAAGACTTCATATTTGCTTCCTTTTTTTGGCGAACATGCATCATAGAATTTATTTTCACTGCATCAGGTTTTCCTTAAAAAGATTTAATTTGATAAATACAGTTTGATTGATACTAAAACTTAAATATTACAAAGTCACTCTAAATACATCTCTCCATTACTTACAGATTTTTTTTTTTTTTTTTTTTTTTTTATGCTAGAACCTCACAACTAATCTACACTTGTCCAAATTTGAAGAAACAAGTTAAAAATTAGAAGAAATTACCATTTGATGTAAAATTCTAATTTGATCAAACATTAACCAATATTTGATAAAAAATAATAGTAAAAAATCATGGATAAAACAAACCAAATTTAGAATTCCAGTACGTGGAAGCAATTTAAAAGCCATAGAAGCATTGATGAACTATTATTGGACGAAGAAACTATAAGGTTTAAGACATCGAGTGCATCAGCTATGCCGGGATTAGTTTGATTGCCTTGCTTTCATATTTTTCATAGAGATTCTATTGGGAAATGGATACAAGTGTTAGAGTATATATTAATTTTGTTATTCATTATTATTCTTCATAAGAGTAGAATAATCTTTTTAATTTTTTTTACATTGTTTGTTATATATACTCTTATTTCTCTCATGTAATTAATAATTCAAGACTATGAAACCCTAGCATCGTTTTCATTCCATCTTTTTTCTTTTCAACATCTTCTTCAATTCTCACATGGTATAGAGTAAGATTATGAGATGTTTAATTGAATATTTTATGGGAGAATTCTTTGAGATTTCGTATATATTGCACATCTATAATTTAGGATTTTCGTTTGTAGTAGAGTAATTTAGGGTTTACTTGCACAATGGCTTTGAGAGACAATTTTGAATGACTGAGAGATTTTGTTAGTATATTTGTCAATTCACACTCATTTTGGAGGTTTGTTTACTTGAAATTTTTAGGGGGGAAGAACATTTTTTTATGTTATGCTCATGTTTTGTTTCAGTTTTCATTTTTTAGTTTGTTTAGTTATGTTTTCTTTTTCATTGCTATTTCCATTTTGTTATTTCTATTTTAGTATGATTGGTTTATAATAAAATACAAATTGTTAACATGATCAATAATTGATCTTATTTTTAGAATATTAGTCCTTGTTAATGGATTGGTTTAATGATGGATTGAATAAGCATTATTTGATTATGTGCCAATGATATACAATGATCACTAGCACGCAAATTCTTGACAAGTTTAATTTGTTTAATCATTAAAAAGTTAGTGCTAGCTAGATTGTTGGAATTGTCTACAGTTTTTGAGGACAACCATGATTAGTAAGTTGTTTGGTTTAGTGGATTAATCTATGTAAATTAAGTTGTCTTTGTTAAATTTTTTTGGATTCTATAATTTATTAGAAATTACTTGAAAAGAGTCTGGTTTAGTATGCCATGGGAATATGAATATAAAAAAAATAAAAATAAAAAAGAAAAGAAAAGAGAGAATTAGTCTATGTCATAGCTTTGTTACTCGAGGATTGGTCATTAGGGGAAATTTAAAGTTCGGTGCCATAAGGTAATGTCGGTCTAGGAGTCACCAGATTGGAACTCGTTACATGGGTAACAAAGTTTTTTTTAGTTAAATAGACATTACACAATTCCTTGTAAAAAAAAAAAAAAAAAAAAAAAAAAAAAAAAAAAGATAATTTTATATTTTAATGCAAATAATTAACGGTATACTGAATGAAGGCACTAAGTAGTAATTGTGATAGTTATTATAGTTTCAAAGGAGATTTAATACTTTTATATTGATTTACATGGATTAGTCCTAAAAATCAAGTTACAAGTTAAAACTGATCACACACACTTGGGAAATTCTTAGTGATTTAATTTGTACTTTAGTTGATATGTGATCGATCAAGCAGAATTAATTTCTTCTCCAGTTTTATTTGTATGCGATCTAAGAGGCAATATCACACCTTTGAATTTTGCTTGTTTGCTCCATTTTTGCCAAATACATTGTCATGACTGATTTCTAGAAAATAGAAGATATCATCTTTTAATGTTAGAGTTCAATATATTCTGATTTTATTGTTTTTCTCTGGAGTGCAAAAACTAAGTGTGGGAATTTGACTTTATATTTTTTTTTTACCTCATATTCTTTGTATTTGTTACATCTATTTTACAATTTTAGAACTTTTATGTGTTATCAAGATTACTAAAGATAATTAAATCGAGGAAATATCGGAGAATCCACACATCAGGAGCTGGACGCATCGGAGCACTTCAGGATTACTAAAGTAATTTTGGGCTTTTATATTTTAATGATGTGAATGTTAAATTAATGGGCTTTTAATTTTGCTATTATTTTTAAGGAATAATAAACAAGAAGATTTGGGGTAGGAATATAAAAAATTATGAAGCCCAAGAGTGAAGCCCAATTATGAGTCTTTTCTTGAAGGGCAAGAAAGAGATAAAGAACCTAACCAAGATATTTTAGGGAAAAGGGGGTTTAGACACGATACACATTATTCATTCAATTCTTCTGAGTTTTGAGATTCGAGAGAGAGAAGAGAAATATGAAAGAGAAGATGACCACCTAAAACCCTGATTTAGTCCAAGAGATGATCTCGAGACGAATTTAGAGTTCATGATCAACATTAATACCAAATTTTATGCTAATTTCTAATTTTAATTTCATTGTTCTTAATATTCAATTTTTTAAATCTATTGATTAAATGTTTTTTAAATTATATAAAAAAAAAAAAAGATTAAATGTTTTTAGTCTTGATTTGATTCTTTTGGTGATTTATTGATTGAATTGAGCTGAGCAATTATTATTTATGATTGATTTCAATTTTGAATTGCCTTCATTAACTACGGATTTTAGATTAAACTTGAATTGATTGATTGGACGATCTTTTAGGATATCATTTTATTGTTTAATCGAATTTTAACGGTTTGTTAGTAGGTGATATGAATGCTAATTAGGGATTCTATTTAGTATTCAATCAAGGAATTGATGCAATAACCCAAAATTTTATTAATGAATGAGAAAGAATTTAATTTGGAATATTGATCTTAGATTGAAATCTCAATCTTATAATTACATTTTTCTTTTATTTTATTTAGTTTATTGTTTTCATAATTTCTTAAGAGCAAACCCTCTTTTTTTTTATTACTTTTGATTTCCTATTAATTGATTACGATTTAAACTTCTTTGATAATGACTTAGTGAACACAATATACAATTCATCGTTTGAATTTTAATTAATCTTGGTTGACTTGATGACAACTACGAAAACAAAAAGGTACCAAGATGGCAAAAAGAAACAAAAAGCTAAATGGAAAAAGTTTAATTCCATAAAAGATATGGAGGATCCAATGTTCGATATAGAATTTATATAATACCCATGATGACCTTAAGAATGTAATCAACCATGGAGTCAAGTGGGGAAGAATGTTGTATTATCTTAAAAACGATAAGATTATAGTTTTGGCAAGATGTAAGGCTGAAAATTGCACCTAGTATATTATAGGTCGTGTGGTTCCTGATAACACCATGTTCTGGATTAGGAAGCTTAAAAGTGGGCACACATGTTCTAGATCAACAAATTCTAATATAGCCCTGGCAAGATACATAGTTAATCGTTACTTGGATGAGTTTAGAATTGAAAATAGTGTTAAAGTTTGTGAATTTAAGGAGAAGGTTCATCGAGAATTTAAATTGAATATAACAATAAAGAGAGTATAGAACATGAAGTTTGAAGTTCTTTTATAATTATTCACATTATGGTTTTCACTGTTTGGCCTATTTCTCCAAGTTGTCATAGTTTTATTTTTAGACACCTTCTCAAAAGACCTCATGCTAATGGAGTAAATGAAATATTTATATGTTAGACAATTCTTGCCTCATCTTCGGATGTGAGACTTGGATTGATACCCCAACACTTACTTATTTCATAAATTATTAACCTTATACCTTTATTTATATAACACTAACTAAGCTTTGTGTGGTAATATATAGAGGCTTATACCCAAGGTAAATGAGTTTCTTCTTGAAATATAATATAGACATGTTGTTCGTCATCTCCACAACAACTTCAAGAAGAATCACTCTCGCAAAATTTTGAAGGACATGTTGTGGTTATTTGCTAAGTGCATCTACCAAAATAAGTTCCAAGAATAGTTGGAAAGGATAAAAATCTCGGACCATCGTGCCTACGATTTGTTGAGGACTCAAACAAGTCCAAAATATTGGAGTAGGTCTCATTTCAATCGACAAATCTTGAGTGCTAGGATTAAACCAATTTTAGGATTCTTTAAAGGATAAGTGTGTTTTTGATGTTTAGACTTCAAGGAAGGAAGGAAGGAGTGAATTCAAAGGAAGAAGGGTACTTTATAACCTATGATAGGCAAAAAACATAGAGAAATTGACAAATTTACGTGCAATATGTATTATGTCGTATGTTGTGGCCTCCTTTCTCTAATCACTTCAGCTCCAATTCCGAGAATCTACGTTCTTGTAAAAAACAAAGTTAAAGGGAGACTGTTCTCCAGAAAGCTCATCCAATGCTTAAGTCAGAAACAATCGCAAGGAAAAAGTGAAAAGGGTTAGAGTTTTTAGAGAAGAGTTTCACCTATCGTTCTTGTAGATCTTCCTCTTGTTTATAGAGGTTTTTTGTTGCAAGAAATGACAACTCCTAAATAAATTGGGAATTGCTTTATTGAATAGATTCCTTTAGAATAATTTAAAGATTTTTTGAATATTTTTAGAATATATGTGTAGATATTAAATATCTACCGTGGTATGCAAGAGAAAATAAAACTAGTGGGGGGCAGGGGGACCAATTTGTAGTTGAGATGGAGGCAATAACCTATTCTTAACTTATAGGAAATGGGAGTTATGTAGCATTTCATGCATTCATGTTATTGCGGTCATATTCTTTCAAGGGGGAAAATGTGATGGATTATATTGACGAATGCTACTCCATAGTTGCTTATAAAAGAGCTTATAAACCTAATTATAACCCTTGTAATAGTCCAAATAATTAGCCAAAATTGTCATTCTAAATAAAAAATTAAAATTTAACTCAATATCATTGTTCTTTAATTTCATCTTATATATTTTTTCATATTATATTTTTAAATTTTTTTTTAAAAGTATTTTAATGACTTGTCTTGGGACAATATTTTGAAACAAAAAGAAAAAGAAAAAAATAGTCAAAAATTTGTAAAAGATAAATTGATATTTAGAGCGTAGAATTAGTATTTAGAGTGGTGTATTAATAATTAAACTATGTTTATTAATGAATAATAATGTTATTAAGTTATATAAAAAAAATAAATTAAAAAAAGATAAGTGGAAATAAGAAAATAAACTTTTTTTTTTGGCAAATGTGACTAGGAATAAAAGAAGATTAAAAAATTGAAAAAAAAATAATAGTGAACTTATTTTCATAAATACAATACAAACTTAATGTGTAATGGGAGTATTAATTTGGTGCAGAATTTTCTTATATATTCTCTAAAATATTAAGTATGAAACTAATAAAAATAATATTATTTTCAATTTAATTAAATTAAAAACTGTTTCATATTTTGTTTGGTTAGACAAATATTTATAAATAAAAATTATAGTTACATAAAAATATTAATTATTATTTTAACTGATTAAAAAATATATTTTAGATGTATAAATTTTATTTAATTGAATTCTAGTTTTCTTTTTTTTTCTAAAAAAAAAAAAGAAGAAATAATATACATTGTCTTATTTAAAGATAATGATTCTAATTTTTAAAATTAATTATAATAACTTATATCTTATTTTTAAAGTAAAGTATTTTAAATAATGTGTGGGGTAGATGTCCTAAGAGATACCTTTGATTATTTCATATACGTATAACTAATAATAATAATTGGAATTATTTTATAGATATTTAGGTTATCTTTTAAATTTAGAGCCGTGTAGAAGGTTTTAAAATTTAAGGTCAAAGTTTTTTGGCCTTATAGTTATTTTATTTAAATAGTTTTTGAGTTAAAAAATTATTTATTATATGTTACAACATGTATTTTAACATTGTATTTTCAATACATAAAACATCTAATTCATTTAATCTATTTTGTATCATGTTTGATCTTAAATAGTATTTAATTAATTTTATTTTTTAAAAAAATTCTTTTAACACTAGCAACCAATTAAATGTATTGTTAATAATATTCTATATGCAATATATATTTACAAACAATTTAGTACTTTAACATAATTTTATATTTCTATAAGAATATTATTATTATTATTATAAAATTTCTTTCAATATTTTTAATTCTGAACATTCTAAATATTTTTTTCTCTTTCTCTTCTAAGAAGAGAAGAAAAATAATTTTTAATGTTTTTATCCTCTTGAAAATATAATATACTTTAAATAAATTCAATTTTTAATAAACAACAACTGTCAATTAAGTGTACCTCAGTTGGTAGTTGATAGCAACTTCATTTATGACATGAAGATCATGAGTTTGAGACACACTAAAAATTAAGATTCATCAAAAAATAAAATAAAATAGGCAACAACCATAACCTTAGATCATAACTATTTTTTTTTGAAAAATAAACTAATTATAAATATATGATTTTAAAATAATTTTTTTTATTAACCATTAGTATTTTGTTTTTTTTTTTAATAAAAAAAAATAATGGGCCCATCTACATGGCTCTGGTAGAATCTATATATAAATATATATAATATTCAGATTTAATCGACTTGGTATTATATAAATATCTAATTATTGTAGGGTTAGTGGAGAGAGAAATTAATTAATAGGCGAGTGAAGAAGAAACTGATCTGATTTTTCCATTTACCAAAAAAAAAAACTGATCTGATTTTTCCAATTGCAGAAGCGATTCTGCGCGACGACGTCGTACATCAATTTTGGAGTAAGCCTATTTTGTTACTAATTGGGATTTCCCAACTGTAATCAAATTTTGATTTCCTAATTTGAATGGAAGAAGAAAATCTTTACCTTATATAAAGAGAAAGAGAAAGAGAAAGAGAGAGACGAGAAACGAATCATAATTCATAATCGAAAAATCTGTTTTCTTCTTTACTAAGTAATTATTTCAAAGTAAATAGGCGAGTGAAGAAGAAACTAATGGGATTTTTCAACTCCTGCTGCGCAACGACGTCGTACTTATTTTGTTGGGGGTTATTGGGATTTCCTAACTGTAATCAAATTTTGATTTCCTAATTTGAATAGAAGAAGAAAATCCTTAGCTTATATAAAGAGAAAGAAAGAGAAAGAGATGAGAAAAGAATCATAATCGAAAATATCTGTTTTCTTCTTTACCAAATTATCTTGACCATGTCTACCTCTAATTCTTCTTCTCCAGGGTGGTTGCCGCCATTGGATTCACACGATAAATATGTGTTGGCCACCAGAATTGAAGAGTGGGAAGGAGTTCTACCCGCAGTAGAAATAAATTCAAATCCAAAAGAGGGAGAAGACTGGTTCATTCTCAAAGTTAATTTTACCGTTAAATTTTTCCTTGAGAATGACAAGAGTATTGAATATTTTATCGAGAATGAGAATAATGATTCATCAGTTGGTTTTCCAGGTCTACTTTTGAGTGAATTATTTCAAGTTCGATGGATGGGAGACGCCGAAGAATTGCTTGAGAATCATTGTGAAGAGTTTTTGGATAAAACAGATTACATACTAAATTATTGTCAAATTCCTTTCCAACTTTCTCCCATTCGGTTTCTCGAAACTAACAATAATCATGATAATAATTACATTAACATTGAAGATCAAAATCTTTTGATGACTAAAATTTTGTCAGCCCTATCAGATATAAGGCGTAAGTGTAGCCAAACTCAAATTGTACCTGTTCGTTGGCACATCTTTAAGCATATTATTATTTCAGATGATGAATACGATGCATGGACATTTTGGTATAAGGAGAAAAGTAGAGTTAATTTGAATTTTGAGTGCGAATACATGGAAGCGATTAGTCGGCCACGAACTGTTGATGAATTATTGTATGAAGAATCCATGAAGGTGAAGTTGTCATCGTTATCTATCCGTGGATCTCAGAGTTTTGCCTGTAATAACAATTGTTCAGTTTGTTTGGAAGATTTTTCTAACGATTTTAATGTAGTTTGCTTGTCTTGCTCTCATGTTTTTCATAGAGATTGTATAGAGAAATGGATACAACAAAGTCATAAGTGTCCATTGTGTCGTTTTAGTTTGACAGATTCATATTACTGAATTATATTGATGTATCATTATTTGTTGGGTAAAAATATAAAATCTCTAATTTTGTCAAATATTATGATGTTAAGATTTGAGTACTCAATTATTGGAAATAAAATATTGAATATGTAAGATATTAATTTTACATAATGCAAAGCATCATCACTCTGAGAGCTCTGCCTCATTCTGTAAGAGTCTTGGCAATAATATCTTAGAAACATGAATAATCACTCTCTAAGAGATTAAGGGGATTTAGGCAGTGGGCTTAGGTCCACCAGAAGGTCCCATCTATTTTTTTTTTTTTTTTTTAAATCTTGGCTCTAAATTTTTAAAAATAAAATATTAATAGTTAATAAAAAAATACTTATTTTCAAATTAAAAAGTTTTATTTATAATTTATTATTTATTAATTTATTTTTGAGAAAAAGATAAATAAATAAATTAAAACAAAAATAAAAATTAGTTTAGTTTTAAAAAAATTAATTATTATCTAGAATTATCATTACTATTTATTAAAAATAGAGCCTATTTAAAAATATTATATTTCAAAAAAAAAAATTGAAAATTTAAATAAACTTTCAAATAAAGAACATAATAAAAAAGAATACCTAATTTTGGTCTTCTTCTCTTTTAAAGAAAATTAAAATAAAGAAAGTTCCAATAATAATTAAATAAAATAATAATATAATAAAATAAGTTTTTAGTACATAAAAAGAATTGGCACGTTTTCCTAAGAATCAACATCCACCTTAATGATAATGGTAAAAATAATAATAACCAAAATCAAATCAAAGAAAAATGAGAACACAACTAAGAGAACTCAACCGCTAGAGAATATTTTGTTCGCTGTATAAGGGTCAGCGCTCGCTGAGACTAAGCCCAACTTGGTCACCTTAGCCCCACCAGCACACAAGGGGATAAGGTCCAAGTCTACAGAACCAAAGATTATAGGTCGGTCACCGCCAGCCCATAATACTCCCAAAGAATTGGCAAAGTTTTACGTCCTCAGTGAGATTCGAACATTAGGTGTTCATGTGAGTTTGGGGTGCTTCATCACCCGACCACCATGCTTGGTGGTGAGAGTTTTTGTGTTATTACCAACAAG
Source organism: Cynanchum wilfordii (assembly GCA_025388415.1). NCBI lineage: Eukaryota > Viridiplantae > Streptophyta > Magnoliopsida > Gentianales > Apocynaceae > Cynanchum > Cynanchum wilfordii. The sequence continues at coordinate 739,401 of JAHSUH010003640.1, read as the reverse complement.
ATATTAATACGATAGTGATAAGTCAAAAGATGAACTAAACCTAATTCAGAGAATTAAAATTGTAGAGGACTACAGTAGTAATACTCATATCTTCTTATCTATCAAAAAAAAAAAAATACTCATATCTTCTTTTCTAATAGAAAATAAAAACTCAAATCCAAAATTATTTTATGTAGAAAAATATTTTAACAAATACATTTATATTGTACTTGTTTAAGATTAATTTATAATATTTTATTATTTATAAAAAAAACAAATATGATAGATATTTGTTATTATTATTATAAGTATCTCTCAAAGATCTTTTAAGATCCACAAATAAATTAAGATATTCTTAAAAGGCTTATTTTAGGAAGATAGAAATTAGACCTTTAGAATAAAATAAGAGATTACTAAAATATTTATAATATAAATATAGAAATAACTATATTCTCACATATTTAAGAAAAAAAAACTATATTTTAAATAATGAAATTTAATTATATATTTAAATTGGTCTCCTACCAAACACCCAAACGAATTTGTTTGCCATAAAATATAAATTTTCTAAATAAAAAAACAAAATTTATTTTAATATTATCGTCTAACTTATTGTATTTGTATTATTTGATCATATTTATTATATAAGTTTAATTATTTTTTTAAGAGTTTTTTAATAATATATCTTGAGAGTATATTTGAGAGATAAAAGGGAAAAAAAATTATCAAAAATCTTTAAACAATAAAATTCAGATTTAAAATGTTGTATTAGTAAACAAACAGAGTATTGGGTTAATAACACCCTAAAATATGTTAGACAATATATGAGAGATGTACGTAGCAAAAGTAATAGCAGTAATAGGATTTTCCTTTTTAGATATTTAGTTAAGTTAGACTTGATTATATAAATATCTAATAATTGTAGATTTATGGGAGAAGATAATCAAGGGTGGTGGTTGCCACCATTGACTTCACATGACAAGTACGTGATGGCCACAAGAATTGCAGAATGGGGAGGAACTATTCTAGAGTTTGGAGAATCTATACCAAAACCAAAAGAGGGACAACTCTGGTTGATGATTGAAGTTAATTTCCCGGTTAAGTTTTTCTGCGATAATGACAAAAATGTTGAATCTTTTCATGAGAATGACGACTCCGACTGTTCTGGTTTTCCGGGTTTACTCATCACTGAGTGGTTTCGAGTTGGATGTACAGAAGAGGGAGATATAATTGAGGAATGTTTTGAAAAGTTTTTTGAGACAATGGAATATGTTCTCAACAAATGTAGAATTTCTTTCCAACTCTGTCCCTCACTTCCTAAATAATGATAATTTTTATTTTCATTTGGAGAATCAAATATTTTCTTATATACGAAATTTTGCCAGCAATATCAGATACAAGGCATAAGTGGAGCCAAAATTGAATTATACTTGTTCGTTGGCACATCTTTAAGCATATTGTTGTTTCAGATGATGAATACAATGCTTCGACATCTTGGTATGCAGAGAAAAGTAGGGTTAATCCGAATTTTGAATACGAATACATGGAAGCCATTAGCAGGCCCCGAAGCGTTGATGAATTATTGTATGAAGAAGAAGCCATGAAGTTTAAGCCATCATCATTATCTATTTGGGGATTAGAAGTGATAAAGAGTTTCGATCCTAATGACAATTGTTCAGTATGTTTGGAAGATTTTTCTAAAGAATCTAATATAGTTTGCTTACCTTGCTCTCATGTTTTTCATAGAGATTGTATTGTGAAATGGATAAAAAATGTCATTAAGTATCCATTGTGTCGTTTTAGTTTGACAAATTAGATAGAATATTAATGCATCACTTGAAAAATTAAAATATATATATATATATATTTATTTTTAAAAAAATTATAAATATTAACTTAAATAAGGTTAATTAAACTATTTGTGTTCTAGAAGATATTATAGGACATCTATTACTAAATAATCCCATTATGAATCAAATTTGTATTGTATTTCACACAATAAATTCAATAATTTGTAAATTTCAAAATACATGTAGGAAAATTCTCTCATTAGAAATTTCTCAATGACTTAACCATGGAGGAAGCCTCAACCAAGCGACAACAGTAATAAGGACAATGAAACATCTACAAGATGCATGTAATTATTAATGCGATTTTAATTTCTATTTTAAAAAATTACAAAAACTGATTAATTAAAAAATAAGAACATTAATTTTTTAAAAATAATTAAATTCATACAATGTTTTATTTTATCATGATGCTTAAACGCATTAACCTAATTACTAATGTAGCATCTTAAATACCAAATTTACCCTTTAGATTGAAGTATATATTTTCTTTCTTTTTTTTGGGTAAATTTTAATTTTTTATTTAGAAAATTTATATTTTGCATCCATTTGAGTCTTCTACTAGAGACGTTTTCAATCTGGCAGGTCTCATTCAGGAGACCCGTTTAGTCCTAATAGGTCTCGTTCATGAGTCCGTTTCGACTCTAACAGATTTCCTTCAGGAGTTTCTTTCAACACTAACGAACCTCTTTTTTTTTTTTTTTTTTTAAAAAAAAAAAAGCTATTTATTATTTAAAGTACTTAAATATTTTATTAAAAAATTAATTTTTTATGAGAGAAAAAATAAATTAATTCTTTTAAAAATATAATATATATTTGTGAACAATAAAATTTTTCTTCTCAATTATTATCATCTGCAAAATAAATAATCAAAAATATAAATGTCACAAGATAATATGTATTTTGATGTTCGCCGATTCTTTTCGTCGTGGATCCGAGGGCATTTTGGGCTTGTCTCAATCCAATGGATTTTGATTTCTTCCGATGGGCGTTTTGGGCTAGATCTCGGAATGGATTTGAACTTCGAGAGCCTTTGGGCTTGATCTCGGAATGGATTTGAACTTCGAGGGCCTTTGGGTTTGATCTCGATGGGAGGATACACCGGAAACTATGGACGATCCCCGAAGGGAATCGTCGGAGTTTATTTTCTTCTCTACCACCACTGATTTTACCTCCGATTTCCACTTCACTTGAATGCTTCTCTTGGTCTCTATTTATAAATGAAGAGAGTGACAATCAATGACTATTAGTTTGTCATGTGTCACTCATCCAAGAGCAAAATCTTTCAATATCTTCAATATTTATTTAAATATATAATTAAATATATAAATAAAATTTCAGTGTCTACAAATTGCCTCTAAAACTTGTTCATGGTTAATTTGAAGAATTATTACGTGGACAAGTTTCAATTTATCTCATAAATATCAAATCGTATTTGAGTCTATGTTGAATTTGACTCGTAGATAAATACGATTCAAATTTGAATTTGAGGGATAAAGATAATATTTTTTAAAAAAAATTGAATTGAGTCAATTTGACTCGTAGATAAATACGATTTTTTTGACTTTTTTTTTTTTTTTTTTTTTTTTTTTTTTTTTTTTTTTTTTTTTTTTTTTTTTTTTTTTTTTTTTTTCTCTTTGTTTTTGACCTTTTTTTTTCAAGACTGAACTTTGAATTTTATGTTCTAAGCTTCCTACGTATAGGAGTCTTTTTTATATTGTAGACAATTTACACTCGTATTAAAGAGTATTTTTTATATTGTAGACAGTTTACACTCGTATCAAGGAGTATTTTTTATATTGTAGACAGTTTACACTCGTATCAAAGAGTTTTTTTATATGTAGACAGTTTACACTCGTATCAAGGAGTCTTTTTTATATTGTAGACAGTTTACACTCGTATCAAAGAGTCTTTTTTATTTTGTAGATAGTTTACACTCGTATCAAAGAGTCTTTTTTTATATGTAGACAGTTTACACTCGTATCAAGGAGTCTTTGTATCAATATGGACAGTTTTCACTCGTGTCAAGGAGTTTTTTACATGGTCGCAATACCAATGTTGATCTACCCCATTGAGTTTGAATTTTTTGTTTTTTTCATTTGAAGGTTGATTCGCTGGTCTTTTTTTTTTTCGGATCTGCAAACACATTCCTTCTGTTCCATGATATTTGACATAAAAGGGATGGGCGGTAAAGATGGTCCCACTGGGCGTGCCAAATTTGTGAACAATAAAATTTTTCTTCTCGATTATTATCATTTGCAAAATAAATAATCAAAAATATAAATGTCACAAGATAATATGTATTTTGATGTTGGGCTCGAATCTTTATATTTCTCCTCCGATTCTTTTCGTAGTGGATCCGAGGGTATTTTGGGCTTGTCTCGATCCAATGGATTTTGATTTCTTCCAAGGGCCGTTTTGGGCTGGATCTCGGAATGGATTTGAACTTCAAGGGCCTTTGGGCTTGATCTCGATGGGAGGATGCACCAGAAACTATGGACGATCCCCGAAGGGAATCGTCGGAGTTTCTTTTCTTCTCTGCCACCACCGATTTTACCTCCGATTTCCACCTCACTTGAATGCTTCTCTTGGTCTCTATTTATAAATGAAGAGAGTGACAATCAATAACTATTAGTTTGTCATGTGTCACTCATCCAAGAGCAAAATCTTTCAATATCTTCAATATTTATTTAAATATATAATTAAATATATAAAAAAAATTCCAGTGTCTACAATATTATACTTAAAAACTAATATAATTTTATATTATTCATTTATATCTCCTCCAGCCTATCTCCTCCAGCTCAGCCTATCTCCTCAGCCGAATGGGCTGCCCAATCCCCTCCATCTTCTGTGGCCCATTCCTCTCCTCCACAAGATACTCCTTCACGACTTACCGCGGTTCAGCCAATTAATTCCTCATCTCCAACTTATTTTGGGTCTTCCCTCAACCCACCTCCTCCTTCCCCTCAAATGGTAACTAGGGCCCAACATGGTATTTTCAAACCTAAAACTCTTTTTAATTTACACACTTCTTCTTCTAATATTTCTCCATTACCTACTTATCCACTTCATGCTCTCCATGATTCTAATTGGAAATTGGCCATGAAAGATGAGTTTGATGCTCTTATTGAAAATAAGACGTGGGAGTTGGTGCCCCGTTATGAATTTTCGGGCACAAAACCAACTCGGATGGTTCATTTGAACGTTACAAAGCTCGTCTTGTAGGTGATGGTGCAGGTCAACAACATGGTATTGATTGTGGTGCTACTTTTAGCTCGGTGGTCAAACCTGCCACCATTTGTACTGTTCTCGGTTTAGCTCTCTCTAAATATTGGTGTCTTCATCAATTGAATGTGAAAAATGTCTTTCTTCATGGTAATCTCACTGAAACTATTTACATGCATCAACCTCCGAGTTTTCGCGATTCTCAACATCCCGATTATATCCGCCTCCTCAAGAAATCTCTTTATGGTCTCAAACAAGCTCCACGTGCTTGGTATCAACGATTTGTTGACTGTCCATACTTTGGGGTTTTCTCATAGTATCTCGGATCATTTTCTTTTTATCTACCGTACATGTAATGATATAGCGTATCTTCTTCTCTACGTTGATGATATTATTCTTACCACTTCTTTCGAGGAACTTTGAAAATCCATTATGGCTATGTTGAGTTCCGAGTTTGCTATGAAAGACTTAGGTCCTCTCGGTTATTTCTTGGGGATATCTGTTATTCGTACATCCTCCGATATTTTTCTCTCTCAAAGGAAGTATGCCTAAGAAATCATTGAACGTGCTCACATGTCTTCCTGCAAACCATCTTCTACTCCTGTTGACACAAAATCTAAACTCGGTGCCTCTGCAGGAAACCAATATCATGATCCCACTTAATATTGAAGTCTCGCCGGAGCTCTCCAATACTTGACTTTCACTAGACCAGATATTTGTTATGTTGTTCAACAAGTTTGTCTATTTATGCACGATCCTCGCACTCATCACATGGCTGCTTTAAAACGTATTATTTGATACGTTAAAGGTACGCTTGACTTTGGTCTTCAACTCTTTTATCTTATATTGATGCTGATTGGGGAGGGTGCCCCGATACCCGTCGTTCGACTTCGGGTTATTGTGTCTATCTTGGTGACAATTTGATTTCTTGGTCCGCCAAACGTCAACCTACCTTATCTCGCTCTAGTGCTGAGGCTGAATACCGAGGAGTAGCCAATGTTGTTTCCGAGTCCTACTGGCTTCACAATCTTTTGTTAGAGCTTCATTGTCCCATTCAAAAAACAACTCTCATTTATTGTGATAATGTTAGTGCTATTTATCTCTCTCGATAATCCCGTCCAACATCAACGCACTAAACACATTGAAATAGATATTCATTTTGTTCGTGAAAAAGTTGCTCGTGGTCAAGTACGTGTTTTTCATGTTCCATCTCGATCACAAATTGTTGATATCTTCACTAAGGGTCTTCCGTTGCACCTCTTTACTGATTTTCGAGATAGTCTCAATGTCCGTCCACCTCCCGTTTCCACTACGGGGGAGTATTAGATATTTTTAGATATCATTAGATATTCTCTTTAATTTAGGAATATATTATTCTTTTAGAAATATTCTATTTTCTTATATATTCTTTGTATACATAATACATCATATTCTTACAGTATTATTTCATCATCTTTATTCTAATTTTAATTTTTTTTAAAAGTATTTTAATTATATGTCTTAAGAGAATATTTTTAGAGGGAAACAAAAAAAATAAAAAAAAAATATCAGAAAATTTTAAAACATAAAATTGATATGTAAGACCATATATTAGTAATTAAAGTGTTGTATTTAGTAATATCTTAGTTTAAGAGAAAGATTAGATTTAAGAAAAAGATTTTTGTTTTGGGATTACCTCAATTACATCGACCTCGTCTTCAACCCTACATGTCTGCCTCTAATTTTTCTCCAGGTGGTTGCTGCCATTGAATTCACACGACAAATTCGTATTGGCACTACAACAAATTTAACTTGTAGGAACACTTGAAAGTATTGTAATTGTTAAATTTAGATGCGGTTCTTTTTTAGATACAGTTTTTAAAAGTGTTGTGTAGGCTAATGTTGCTATATATTAAACAACACTCATGAGTGTTGTTAAAAATTGAGTTTTAGATACTGTTAAAATTGTTGAATATTCTTATTTTAGATATAGCTATAATGATGTTATAATCAAATGTTGATACAATTACAAATGTTGTATTAGTTTATTTTCTCGTCACTTATAATTGTTTTAAGATACGTATCTATATACACTTGAACATGTAGCAAAATATCTAATATTGATACACTTGTACCATTATATAATTAATATTATATCTTTAAGTGTTACTATTCTTATGTTTTATCAACTCTTCAATGTATACCGTTAACAATATTTAGATATACTTTTTAATACATTATTTTAATGCAATTAAAATGTGTCTTTATGTCTTTATAACTACAATATATAGTGTCGTATTTGCTTACATTAACAATACTCTAAATTGAATCTTATCATATTTTTTGATACACTTAATTGTGTAACTACTGTAATGTACTCATATGTTCCATAGCATAAATATATTCAAATGTTTTAATATAATTGTCAATCGTTTTAAATGCATAAAATAGAATCATCCATTCTTCATAAAAAAAAAAAAAAAGAAAAGAATAGAGCCATCCATTCATTAGAAAAATAACTAAATATGTTAAATAAATTCTTCAAATATCTCCATAAATATAAAAGTGATATTAGCATTAGTGTGTAAAATATATAAATAAAAAAAAGTGCATAACATAATATAAAGAAATATTTTTTTATAAAATAAAAAACAATTCAACCTAGTTAATGCAAAAAAAAAAAAAAACTTGAACTAGACACAATGTGTTTTGTGTAATATCCTTCCTACTCATCATCATCGGGCACAATCTACAAGGATAAAATTAGATAGCTATTATTAGTGAGAAAGATTAAATAAATATATTGAATACTAAATATATTAATTTCTTAAAACTTACAAAGCCATGCAACTGAAACTTCATGTGCATCTCCGATTGTTTTAAAATGAAGCCAAGATCTAGGAAGTCTTTCATCACTCTTAATTAGACAGCACAAACACCCTAATCCAAAGAAAGCAAATAGTAACCAAGGCAACAAAAGGAAGGGAAAAAAGGTGAAAGAGTATCGGAGCATAATTTCACAATAAAGTAAAAGTGAAAAACAGAAATAATGGGGAAAAGAAAAAAACCATATACCAACCATCTCTCCTTCGCACTCTCTTAAATTTCAAGGAGTTACAGAAAGGAACTGCAATTACCTGTTGAACATCAAGGCCCCTTGCCCAAACATCGGTTGTGATGAGAACACGAGTTTGACCCGATCGAAACTCCCCCATAATAGCATCCCGCTCCTTCCGGGCATATCTCCATGCATAGAAGAAACAGTGAAATTGTTTTCCCTAATCTTTGTTGTCAGCCAATCAACCAGCCAAACAAATCAAAACAATTGCATAAGTGGCAAAGATCAGAAGTTATTTAATCACTAGGTCCATGTTTTAGACCAACTGACTCAGTCGAAAAGGTTTAGGACAACAGAACTCAACAATTAGGCCGGATTAAGGGTCGATTGCAGGTGGAATAGAGAATAAAGATAGCATGCAAAGACAGAATAGGGAGACTGATGGTATTACAAAGATACTTCTTTCTTCCATTTTTTTTTTTTTAAGTAAGCTGTAAGGCATGTGTTAAGTGAACTTTTAACCTTGTGCCTTTGCTGAGGCAAGCAACTTGTGATTTCAAGGTGCACTTCACACCGGTTTATTTACCTTCTCCATTTTACCATCTAAAATTTCCTACGAAATGTTTTAAAATATTATTTATTACCACAAATAGCATCCACTTCTAGGGAAATACAAATTGCTCAGAAGAATGATAAGCAAAAGGATAGAAAGACAGGATCCAACTAAAATTTTTCTTAAAGAAGTAAACTAAATGGAGAATATAAAGATAGCCAATAAATAAATATACTAATAACTAAATGAACAAGGGCAAAGCAGGCAATAGCCAGTTCTTGCTGCCCTATTGATGGTAAATGACACTTTTACCTTTCTTTTAGTATTACAAAAAATGACAGCCTGGGTGATAGTAAGGGTATCATATAGATCACAAAGTGTGTCAAATTTCCACTCTTCTTTTTCAACCGCAACAAAGAATTGCTTAATTCCCTGCATCAAAATATCAAAATAATTATATTTTTTATTTTCTGTGGTACCACCGAGCTTCCTGGCGCTGCCATCTTATCGTACGGGACTATTATGTAACCTTTGGTAATACTTTTTTCTTTTTTATGAGTTACAGCAATAAGGACCATGGTTCAAAGTATCGGTCTCGGTCATTGTCTCGAAAGCCACTAGTCTATATCGATATCGGTCAATATCGGTGACTCGGTCATCGTATCGGATGATACAGAATTTATTATATTTAATAAAAAAAATTATATTAGACTACTCAAATAAATATTTTTAGAATAAATGAAGAAATAATACATTTGAATGCCTACTTATAAAAAATTTAAAAAAATTTATATTTTAAAATGAAAAATATTATATTCACATTTTAATTAATTATTTTTTTTAATAATTGACCCATTCGAATTATTTTTTGTTTATTATTTTTTTTTTATAATTGGTAAATTATAATTACCTAGTGTTATAAAGACTTTTAAATCAAAGAATTTCTTAAAAAAATATATGAAGTACTAACATATTTCAATGCCTAATTATAAATTTTTTAAAAAAATTATATTTTAAAAATAAAAAATATCATATTCACTCATTTTATTTGTAAAATCTCAAATCAAATCTTGTCTGATTCTAATTATTATTTTCTTTAGTAATTGAGTCATTCCAAATTTTTTTTCTTTTTTAAGTAATAGATAAATTATAATTGCATAGTGTTATGAAAAACTTTTAAAATGTAGACTTTTAAATGAAAGAAATTTTTAAAATATTATAACTTTTTAGAAAAATAATAATAAAATAATTTTTATTTATGAGATGATAATAAAAAATTTAAATTGTTATTAAATATAATACTAATATCATTTATATTTAAAATTAAAATAATAATATTTTTTAATTTTAAGTATAAATATAATACAATTATAATATATATTAATATTCTCGAAAATTGTGCATTTTTTCTTTATTATTATATATTTATAATATATATATATATATATATATATAATTTCCAAAACATGGTTCATTGTGAGTCCCGGAACCCAAGAAATTTTTCAAAACAAATTTATATAATATATATTATTTCTTGATTCTTGTGCATTATTTTTCTTTTTCTTATTCCACTTTCTTTTTTTTTTTCATTATCTTCCATGACAGATTAAGTGACTCGGCCGAGTCAAGACCGAATCGGACCGAGTTTCAATTTTTTTGTCTCTTTGTATCGGAAAACTTCGATCCAAAGATAACTCGACCGAGTCAAGCTTGACTCGGCGGAGACTTTGAACCATGGTAAGGACTGCTTAGTAGAGCAGAAACCGAACACAACTTGAGTCCGAAAAAAAATTAGATCATAGTCCAGATTAATGCCAGCTCACAAAAGACGTCAGGATTGCACAAAAGAATAATATCACAAATACTGCTAAAAGTGGTAGTTTCCTCACCACACTATCAAAGATTCTAATGGCCATGGCCACTACAAAGTCCTGCATTAGATGGTTTGCTATCAACCTCCTCAGATAATAAATTAGTGTATATAAATCACGGATAATTTTTTTTACTACGTATTGATTCTTATCTTTATTATTGAGTGATATGAAGAGACAGTGGAGAGACTTAATCGAATAAAAAAAAAAATTATTAACTTGGATGGTTGATTACAAATGACCACCATCCCTATTTATAGTTTTCAACCTCCTCAATGTTTGGCTAGGATCAATTTGATTCCTTGGTGATTAAGGCTGAACAACAACCTTTTGTACATGTAACTATCTCTAATTTTCCACGTTATTCTATTTGTATCTAAAACTTTCTATATTACTCTACAATTTTCTAGAATGCACTAGAAAATTCTAGAAATATAAATAGAGTTATTGATTTTCACGTTGTATTGATATGGTCATCCTTGTGAAAAGATATTTAACCAAGCAGAAGTTGCTTAGAAAATCTTTAAGGAAGATTTCGACAAAATGTTCTATTTTTCCATAGAAATAAATTCATTCAAGAGAACCCCAAAAGATGTTGGTCGTTAATGAGAAGATTGTTTATTGAGAAAAACAAATGGATTCTTATTCACAAACATAAAAATTACATAACAAGAAAAAAAGAAAAAAAAAATCATTACCTATATTAGAATTAAAAAACTGGACATGTATGTAATTGTCAAGTTGCTAAGAGTGCTGGGAGATTATTGAATTCAACCTGTAAATAAAGGGTCTGAGGAAATCTATCAGAAATAAGTGTCCAAAAGTAATGCTCACTATCCAAAAATATGAGTCCGAATCTAAAGATAACCCATCCAATTAAAGTATACTTCTAATCAGACAAACAGCAAAAGCTACTTAAAAAGCTTTACTTGGACTGACAAATCAATCCATAATTTTCAATAAAGACAATATTTAACCTTATTTCCTGCTAAAATGCACAAATGAGAACTGCAACACATCTTATACTTATATTGTTGTTTAAAGAGAACTATGAAATCATAACAATTTATCTACACGGCTATGTCATTGTTAAGAGACATAATTTAGTAGGTAACTTCTTTCAGAAGTTTATAGGTCAGATCTGCCTGTCAAAAACTAAATTAATATGTAAGAGGTGATGCTATGGAATATGATATAATGACCTACAACAAAATACATCCTGTACTGGCTTCTTGCGCTGATAACTAATGTTCCTTGGTGTTTTATGCCTCATCTTTCTTTGAAGCTGAATCTTCAAGAACATCTTCAACATGGTTAGCACTTGCAACATCAGAAAGTCCTTCATTAGATGGTTTACTATCAACCTCCTCAGAAACACAGGGCTCGATGGATGGCAGAGATTTATTTTCAGCTCCATTGTCCACCCCGGAAGACTTCTTGAAACCTTTCTGATTCTGTTCCACTTCATCCTTGCTAGCATTCTCAACAGCATCAATTTGAACCTTCACATCCATGTAGAATTCTGCAGAATTCTGCTTAGACTCCACTACATTGTCATCTTTATTATCAATGATAATCTCCCCAATAACAATTTGTGCATCACTAGGTTCTGTTTCATGCTCTGCATCAACTGTAGAAACTTCAGCAATTAAATTAGTTTCATCACCATCATCCTTCCCCCTCACTTCCTTCTTTCCGTCAGATTTCCTCTCCTTTTTCTTGGGTGTTTCATTTTCTGGAGACTCCGTTGCCTTAGTCTTTTCACTTAACCTAGCAGAGCGCCTTGGAGTTTCACCTATATAGGAGAACATAAGCAGATTCAGATTCCAACTAAATCGTCACATTTTTTATTATTATTTGATAATTAACAAAATCATCACCTCAAAATGTTTTGTTATTTGTTAACTAGGGCCTTGCCAAATTCATGGTCAAATGTAACTACATTCATATATGTTTTACCTAAATTTATCTATCCTAAACGTGTATCTTCAGCAAGAGAAGAGAACATATATGTGTTTTAGCCACCAATTCAGATCCAGAAAAAATAGAAAACTATCTTCAGAAACCTAAGTCTGAAAAAGGATTTGCAAAAGAAATTTCCTGGTGTAGATTTAGAGTAAAATATACCTGCACCCCAGTCAAATTCTGACACAGAAGGGCCTCCAGGATGGGATTTGAGATGCAGCTCCAATTGTTTCTTGGTCTTAATTTCCTCACCAGTGGGTGAAATAAACACAATCTCATTCCTCTTTGGGGTTCCACCTTTCTTTGGAATGAGCTGTAACAATTAAAACAGCTAAAAATAATTGAACACAATGAAACCAGATAAAATAAGAGATCTAGAGTATGGTGTAAATGATGAAATGCAAAAGCAGATTATGTTACATCAAACTACATAAATCTGTGTGTTCTTAATGTCTACTAATTATATATCTATTTTGTTTCCATATTTACTCTCCCAAATAAATATTCTATGATTACCCCTAACAAAATTAAAGGAGACCCAACAAGTAGATCCAGGATTCAACAGGTTGTGTTTTAGACTGATTGTGGGAGAACAGCTAAGGAAAAGCCGTTTCCAAATGGGAGGTAGTTTTCCCTTTTTACTATACATGTTTTCAATACGTAAGATGTAAATTTTCCAGCCCATACTTCAAAGGGAAAGTGAAGGATACTTCTAGGCTGGAGAGACGAGATTAGATAGTTAACTGTTCTACAAACAATATGTTGGCCATCATCAGCAAACCTTCAGTATCCTCCTGCAGCATTTAACGTCAAATGTTCTCCAAAACAAACAGGTAAAACAGATAATCTCTCAAAATCACACAAATCATCACAACACACCTATATTCAAATACTCGTTCTTTAGTTCTCTGAAAAGCAGTCACACAAAGAAGAGCCAGAAAGTGGATGTTTTCTTTCTCCATATTCAAAGATGAAGGAAAAATATATGGATAAAGTGTTAAAGTTTGAAAGATAGCCTAACATAAAGAAAAGTTTTGAGGTAGAAAATTTTCATAAAAAACTCGAATTAGTCAATACATGAATCAGCATTATAACTAATTAATAAAAGGGGACAAGTGGTAAGAGAGAAGGTTGTTCTGGTTGGCACATTTGTCTACTGTCAGTAGAATATAAAGCTAAAAGTGTTGCTTCTTTGTAGCTCCAGCATCTAGATAGGTGCTGGGAATTGAACTACAAACTATTAATAGCTTGATGTTTCTAAATGAACTTGCAGAAGAGGCAAACCGCAGAAGACCTATAACACCTTACAACATGTAGAAGTCACACAGGATGCTCAAATGAGGTTATAACCATCACCAAATTAGATAATGAGTTTTATCTGTCTACCAGAACAATATGATTAGGAGTCCTGTGAAATCAAGATAAGACATAATACCAAGTACATAACAGGTTAGCACATTCATAGCTACACATTCTACCATGTAGGCTTTGACAAAAATATAACATTTTTAGATCAACAGAATAGAATACTATGAAAAGTAAAACAGATAGTTTCATAAGGAATAAAAAGAAAGACAGTGACAAAAATATAATAAAAAGAAGTTCAAACCATGAAAAATGATATAGTCAAATTGTCTAAAAAATTTTACAATCTTTTGCATCAGGAGTTAATATTTAAATATATGGAGTGGAAATAAACAAGGATGGCATGAAAAAGCGAATCTGCAATTCTTACTTACTCATATGACACAAGGAGGATAATTTAGAAACATTCTAAACAGGACACAGCCAAAATCATAATCTATCCTTGTAATCTGAAAACATAAATAAATGTCATGATGTCAACCAATTCAGGACGATGCAACAAAATACTTCCAGGACCATCTTTTGGAATTTTTTCTCTTCTAAGGGAAAATGATTACTATCAGTTAACAGACCAGGAATTGACCAAAACATCATCTATGCTGTCTTTTTCTGCTTATTTACTTCAAAAGGTAACTTGCTTCACTTCACAAATTAAGTGTACACAACAGGGGGAAAATGAAGTAGTCTCAAGTAACAAGCAGCAAACAGCTATAGGTAAAAGGAATGTAGAAATAATACTAACAGACAAATGGAAAAGAAGACAAGAAACTACCAACCGTATATCATACACAAACAAATCACACATTTCAAGAACAATATCATCTTGCAATAAAAAAAAAATTCACCTAATTTAGCACAAAACACAGAACAGATTTGCCTGCAACCCACAGGATGGAGAACATCGAAAAGCAGATTTACAACACTGAATTGAACATCAATTCATTCCCTGAAAATTCCATAAGTAACCATAACTCACCATTCCCCATTAACAACATTCAAAACATTCACCATGAAATGAACTCAGGACCCCTTTGAGCATCAATTTCATTTCTTTTCCACCAACTTCAAAACTAAACCAGGGCACCAGGCGAAGTTGCAAACTTTCATTTTTTAAACAAAACAAAAAAAAAAAAAATATATATATATATATATAATATATATATATATATATATATATATAATAAAATCAATAAATAGAACTAGCCGTTTCATAATTCAGTAAACATAATAAGCATTTCTCAATCTATATACTCAAATCAACAGTACATACACTGATTAAACAAACAGAAAAAAGGGAAGAAAAAAAAATCTAAACTAAATAATTCCAAGGGTGAAAAAATGGAAAAAGCAAATGAAAAGTTTATGTTAGCCAAAATCAAAACCAGAAATCCAGAAAATGCAGCAGAATTTCTTTCAAAAGATCATGAGGAAAAAGCCCAAAGCAATTTATAATTCAGTACATATACGAAAGAGTTTATCAATCTATCCACTGGAATAATACATACATATGCAAATAACCAAAACAAAACTTAAAAACTAATCCTTCATACAGCCAAAACTAAAAGCGAAATGACTGAAAGTCCGTGATTGTTATAAAAATTTAAAAAATAAAAAAGAACCTTCTTTTTCCAGCCAAGAGGTGCTGGAAGTTCAACAGCAGCGACTTCATCCTCGTTGGCGATTATCTCAGGTGGATTTTCGATCTCCATTTCTGCTCAGTTCGTCTTCTCCTCTCCTCTCCGGTGTCTTTCTTCAGTACGTAAATCTGTATTATGGGAAGAAAATGTTCGAAAGCTTTAAGAATTGAATTCCCGCTCTCCTTAGTCTTATATCCCTCTAAACCTTCGAATGGGACAAAATTTTTTATTGCGCGAATTTATTATATCCGGTAGGAAGTAACGGCGACTAATTTTGTACGTTACGGGAATCTAAAGCTGTATTTGAATATTCCTTCTCAAATCCGGTCCACTGAAGATAATACTAGAAAATTTTATGGCAAATTAGCATTAATAATCCTCAAAATTGTCAACCTTGGTGAAAAAATCCAAAGCTATTTCTATCTTTTAAATGTTCAAACATATATTTTTTTCTGTATGTATATATATATATATATATATATATATTATAATGTCAACCGATTCCATCTTTTTTAATACCAATCATTTTACATATGTAATATTAATTGATCATATTTCAATATTAAAATAAAAATCGTTAATTTTAAAAATTGAAGGAATCTATATAGAAGAAAATAAAATTTGAGGGACCTAAGAAGCTAAACGAATATTACAAGGACTATGGTAGATATTATAACATTTATTTTCTTTTCTTTTCTTTTTTAAAAGGGTATTATGATATATATTATAACATTTATTTTATTTATCATAATATTTATCTATTATATTATCTTTATATATATTATAATTACATTCTTTAACTATCTAGAAGTCTATTTTTATTAAGAAATTATCATTATAAATACAAGATTAAACAATAAAGAGAGGTAAATGGAATTTCTTCTTTAAAAAACCCTAGTCTCTTCACATTTTCCTCTCGCGTTTTTTTGATTTTTGACTTAAGCATCGAATGAGCTTTACGGGAAACAATCTCCTTTTTAGCTTTATCGAGATTAATGTGATTGGAGATTGGATGTCACATCGGAACAAAAAGCTAATTTTCTATATTTGGGGAAAAAAATTTATTTTGCATCTAAAAGTACCTTTATGATGCCTAAGAAACCACTAGAAAATTAAAATTATTCGAATAACCAAAACAACAATAAATTAGAATATGTGATTAGTAGGAAAAAGTATAAAGGATCAAAGGAGCAAAAGTATAAAATTTTATGGACTAAACGGTAAATACTTAACTTATTAATATAGAAAATTAATGCATTCTCTTAAACAGGTAAAACTTATTCATTAATTGAATTTTATAAGGTAATAAAACTCACAAGATTTTTTTCCTAAAATATGGTTTCCAAACTTTAGAACCCAAATAATATAGATATTTCAAATGGCTTCCCAATTTTTTTATACATTTTTTATATTTTGTTACATCAATAGTAAAATAAAACGTGTATAAGAACAAAATTTTTTAATATTTTATTTAAATTTGCAACAATAGGTAAGAAAGGTAGCCGGCCGCGTCAAACTCCTATTGGGGGAGCTCTCCATACACCTATCTCTCTATAAGTAAAATTTAAACTCGAGACCTTGCAGATAAGGAACCAACCTCCTTCCACTTGAGCCAAGAGGTATTGGTATAGTTGATAGAGTTAACTTCTATAAATAAATATTAAAAAAAAGTTTAAGTGAGCTGCTTTAGTATCTTACATTGTATCAAGCCAAGTTGAAAGCTTAATCTATTTATCATGATTTAAATTCATGTCTAATTTAAAAATTAGAAAATTCTAAATTTAAATTATTAACAAGTTGCATCCTTTGACTTCCCAACCAAAGAATATAAGGTCTCAAACCCAAATTTCCATAAGATAAATGATTAAAGCCCAATATTTCAAAAACCTTAATAATACTCTGAAATAATATATGTTACAATCATAATTATTTTATCTACAACAAATCATATACCCAAAACTGATAACCTCAACCTACCAGTTATAATAATCCAAAAGCACCATATATCTGATGTTATGAGTTTATAAAGTCCAATAAACGGTTCGACCCTCTTAAAAAAAAAAAAAGAATTGGTCATTTAAGAACATTTTAAAAATTATAAATGATATAAAAAAACTTTCAAAACTTAATAATAAAATCATTTAACAATTATTTAATTTTAAACTGATAGATAAAAATATATATTTATTTTTAAATATATTTATTTAAATAGCACTAGTTAATTTATATGAAAAATATTAAGAATTAACGGAGAAATAATTAAAGTGTCAACCTAAATAGGTGTTGACCTAAATCAGTTTTAGTTTTGGATTCAAGGTAAATAGAGATAATTTTCTTCTTCTTTCTTCGGTATATATTGATGATAAAAAATTAATTTTTAAAATAATTATGAAAATAGAATAATTTTGTATAGTTTGATTTTGATAATTTGCGATTTAACATATATTGATTATTATTGATGGTATCAACCCTACCTTCAGATTTAAAATTATGGATATATATATATTTAAAAACTATATATTATTTATCGATAAATTCAAATCTAATTAGTTTTGCATTTAATTAATGTTGCATCGAATCAAATGTAATGAATTCAATGAATTGTTTCAATTTAAGTCATGGAATATAGGTATAATTGAATGTGATATTTTAAAGTAATTTAACATTGAAATTAGATTTTATGAACTTAATAATATTATCTTATGTTTTATACAAGAATAAGTTGTCTATATTTTATATAAAATATGAATTTTGTTTTTTATTTGACATGAAATATAGCAAATTAATTTTAATTGAGTTCTAAATGGATTTGAGAAGAATGATCTTTAGTAATGAGTCTTAGTTGATGAAGTTATAAGAAGAAATGATATTATTTTATAAGGTTTTGTATCATTGAGAAATTTGAGAATGTTGTTGTATTATATCTTCAATGTTAGATTTTAGTTTATGAACTAGGCCTAGATTCGAGGCGTGACATTAAGTAAATGTGATACTTCATATCACATATAAAGTTAAAATGAATGTGTAATGATATAAAGAATGAACTTAAATATTCATAGTTAACTCGAAATATTTTTTTTGATACAATAAAAATAATATTTTTTTGACTTTTAAGAATCAAGTATTCAAAAAAAATATACACTCAGTTTTTTTAGTTGGTTGCGAGGCTTCTTTCATCTCTAACATTTAGCAAATTTCGCAATTAAAAGTCAAATTATGATTCTTTCGCCACACGTGCGTTTACTTTGTTGTTTATTCCAATTTTCTTCTTCTTCTTATTTTTTATTTTTTATTTTTTCCAACTGATCAGCATAAATATATAAATATATATACACACGTGATTTAAAATGGGTTCCAATATATATATATTGGTTTTATATTTTTTGGGTCAAGTCAAAATGGCTAACGGCAACCAATTTCAGAAGTTTGAACGCTTTATTCATAAAGAAAGAAATTAAAGCCAAGTCCAAGTTTAATTAGGTTCACTAATGTGTGCTTTACTAAGTGAATAATTACGAACATGATGACGTTCTTACCAATTATAAGACGGCTTAATAAGACAAATACATTGGATTCAAGAACTAGCTTAATCAAGGGTCAAAATTCATCATAAGTTTGACGGAAAAAAAAAAAAAAAAACCTAGTTTCTTTTTACTAATTATAATAGTGGAATTAGTGAATGATAGAGTTTAATTTAAAGAAGTATATTTAGTATTATTATTAATATTATTATTGAAGGAGTGCAATTATATGTGTTTTTGAAAATTTTGATCATAAAGGGTGTATTGGATAATAATTATATTGGGTCTAAACACATATTTTATTTATTTTGAATAATAATTTTATTTATTTGAAAGTAAATTTTTAAGTAGGTTAAATAAGTTTTTTTTCTTTTTTCTTTTTTTTTGAAGAACCAAAGTAGGTTAAATAAGTTAATAAGGTTTATAATGCCCAAAAAATAAACAGCTAAATAAAAATTTATACTTTAACTAAATTTTAAATTTAAACATCTAATTTGATAAGAAAAGAATGTGTGGTGTAATTGATAATCATAACACTTATAATCCCAAGATATTTTAAGTAGGAAAAAACTTTCAAATTTTAATATATACATGTATTTAATTTTATATTAAAAGTTAAATAGAATACTTTTAATATGTATACATTCTTGTCCGAGTTTGAAATTTGTTACTCCATATGTATATATATATTCTTAATTTTTCACAAAAATTAAAAAGCTTTTATGCTATTGAAATTATTTATTTATTTTTTTTAACCATTAAAATAGTATGTGATTTCTAACAAGTACTAATTTCTTTATCCATAGGGTATTGAGGAAAATAATAATAATAAATATGCTGAAAAAACATTATATTGTTATCATGGTAACTAATCAAAATAGAATGAATAATAGTTAAGAAGTAAAATAATATAAACAAAGGTAAATTTAAGGATTTTTTTTTTCCATTAAAATAAATCTTATCAATTATTTTTATTTTATCATACTATAAAAGATATTGCTTATAGCCTTTTTACCTCGGACATGTTGTAAATTCATAATGGTTTATAAGTAAAGTTTCTACTAAATTATCAGTTGAGTGTAATGGCTTATCGTACTAAAAGTACTGTCAATTTTTCTAAACCAATAAAATATTTATTATGTTATTGTTTGAAACTACCGTAAATGTTTAATCTTTTATCTTATAAGTTTTTAATAAATCATTAAATGTGTTTTGAGCATATATATATATATATATATATAACAAACTATTTTATATTATATTTTTACAAATTACAACAATTTTTTTTTTAATTCAATCTACAATGTTATAATTTTTAAATATATAAATAATTGATTCAAATTTGAACAGTCAATAATAAAAATAAGTAACATAGTTTTGAAGATAGAAATAGTATCTTACAATCATTTTTGTCAAGTTCTAATATATACATATTATCTCTAAAAATTTATATTCATATATAAACTTTTTCTTAAAATTTATTGCAAGTACAATTTAAATTTTGATATGTATATATATATATTACAACTTTTATTTTACGTTTAAAAAATATAAAGATTGTTGTATTTTTTAGTTGAAATTATTAAAATATTCATACAATTTATTTTTTATAAATAAAAATAATTAATGAGTATAAATTGTAAAATATTAATTGTAAAAATATAATAAATTTTTTAATAAATACATTTTAAAATTTGAATATGGTAAATTCTATTGTAAAAAGTAAAAAAGCAAAAATCAGGGATCGAGTATTTATTATATAAATGTTACAAAAGAATGTTTTGAGAGGATGCCAATCATCCACAGTTTTTGGCCACTCAATCTTCTTAGCGTTTTGTCAACGGACCTCAAAATACCGCAGCCCTATTAGACCAGCGGTCATCTAATCACTTGTAGTTGCTAACATTTATTCAAGTGTTAAACAAGTTCCCCAAATAAATTTTTGAATTCGTCAAGTGTTTGTGGCCAAGTTAGCAGTAAGGCTGCCTCCAAATACTCTCATTGCCCAAAGGGCGGGAGTTCGACACCCATTTCAACTATAGTGCTGTCAGATTCCAGTGTTGGATTAGTCGGGTAAAAACTGGACATCATCACTAAAAAAAAATTTGAATTCAAATTTTATAAAGAGAGAAAATAATGTTAAAAAGCTTAAATCAAGATTATAAATTTATTTAATTTTAATTAAAGTAATGCAAATAAATTTATTTCAAAAATAAAATTATTTGTAGATGATGATGGACCATATTTGATTTTAGATCTATTATGTATATATATTCATTGTACAAAAATAATAACATGTAATATTATTAATTTAAAGGACTGATTATGAATAATATTATCAAAAGAAAGCAATAGTTAATGCCTATCAATTTCAATAAATTAATTGATTTATATTATTATGGATAATCTTATAAAGAAATCAATAGTTAGTGGTAGATATGTGAACACGATTTTGACGAAAATACATATGACAGAATAATAATATCTCTTTTAAATATTTGATTGTTGGTTGACAGAATAATAATATCTCTTTTATATATCTTCATTAATTTTTTTCATCATAGATTCAAGGGCTTCTTTGACTTGATCTTCATCCATCAAATTTGACTTGGAGGATCATTTGGCTTGATCTTGATCTATGAGTATTTGATTTGATTTCTCTAAAGGTCTTTGGACTTGATCTCGGAATGAATTTAACTTCAAGGGCCTCGAGGCTTGATTTTGATCCGTCAATATTTGATGTGATTTCACTTAGTATTTGATATTGCCCCTATAGAGTTTGAAATTTTGTGGATCAGCAAACACTATCCTTCTGCTCGGTTAATGATATTTGCAGATATTTTGACAAAAATAGATGAACGGTAAAGATTGTTCCACTGGACGTGCCAAAGTTGTGAACACAATTTCAACGTGTGCAAAAATATAATTAAAAGATAATAATGATAGCAAATTGACGAAAATAATGTGACAATGAATAATATATATCTCTTCTAAATATTTGATGGTGAGTTTTAATTTTTGTATATATTTGTTGATAATTTTCGTCATGGATTTGGGGATCTCTTTAGCTTGATCTCAATCTTAGAATAAATTTGACTTTGAAAGTTGTTTGGCTTGATCTCGATGTATGAGTATTTGATTTGATTTATTCGAGTAAGATTCGATTTCGAGGGTCGTTTGGCTTGATCTTGATATGGATTTGATTTCTCAATGGATCTTTGGACTTGTTCTCAAAGGAGGATGCGTAGAGCTTAGACGTTTGCTTCTAAATTATTGACGACAAACAAAGGGTTGCTTTTCTTCTTGATAGGATCCACCTTTCTAAATGCTTCTTTTAGTATTTTATTTATAAATATATGAGTGACCAAGAGAGTAAATTTGATTGGTCAAGAGATTTATTTATGATGATGTGACATCATCTAATTGATAGAAACACATATATTCGCACCATTCATTATTTCATAATTAATTAAATGAAAATTTATTATCCATTTAATTTATTTAAATAATATTAAAAGTTACAAAATTTTGGTGTTTATAATTAAGATCAATTAAAAAAACCAAAAAAAAAAAAAATTGTATTTCCTTTTAAATGTAACGTTGATGAAAACAAGAGTAATTAAGATGGTTTTAATTAGAAAGATAGAAGGAAAAAGTAGGAGAGATAAATAAATAGGATGGAGCTGTGTTCTCTTCCAAATTGAGGTAAATAGTTTAATTTAGTTTTTCTTTGGAACGTTTTCTATTTAATTTCCTAAATATTTATATTTTTTTGGGTTATACTTAATTTTTTTTTCTTCAAATTGATCTTTTGATCAAAATTAGTTAATATCCGGTTATTTTTTGAAATGTGATCGGTAAACTCATTAAACTTGAAGAATTTTTTGGTCATTTCATGTTCATCCCACTTCAAAACACAATTATTTTTATATTCTTCTGGAATATTTTAAATTTAACAATATAAATATTTTTAATTAAAATAATTTTATGGAAATAGACATAAAATGACAAATAATGTCGTTTAGGTTTAATAAATGTACTGGTCAAGATAATAGGCAACCAAAAAAAAAAAAATATATATATATATATATATATATAAAATAATTAACAAACAAGGTTAACTTGTTGTAAGGAAGAAGTTAATATATTTTACTCTAAATTCCAAATCAAATTATTGACATCTTTTGTGATTTTTTTAAAAAAGAAATTGACGTTTTTCTTAAATTGATAATTATATTTATACTTATAGGTGATTTTTACAGACATTAAAATAAGTGTTATAAAATAATACTTGACTCTTTATTTTTTTTTATATGGGTTACATAATATTATTATTCTACAAACCTCACGAAAAATTGAATCAGTTAACCTAGGTTTGGATTTTTGAGTTTAACCAAGTTTATATCTATTTCCAATTCGCGCTTCTAACAAAAGAAAAAACAAAAAACAAAACCAAAAACCCTAAAACAAGAAAACCAATTTGTAAAATTAAAGTATAAAAATGAAAAGTCAAAAGTTTCAATGAACTTGATAACTTGATCAACTGCATACATGCATATGATATATATATATATATATATATACACTTTCAGTAGCTTTAAAGATTATGCCAAACATGAAATACATACATATATATTGAATTGAGAGTTAAAAATTCAAATGGCTTGAAGAAAGGTTTAGTTTTGACTTTTAAATATTTAAATATTATTATTTTTAGTAATTGAATAGGAAAAATATTAGTAATTTACTCATACTTTTATTATTTTATTTGTCAACTCCTCATTTCTTCTTAGTAATCTATACCCTAAAAAGCATTACTTTCCCTTTCTTCAAATTAAAAAACATCATTTTTTTGGTTAGGGTTGTATGATAAAAATATAAAATATAAAATATAAAAATAATATATTTTATGTAGCATTGACAATAATAATAATAATAATAATAATAATAATATTTTTCAATGAGTTTTCAAAATGAAATTTTCTTTTCCTGTTGAACTGAAAGAGATACTTCTAGCAAACAAATTAATTATGTAGGTTTTAAATACTCTTAATACAGAAAAAGACACTTTCAATAATATATATATATATAATACTTAGACATGCCATATTATAAGGAAAAATAATCTTATACTTTTTTATGTTGAGTTGAACATTTATTTAGTCTTTTTATTATTATTATAAATATTTTTTAAATATGGAATCTATTTATCTTGAACTATGATTCAAATTCCTCATGTTTACATTTATAAATTTTGAATATTTTTTACAAAATATTTTGCTAAAAATATCAATAAAATATATTATTATATTTTATAAGTGACATTTCATTAATAAAAGATATTACATAAATGAAAATCATTCAAGGTAATAAAATAAAACATCAATAACAATACTCAACCTAGCTATTATTCTGTTCTTTCAATTCTCACAGTTAAAAAAAAAAAAACTTTTATATTTGTAATTAAATTATTGAATTGTTCATATAGGGTTAAAAACTTCTACATGTTCCAACTTGTTTGATTTAGTAATCGATCAAGGAAAAGAAAGAGTATAAACTGTAAACCATTTATTTCCTTTCATTTCCTTTTTTTGGATTTGTTCCAAATTCGGTATTTCCTTTCATTTCCTTTTTTTGTTGCTTGGTCAATTCGCCACAACAAATATTCTCCACCGCTATAACTAAAAGGTATGATAATTACAAATATTCCCAACAATTAAAAACTTTCTTAATAAAATTCTATTTATTTTCTATTTATATTTGTTATTTTATTATCTTGTTGATTTGTTTTGGTTTTATATTTCTATAATTTCATAATAATCGTTGAAATTGCCCTAGTATTGATTGGTTCTTAAAATATGACTTTTTTCATCAAATGGATAAAAGCACAAATCATTGGTAATCCGATGAAATCTGGTCCAATTAAATTGTAATATGTAATATTTATGCATATATACACACACATGAATTCGATTAAATTTCTAGTAATCTAATTACAGATAACAAAGTTATAATTATTTGGTAATGATTACAAAGGTTAGAAAATTTATTAAATGAGATGTAAAAAATAAAAAAGGTCATTAAAATATAATTTAATTGGTTGTAACCTTAGAAGTTTATAAGTTCAAAACATGTGAAAATATTTTAAAAATTTTTAAAAAGAGATTAGTACTATTTTCTCCCAAATAATTAAATTTTAAGAATGTTATTCTTTAGACCAAAAATATCATAAACATAATAATTTTAAACCATTAATTATTTTGATTTACATCATTTTCATCATAAATAAAATAAAAGAAAATAAAAATTTAATTTTAAATATTTAAAACTCTATCCAATAATTTTTCTTGAAAAAGAAAAAGATATATATACAGTTGGACACGGTATTCCATAAAAAAAAAAAAATGTGATAATAATTAATGTAAGAAATAAAGAAAATAAATAAATATATAAAGGTGTAGTTTCCATGGCAGCGGATACCATAAAACTCGCTGATAAAAAACCCACTACTTCCTGTCACCAACTGTCGGGTCTTTGCATCTGATTTCTTAACAAAACTTTGTGTTAATTAATAATTAATCTTATGCTATTTTGATATTTATAGACTTTGACTCCACATTTAATGTTTAAATATGACAAAAAAATGATCCACCTCCACCCTCCACCTCCACCCATGTTCTTCTTGGTTCACATTTTAAGATGATCCATGGTTTATTTGCCAGGGATAATCTATTTTATTTATTATTCTCTCCACATTATTTTTTAGTTTTTAAAATGAAGAAAACAAAAATTCAGATTTTTTACGTTACATTAATTATTTATTTTTTTTTTTTTAATATTAAATATTTTATAGTTCTTTTTTATTTAAAAAATAATATTAATATTTGTTTTAATTTTTTTTTAACATGAGCAATTACGTCCTTTGTATTTTATAACTTGCTGTACAAAACAAAACTTATATTTTTTAAAAACTATAAAAATTAATAATTTTTTAAATTGAAAAGACTAAAATATTTTTTGATTTTATTTTCTTTAATAAAAATAATTAATAAGTATAATTTATATATATCAATTATATGGTTAAAGTGCAAAATATTAATAAATACACATCAATTTAAATGTAACAAGTATAAAGAAAATTCATTTTCTTTCCATTATGACAAGTAAAAAAAGAAAATTAAAAATTAAAAATTTCTTAAATAAATTATAAATTATGAAAAGAGAAACATCAACATTGCACCTTAAATTGTCAAAAGGTATAACTCAATAATTGTCAAAAGGTGTAACTCAATTGGTAGCACCCTCACCTATGACATGAGAGGTCATGAGTTCGAGACATGATAGAAGTTAAGATTTTTCAAAAAAAAAAAAAAACATTGCACCTTAAATTTTATTATATTTTTCAAAAATTAAAAACTAAGGGTAATTTGGATTAATTCTGCGATATATATATTATAAAAGTAAAAAATAAGTTAAAATAAAATAAAAGAAGAAGTAATTTGAGTTTGAATTGTAGTCGAAGATATTTCAAGATTAATTTTTTTGGTATAGATTCTTAACCTCTAGACATGTTTAGGACTTCGTCCAAAAGGTTAATAATGTTAAAATTTGAGTACAGAAAGTGGCAAAACCTAATTTGTGCACACAAATAACGAGGTTATATACTGTAATAATATATATATATATATATAAAAATAAAACAGAAAGTCAAAGTGGAGGCTAAAGATGCATCACCGACCTCCCATGTCTTCAATTCCCCTCATGCATTAATTGTTTATCCAACAAAAAGTCGTCTTCTGTTCTCCCCACTTATACTCTTCTTTAGTTTTATTTATACTACAAAATTTATTCTTTTTATTGTAATAAATCATTTTCAATCAGACTATTCAACATGGAGTTAGATAGAATATGATAAATAAAAGAAAAAGAAAAAACATAAAAAAATTATAATACCGAGAATTTCGTTAAAAGAAATCAAACCAACCAATGGTTGGGTTACTACTTGTACTGTTGTATTTGTCAAAACCTTAATTATTCTTACAAATACTTAGGAAAAAGTCCATCACAAACTCTTTTCTTTTATTTGTTTTTTTTTTTTTCCCGTCTCTCTCCTGTGTCTCTCCTGTCTCCCTTGGAATTTGCGTGTTTTGACTTCCACTTCACAAGCAACTTGCATTCATCCGCCTTTACTTCTCATCTTATACATACACACATGTATATATACATACATATATAAATATGGATGAAAAGTTGAGATCTCCCATCTGCAAATATTCAATTCATTCTTCAACTGCCATAAAAGACACATCGTCTAACTAAGCTAACTATAGTTCTTGCATCCTAGAATTAGTTATGGATGATCAGATTGAGGTTCCTTCACATTTTCTTTGTCCAATTTCGATGCAACTTATGAAGGATCCCGTTACCGTTTCTACCGGTATAACATACGATCGAGAAAGCATTGAGAAATGGTTATCTATTTCTTCTTCTAGTCATAATAACAACAAAGTTTGTCCGGTCACCAAGCAACAGTTAGTATCATCAGACGGCGGCGCAGCAGCAGATCTCACCCCAAATCATACACTCAGGCGATTGATCCAATCTTGGTGCACCATCAATGCGTCCAACGGAATCGAGCGGATTCCAACGCCAAAACCGCCGGTGACCAAATCCCAGATTTTGAAACTCATCAACGAGGCCAAGAATAAAAGTAAATCTTCTTCATGTACTAATAATAATTATTTGCAGAAGCTCAGATCTTTTGCTCGTGAAGGAAGTCATAGCGACAAGATATGTTTAGTGTCGGCCGGTACCGTCGAATTCCTCGTTAATTCTGATTTTTTCGAGAACAACGCATTGGTCGAGGATGCGTTGACTATTCTTTATCATTTGGTAGTGGACGTATCGGACGCCCCGGAGAAACTCGTTATCACCGCCGCTGCCGATGGTAATGGAAAATTCACGGAATCATTAATGCGAATCTTGAAATGCGGAAACTATAGATCACGAGCTTACGCAGTAATTCTACTGAAGTCTATATTTTCCATGCAACTGAATAATATTACTATTAGATCTGAATGGTTCATCGATATAATCCATATTTTACGTGACCAAATTTCGGAACAAGCAACAAAAGCTGCACTGAAGCTGCTAATCAATCTCTGCGGTCCGTTGGGGAGAAATCGAATCAAGGCCGTTGAAGCCGGGGCAGTTTGGGTACTGATTCAGCTTCTTCTTGAGGCAACCGAGAGAAGAACAAACGAGCTTATTTTAACGGTGCTGGATCAGTTATGTAGGTGTGCGGAAGGACGAGCTGAATTACTGAATCATGCAGCCGGATTAGCTGTTGTTTCCAAGAAAATATTCAGGGTTTCTCATGGGGCGAGTGAGAGGTCAATGAGGATAATTACATCCATATCCAAGTACTCTGCAAGTCCTAGGATTCTTCAAGAAATGCTACAAGTTGGGGTTGTTGCGAAGTTGTGTTTAGTGCTGCAAATGGATGGGAATCCGAAAATGGTTGAGAGAGCTAAACAAATCTTGAATCTTCACTCTAGGGTTTGGAAAGATTCTCCTTGCATTCCGATTCCTTTACTATCTTTTTATCCATAATTAGTCCTCTTGAAAAAATTTTGGTGGGTATATATAATTTTTCAGTCTCATAGAGAAGAATCAAAGATTCAATTAATGTAGAAATGATGATAACTTTAGAGAGTTGATTTCCTCAAGTTCAATTTGTTTATATGTAATCTTTTTCTTTAGTTACAACAGTTAATTAGATTTGAGTTCATATAAAAAAAAATTTAAGTTTTTTTTTTTTTCCCCTTGTTGTAACGTGGTTACCAATAAATCTACATATACAATGAAATAACTCATTCACCCAAAAAAAAAAAAATGAAATAACTAAATTCACTAAATATATATGTATAGTTAGGCTGGAAGGTCAGAGATTGCAGGCTTCCTGATTTCAATATTCAGCCAGACAACTACCAATATACCTAATTTTCTTCCATGAAAATAATACCAGACCTAATTTATTTTGTATTATAAATCTTGAAGAGCTTCTATGAGATTTGTTAACTAGTAAGAGATTGATTATCGAACTCATTGTAATTAATCTATATATTATATAAGGAAAACTTAGTCTTCCACGCTTGATAACTATAATAAATTTATTATTCAAATAAAACAATTATTTTTCTTTAATTCATGATGAGATGCAACAATTATTATTGAAATCACGTGTTTAGTAACTGATATTCTCTTTACTATTTAGATTAGGAGTTAACCTTTCCTTAATTACCTTACTAAAATGCACAAAACAATGGCGAAGCTACGGTGACATGCCTAGAGGGATTTGAACGGACCATTAAATTCAGTCCATATGTCATAGAGTTTATGGGTTATGAAATTTAATTTATATAATAATTAATAAAAATAAGATTTTAAAAAAAAAAAAATTACATAGTGGAATGCACATAGAATTATTTGATAGTTTAGATTTAAAACTTAGATTAGGTATGATAACCAAGTCAGGCAGCATTTTAGCGAATTTGTCATTACATCAATTTTTTATTTTGGAATATTGAATATTGAATCTAGTCATCAATGTTGAATCCAACGATCAGAGTCCTATTGGATCTTGTTAGTTTTAGGAAGAGGCTTGGGAACGCATTGAAATTTACTTTTAACAGTGAAATTTTTGACCTTATATTCATAGCTTTTGTAAATGTACATTAGGGCACGAGGTCTCTTAAATGAATCTCAAACCATGAGAAAAACCTTCTAAATCAATCCACATCCAATTAATCACCGTTCGAGCTGAGTTGGTTCATTGCCAAAGGAAATTCTGGTTCCGTATTTAAATAGCTGCATACATGAGTTGAAATTCGAACCATCAATATCTCTTAAGCCAAACGAGCTTTTTACCAACTCACCCGTGTCTTGGGTTATTTACCAAATTTGATTCCTTTGTTGTTAGAATTGGTTATGTACTCATTATGAGAATTTGGGCTGATTTGTAACTCTTTGATATAGTGGAGATTATTGTGATGAACTTATAGTCCAGTGTGTGAAAATCCTTTCCAACAATAGAGATTACATCATCATGCATGCAATTGTTGAGAGAGAAGCGAAAAAGATTTGTTTTGGATAATCGAAAAATATTTGAAGTTTTTTAATTTATAATTTATAAAATATGACATGAATTTTAAATTTTACTCTTACAAAGTTGATTGAAAGTAGAAGACAACAGAGAAATTATTAAAATAGTGCAATTTCTAGCTAAAAAGACCTCTTTCACAATTCATAAAAAGTCTAATAATTTTAAGAATTAAAATTAAAGTTAAAAGATTTAATATACAATTCAAAATAACTTTCTACAATTATAAATAAAACTAATACAACTGATAATGTAAAATATAATATTATCTAACCAAAGAAACCGAATATATGTACGTATTTATTTTTCTTCCCTTTTTCTGTTTCTTTATCAAAATCACACTCAACAAAGATGAGTTATCACAATTTATTGATGGTTAAAATAAAATAATTGTAATTAGGATTTATTAGATTTAGTTACTTTCCGTTCAATGCAAGATATAATAGAGTTAAATTTATAAAATTATCCAACACAAAATTATGGCCAGAAATGTATTAAAATATTGTCAATTACATCAATAAAAATAAGACATGTGTCCATTTTACTATAATCGTATTGAATTTTTTTATTATAATACTTTAATTATTTGAAGTGGTGTGAAGTATATTTTAAATGTCCTCATAAAATTTTCAATGTTATTATAAAAAAAAAAAAAATTATAAATATTAATTTAATCAAAAATATGTTTTTAATTTTTTAATTAATTAAATTAATACGCATTTTTTTTTATTGATATACTAAATAATATTTTAGAAATGTAGTTAGGAGATATCACTTTTTCAAAGTATTTAATGATTTATTGGGTATTTAGGTGTATAATTAAATGAAAAAGAAAAAAGAAAAAAGAAAAAAACTTTTATAAAATTTTCCCCCAACGCTAACTGATCAGGTCTCAAGTACCTTAATTTTGTGAAGTTTGTTATTTCCAAACAACTCTTTTATCAAATTATGATATTTTTATTTTTTTTATTATTTATTAAGATATTAGGTTAAATTAAGATATCATTAATATTTTTTTATTTTTAAATTAATACTTTGAAACTCATACTTATGGATTATTCTTATTTAAAAAAATATATTTAAAAATATTTCAATCTTTTTAATTAAAAAAAAATAAATTTTTATATTTTGCTTAAATGGTGCAATTTCTTGTTTACTACAAATTTTTTAAAAAAAAATGAAGAAAATTATAATTAGAGTTTGTTCCTCCTTCTCAAGAACAACTTTTTGCTAATAATTACTCCATTCCTTTTTTTTTTTATTTTTGTTAAATAAAAAGAATGACACTCTTCGATATATATATATATATATATATATATATATATATATATATATATATATTTAAAATTCATATGTCTTTTGATTTAAAAACTAAAATTATCTGACTTTAGTTTTTTAATAAAAAGTTCTTAATAAATTTTAATTGTAAAATATTAATTATAGAGTATTGAAGAAAAAATTATCAATCTTGACTACCTCTACATTTTTGTATCGTTTGGATAATGGGATTCTATATTTTATTATTAACTTTTTTAATATCAAAATTAGTCTCGTTTGAACAAATTATTTTTTATTTAGACTAATTTATTTTTAAATTATTTTTATTTGGATGAAGTAATTCTTTTAAAATATTACTAAATGTCATCAAAGGAAAATAATTTGAATATCAATTTATCTAAAAAAATAATTTGAGAATTAATTCATTCAAATAAAAATAATTTTTTAAAAAAATAGTTAAAAAGTCAAATAACTTTTGTTAAAGAAAGAAAAAAAAAACTAATAATAAAATTAACAGAGTCAATTTTATACATAGTGCATTATTAGTGAGCATGTTTTTCAAGAGAAAGATTTGTTAATACTCATTTTTTTATTTTCATAAATTTAAATTTGAAATCTCTTAAATAAAGGAATGAAGTTAATTATGGAATTTTGTTGTTGCAAGTTGCTTTATGAATCTGTCCAACATTTCCTCCTCTTCATCTTCATTTTTATTTTTATTATTTTTTTTTAAAAAAAAAAAAATTTTTGATAGAAGAAAGATATATATATTTTGCAGGGTCAATTTTTTGGCACTAGGTTTGAGAAGAGAGATTCAAATATATTGGGTCAAATGATGCTGGAAGTGGGGATAAAGTAGGGCTTTGGATAAGGATTGGGCAGCTAGAATTTAAGATTGCAAAATATGAATACTTTATATTTTTGATATACCGAGAAAATAACTTCTTCTTTTTTTTCCAAAAAAAAATTGAAATTATTTTTATTTTTAATATCTCAAATTTATTATCTTTTGAATCATAAGTGAAATTGTTATTGAAAATTACACATTTTTAACAAGAGGAAAAAAATATTTAGAAGTGTTTTTTTTTTTTTTTTTTTAACAAAGATTTTTATTGAATAGAAAAATGGTACATGCATATATTGGGGTCCAGTCGTCATTGACAAGGGGTGATAACTACTACTTTATACCTGAATTTGATCTTTACTAGAGTTGTTCGTGAACCGAGTTATTCGCGAACAAAGCTCGTTCGAGCTCGTTCGTTTATTAATTGAATTGAACTTGAACAAATTTTTAGGGCTCGATTAATTTTTATCGCAGCTTTTGTTCACTGAACATAATCGAGCGTTCGCGAACATATTATTAATTTTTTTTATTATAATTTATATATATATTATTTAAATAAAAAGTAAAAAAGGAAAAAGAAAAAAGAACAGAGCAACTCGAGCTTTATAAACAAATAATAGAGGAGCTCATAGTTCGGTCACGTAAGTTAAACGAGCGAGCTCGAACTCGAGCTTTATAAAAAAATAATTGAACGAACTCGAACAAAAGTTTTGGCTCGAATTATTAAACGAATGAGCTCTAACAGTGTTCGAATACTTAATCGAACGAGCTCAAATTTCTAATGTTCGGTTCGGCTCGGCTCGTTTACAGCTCTAATCTTCACCGAGAAATCAAGACAAAACTAGATCAAAAAGATATAAATATAAACATGATAAAAAACTATCCATACTAAATATAAGCATGATAGGAAGCTAGAAAAACTTGAGAAAATTAAAGAGTGATCTTCAATGGATGGATGATCCAAAAGCATGAAAATATTGTTCATCATTATTGTTTGTCGTATTCCTGCATCACTTGTGTGGATGGCTAGAACTCAACAATCAAGCTTATGTCCAAAAGAACTGCAAAAAAATAGTGAAAAAATACATACCCGACAAGTTAGCTAACCTTCTCAATTGAAAATAATTGTAACCTTGAAGAGAAAAAAGTTGTTACTGATGGATTTAAGGGAGAAATGTTTGAAAAATAACTCGAGTACCACCTCTCTTAAAGAGAGAGAGTATCGCTCACCCACCTCCTCAAATTTAAAAGTATTAAGAAAACATAACTTTGTTCCTAGTACCTTCATTATTATTTAACAATTTATTTAATTTCAGCAACTTATGCCCACATGTGTATATATATATATTAAAATGCATGTTGCTATTTCTGAATTGCATAAGTAGCACAAAAGCTGGTGTAAGCCAATTTTCTTCATATTATTCTTTAAGGGTTCCTGCCTACCAGAGTTTTTTTGTTTATTTATTTGATCTTTAATTTAATAGCAGTCCATATTAAATATTTCTCAATTTTATTATTATTATTATTATTATTATTATTTAAAATTTCACATTATGAATTTTTCTTTTTTCTTTTTTTTTTTATTTTATTTTTAATTTTCAAAACCAATAAAACATTTCTTATTATCTATTCTCGCATACTACAGTTATTTAGTTTATTTGTATCTCTAATTCTTATTAAATCATTAAATGGTATTCTGAGAATATATCAGTCACTAGTTTTGTAATATATTTATATAAATTTTAATAAATCTTCAATTTACATGCCATATAAAATTTTAATATAATTTTGTTTTAGTACAATTAAATGGATACAAGTATTTTGTTTTAAATTAATAATTTTTTATCTTTTTTTGGAATGTATTAGTCCTTTTGTATTATTTTTTTACAGTTCAAGAATTTTTTCAATTTAAAACTCAACATATGGATTAATAAATTATTAGCACGTATACTACAATAATTATATATTTTTCAAAAAAATAAAATATATTAAAGGTTCTATACTGAAGAAATTATCTTATTATTAATTTTAATAATTTTTAATTCACGTATTCTTAATTTAATTAAATTAAGTGTAATTGATGGAATGAAAATTTAAGGGAAAAAAAGGTTACTTGGAAAAGGCATTTCATAATTAAAAAATCCTTGCAATGTTGCAAATTAAATAGCGAAGAATATCAACTTGCAATGCAAATTTTGACAAAAAAATAAAAAATAAAAGTTTCTAAGGTATAATATTAATTTTTTTATTATTTTTTTTTTTTTGTCTGAACATTTTGGTGATGTGAAAACAAAAGCCTGGCATGGGATATATTACCAATGCGTTGAAGGTGGCACAACTTGGGATTGTGAGCGGTTGTTGAATATGATTTAATAACAATTAATAGAATCATTTGTGCATGTGTTATTAAAAGTAGTCAATTATTTTTTATTTTAACGTTTCAACTCGAAATTTTAATTAATTAATTAATTAATTTAAAAGAGATTTATGAGAAGAAAAAAAATTTAATATTAGAATAGACATGACTAAAATACAATAGAAGATCATTCTCTAGTATGAGTCGAACTTAAAATCTATCACTTGTTAAATTAGGTAGAGTTACCTTAGTAAAGAGAGTCATGTCAATCGGGATTGGAACTCTAAAGTGTAAGCGAACTAGTAAGAAACTCTTATGACTTAAACAAAGTTATGAGTTTAGTCTCACACTCATATATGTACAACCTTTTAAAACTTGCATTTGAGTTTCTCTCCCACAACGAACTATTTGACTTAAACGAGGATTAACTAAATGAGGAAATGAATTAAAAGATACTGTCCATATTTAAGGTCTATCCAACCACTTCATACCATAAACAAAACAAATTATTTAATTAAAATGACATTGTTTTATTAATTATTATTATGCTTTTATATATTATATCATATTAACATTTTATGAATATGAAGTTTCTCTCTTGACCTAATGGTCTAGGAGTCTCTCCCTCAACCAAAAAAGTTGAGGGTTCGAATCTTTCCTCACCATTGATCTAGGAGTTTCTCCCTTATCTCCTGGCTTGTCAAGAAGTTAAAGGGTTTAAACTTCCCCGGGGTTCCACAATTCGAGATATATTCGCAAGTGCGGGTATACCCGCATTGTTGGGCCTTCCTGGATGGATTAGTCTGGGCTGGAAGGGCCTGAGATACAACATCAAAAAAAAAAAAATTTTATGAATATATATATATATATATATATATATATATATATATATATAATCCTCGTGTAGAATTTATAGGTGAAAGATTGTTGAAAAAAAGTTTAAGTAATAATAAAAATTATATTAATGGAAAGAAAATATAATATTTTAAAGTTTTATAATTTTTTATTGAAATGTTATAGTATTAATTATAAATAATTGTGTATATATATATATATATATATATATATATATATAATAATGCAAGGAGTAGTCAATAAATTGGTGCTAAATCTAAATTGAGCAGCCATTCTCCTTCTCTGCCTTCCCCTCTGCCCAGTCACGTTGCATATCATGCTGTAAGTGCCCACATATCCTCAGCATTTCATCATGACTTCATATATATATATATATATATATATATATATATATATATATATTTTCTTCTTATAGATCCATACTATTTGGGATCTTGTCCCAAACGAAATTAATCAATATCCAGAACTCTGATACTTTTATTCCACCTTACTTTGCAGATAAAACACGGGTATATAAACATTAATTCCAAGACTTGAAGTTTCAAAATATGATGTTGTTAATAATTTCTTATAAATTAATAAATTTTACAAATATATTCATAATTTGTTAGAATGATATATATATATATATATATATATATATATATATATATAATCAAAATGATGCTATTTTAATAGAAACATGAATCCAATACTATAGATTAGATATTAGATATATTAAATATTAAATATACACAATCTCATATTTTTAAGACAATTTAGTGATATTATCTTGAATTAGTCAAAGATTTTGTAATTTTTCAATTTTTATATATTTTATTGATAATAGAGAAAGAACTATCAATATTTCTTTCATGTATCAGAACTTTGTCCATAGCCTTGGGCCTCTTCTGGTAGCAGCAGCTAGGTGGTAGTCGCAGTGGCAGTAACACCGATCGCGGCAGCAGGCAAGGATGACCCAATTTTTTTTTTTTTTTTTCAACAAGCTACCACCAGCCTAGACCCACATTTAATTCCACCAAGTTAATGAAATTTTTCTCCCCTTTTCTTCTTCACTCTCGCCTCTTATTTCTTCTTCCTTATTCTTCTTATTGGCTCTTTCAAATATGACTCAAAAATCATTCTACTCTTCCCCAAATTATTTTGAATATCACCAATTTCATTAATATCACTTTAGATATTGAAAAGGGTCAATATATCACTTGATATAAACATTTTAAAATCTATGTTAGGACATATCAAGTCTTAGACCATATTATTCCTCTCGATGCAGATCAAAGCTCCTCCCTTCAAGACACTGATTTGGCTCCTACTCATGTGTTGATACTGTTGATTTATGACATAATCGTTTATGTCATTTGACTCTTCTATTATTATTATTTTTTTTATAAGTTTGACGCTTCTATTATACGAGTTTATCTTTTTTTCTCTATCTCTATTTGCGACTTTTTCTTTTCTTTTTCTATCTCTATCTACGACTTTGATCCCCTGATCCCCAATTGTCACTTGTTTGTCTCTCTCTATTTTCTTTAATTTTCATTCATATATTTTGTCTCTAATGTCATAATAGAGAAGAGTTTGATACTATTTCCTTTAGTAATTTTTGTGCTTCCAAAGGCATCCCGCAAATGAAAAATTTGTACCATAAATAATTTTATTCGCACTCTCCTTACTGATGCCTCAATTACGTATTTTTAATTACGTATTCTTAAGGAAATATCTTTACTAAAGGACTTCTGTTGTATTCTTTGATGATTTTCAATATAATCTCAATGTCCACCATCCTCCGATTTTGACTACCAAGGGTATATTAGATATTAGATAGACGGAATCTCCTATATTGAAGTATTAAATATAGGGTAAAGTATTTTACTAATACCTTTTAAATTTGAGAATTCAAGTTTAACACCTAAACTATTTTCGTCACCCTAGCGACACTCAATCTTTTAAATCGTCCAGATATAGCACTTCCATCCAGTTTGACCGTTAGGTCAATAATTTTTCCGTCAAATCCCCTTTTTCACTATGTTGGGCAGGGGTATTTTTGTAATTTTTCAGTAAAAAACCCTAAAAGCCCTAAAAAATTTTCTCTCTTCTTCTTTCTTCTTCTTTTTCTCTCTTCTTCTTCTTCTCTCTTCTTCTCTTCTTCTTCTTTCTTCTTCTTTTTCTCTCTTCTTCTTCTTATTCTCTCTCTTCTTCTTCTTCTTCTTCTTATGTTTTCTTCTTCTTATTCTTATGTTTTCTTCTTCTTATTCTTCTATTTTCTAATCCTTTTTCTCTTCTTCTTCTTCTTCTTCTTTTGTCTTCTAATTCTTCTTCTCTACTCACCCCCGATTATTTTTCTTCAATTTCAGCGGGACTTGGGCGGCGGGGAATCTCTGCTCACCCCCAATTATTTTTTTTTTCAATTTCAGCAATTAGTCACGGGACTTGGGTAGCGGGGATTTGGAGAAATTTTTTTGAAATTTTAAAGCAGCAAACAATGAATCAAAACTTTTTTTTTTTTTTTTTTTTTTTGTGCAATCTGCAACTGGAGTTATTATTTTTACAAGTGGAATTGATGACAACATACTTACTGAAGCATTTAAAACTGATGTTGCCACCATTGAGAAGATCAAGAATGGCCTGAGCAAGTCCTGAAACAAAAGTTGAGGTTTTCATCTTGAAGTTTTAACTGTTTCTTGGAACCTCAATACAGATTAAATTATAGTTTTTGGTTTCTTTTTCTTTTCCCTATTGAATAAAATTCTAGCATCTTGTTTCAAATGTGAATTTTGGAAGAAGTTATAATAAATTTTGGGAGAATATAAATTTAAAATATATAAATTTTGGAAAAAAATTGAATTTTGAAAAATAAAAAAATTAAATTTTGAAAAGAAATGTGAATTTTGGAAGAAGATATAAATTTAAAAGATATAAATTTGGAAAAAGATTTGAATTTTGAAAAATAAAAAAATTGATTTTTGAAAAGAAATGTGAATTTTGGAAGAAGATATAAATTTAAAAGATATAAATTTTGAAAAATAAAAAAAAATTGATAAAGAAGATGGCAGAAGAAGGAAAAAAAAAAAAAAATTACAGCGGACAAAATGCCCCTGCCCAGCACAGTGAAAAAGGGGACTTGACAGAAAAATTATTGACCTAACGGTCAAACTGGACGGAAGTGCTAAATCTGGACGTTTTGAAAGTTTGAGTGTTGCTAGAGTGACAAAAAAAGTTTAGGTGTTAAACTTGGATTCCGGAATTTAAAAGGTGTTAATAAAATACTTTACCCTTAAATATATTATCTTAATTTAGTCAAATATTTTATAACTTTACAATTTTCTATATATAGTTTATCAATAATAAAGAAAGAATGATTAATATTTCTTTCACTATAAAAATAATATAAATTATTTTAAGTATTAATTCTGATCATTTAACTTGAATACTTCTTAAACTCTAATTTTAGACCATTATTTTTAAAGTATATAGAAGAACTTGTTAAGATTTCTAATCTCAAAAATTAAAATATTTCTCATCTGGAAATACTTTTAATTGATCTTGGTAATATTTATAATTTTTTATTCATATTTGTTTTCCAAACATTGGAAATTATCCAAAAATATTTGGAAATTTCAGTGCATTTATCTTAGTTAATCTGTTTTTTATTTATTTTTTCCCTCTAACAATATATATATATATATATATATATATAGAAGTCCATTGTGATGATTTTATCATGTGGAGTTCTCCGATGAGTATTACAATATTTTGATAATAATATTTTTTTTTTCCCCTCAAAATAAGTCGATTGACTAGAAAAATAATTAGGCGACCAGAAATAATGAATAACTAGAGATCAAAGCACGATGTCATTGTCGAGTCAACAATAATCGGTAGCTTCCGTAAATTCTTATTCTTCTTCTTCTTCTTCTCTTCTCTCTTTTTGTTTCTTTTTTTGTTCTAAGGAGTTGAATGTGTGGTAAATTCGTGAACGCATTATTAGACGGCATGCTTCTACCAGAAAAAGCTCAAATGCATGCACTACGGAATAAGAGAAAACCAAAACATCTTCTTCTAGACAATTAAAATTTTATTTCATGTAAAATTCGAAATTACAAGAAATGTGACAATTGAATACAATAATTATATAAAATTAAATTTACAGGGTCCAATCTTTATGGATCCGTTGATTCAATCCGTCGTGGATTCGAGGGGCGTTTTGGGCTTGTCTCGATCCAATTGTTTTGATTTCTTCCGAGGGGCGTTTTGGACTGGATCTCGAAATGGATTCGATGTCGAAGGCTTTTGGGCTTGATCTCAATCTATCGAACAATTTGATTTCTTCTTCCGAGGGCTTTAGGACTTTGTCTCGGAATTGATTTGGACTTTGAGAGGAAGGGCTGATTTCGACAGAGGTTCGGTATCCTTCGAATATCTCTCAACTTCACAGCTTCTTGAGTGAGTGAGTGTGAGTAGTGTATGTGTAACCTTTGGTTGAGGGAATTTGCCCTCTATTTATAGATGGAGTGAGTGAGAATCAATGACTATGATGTTGTCACGTGTCACTCATCTAAGGAGGCAAATCCTTTAATATCCAAATATATATAAATAAAATATAAATATATATTTAAAATATATAAATAATATTTAATTATATATTTAAATATATAAATAAAATTTATATATCTACAAATTACCCTTTTTGGAACTTAGTTCCCGAGATTGAAGAATTTGTCTCGGAAATAAGTTCCAAAAAATCTTGGAGATATATCTCATATCAATTTTAGATATAGATATATATAAATCTTGAATCAATTATTTGAGTTTCTTTAAATTTAAATCAAGATAAATATGATTCAAATTCATATTTATATGAAGATAATATATGCATAAAATATTTTAGGTTCAAATTTGAATTATAGTAGGATACTTCCTAGACTTTTTAAGTCTATAAAAGTGACTCCATCAAAAAGTTTTTGTTCAGAACTTGTCAAGTACATTCACCTTGGTAGATTCTTCTTATAGAATTCTCCAAGAAATCCAAGAAAAGCCTTCTTTTTTTTTTTCTATCTCAAAAGAACCTTTTTTTTTTTTTTTTTTTTTTTTCTCTTACGAGACAAAAGAATCTTCATTTCATTTTTTTTTTTTTTTCTCTCTTTTTCTCTTGTTTTCAAAAGCATTTTTTTTATTATATATATATATATATATATTTCCGTTTTTCTCTGCCTCGGCAGTATCAAAGTCCCTTCCTTTTTTTTTTCTTTTTTTTTTTAATTTATTATATTTTTTGTTTCTCTCTTTCTTTTTTTTAATAAAAAGACTAATTTTTTTTTTTTTACAGATTATGGATATTAAGGATGCCGACCAACCTTACAAACATATCGTCATTCTTGATCGTCGCAATGGGTCTCGTGTCAAGTCATTAAACTTAAGAGTACATGAAGCTGTGTTTGGTCCGTATGCCCCTTTGTTTCGCGGATCTATGAACTATCACGATGCTGCTTGAATGGTCTTCTACTGCGACTCGCAACATTCGTTCCTCGTCCTCACATTAGAAAAGTAAATTTGTTACTCTCTTCCACCCATGAAGCGGATTCTCGATCATAAGAATGTTCACAAGAATGTTTACAAGAATGTTCACAAAAATTTTCCTTCAACAACACAGAGATAAGATTTATGGACTACCGTTGTATTACCGAAGGATTCCTTTACTATGACTTGCAACATTTATCCTCCATCATCATCTTCGACGGTAAGTTCATTGTCATCAATATTATTGTTCATCGTCGCCATCAACGTTGCTGCTCATCGTCGCCATCAACATTGCTGCTCATCGTCGCCATCAACATTACTGCTCATCATCGCCATCAACATTGTTGTTTATCATCGCCATCAACATTGTTGTTCATCGTCGCCATCAACATTGTTGTTCATCGTCACCATCAACATTGTTGTTCATTGTCGCAAACAAAGTAACTGTTTATCCTCACAAAGAAAGTTGTTGTTTATCCTCGCAAGCAAAGTTGTTGTGTATCACCGTCAACATTGCGGTTTACCATCGTCGTCCACAACTTTGCGGCATACCATTGTCGTCCACAACTTTACAAAGCATACCATTGTCGTCCACAACTTTACAAGACATACCATTGTCGTCCACAACTTTGCAGCTTATCATCGTCGTCCACAATTTTGCAGCTTACTATCGTCGTCCACAACTTTGTCGACAACTTGAAAGACATGAATTTGATCAGCAATTGATTGGAGGAGATCTCATCTGCTTGAAAAAGTACTTGTCAACTTTGCACCTTCGTCGCTTTGAATAAGTTATAATCGTCTACTTCAACGTCAATCTTCATCAACTTCAATCAATTCCTAGACTTTTTGGCGATTAGATGTAGATAGATTAATTTCATGCCCCTTATTGTTTATTAATCTTGTAAACATATATTGTTTAAAGAATTGAAATAAATAAAATTTCTTTTTTTTTCACAACTTTGACTTGCGGTTTTTTTTTTACTTCGCCTTTTTTTTCCAGCAGCTTTTTGCTATGTTTTTTTGTTCTTTCTTTTCAATATTTACTTTTTTTATGCAGTCTTTTTTTACTTCTTTTTATTTTTTTATTTTTTTTCTTCTGCAGTAATTTTTTACTGTTGTTATTTACTGCTTTTTTTAGCAGTACTTTGCTGCATTTTTTTTTTTATTATTTTTTTTATTTTAGTACTGCAATTTTTCTTTACCCTTGTGCAACTTTTTTTTTTTATTTCACTACAATCATTTTTTTTTTGCTATGACTGAACTTAGAATTTATCTAAGTTGCCTACGTATCCTGCAAAGGAATCAAGTCAAACGTAGTTCAAAGTTGTAGTTTAAACT
Organism: Cynanchum wilfordii; assembly: GCA_025388415.1. NCBI lineage: Eukaryota > Viridiplantae > Streptophyta > Magnoliopsida > Gentianales > Apocynaceae > Cynanchum > Cynanchum wilfordii. Next base: position 697,046 of record JAHSUH010003640.1, on the reverse strand, counting down.
CATACATCAAAGGAGTGACATGCGGTTTTAACTCGTGCGTCAATGAACATTTTTGCATCAACATATGAACTTGTAGACAGTTTACACTCTTATCAAGGAGTCTTCTTTAACTTTGCAGACAGTTTACACTCGTATCAAGGAGTCTTCTTCAACTTTGCAGACAGTTTACACTCGTGTCAAGGAGGCTTCTTTAACTTTGCAGACAGTTTACACTCGTGTCAAAGAGTCCTCTTCAACTTTGTAGACAATTTACACTCGTGTCAAATAGTCTTCTTCAACTTTACAGACAGTTTACACTTGTGTCAAGGAGGCCTCTTTAACTTTATAGACAATTTACACTCGTGTCAAGGAGGTTTCTTTAACTTTGCGGACAGTTTACACTCGTGTCAAGGAGTTTTCTTCAACTTTGCAGACAGTTTACACTCGTGTCAAGGAGTCTTATTCAACTTTGCAGACAGTTTACACTCGTGTCAAGGAGTCTTTACATCAGCATCATGTAGATAGTTTATACTCTTAACAATGAGTAACTTGCGAGTTTAACCTCGTACGTCAGAGGAGGACTTTTCAACTTTGTAGACAGTTTACACTCGTATCAAGGAGTCTTCTTTAACTTTCACGGAGGTTTACACTTCCGTGTCAAGGAGTTTTCTTCTACTTTGACAACGTTTACACTCGTGTCAAGGAGCCTTCTTTGAATTTGCGGACAATTTATACTCTTATCAAGGAATTACTTGCGATTTAAACGTATTATGCCTACGGAAGCAGCGCTAAGGTTTGATTGAACCGCATCGAAATCGAACCATTTGAATTACTTACTCAATTCGATTCAAATATCTTGGAAGTCATTCATTCGCCTTATTTTGATGTTGTTTGTCTGTTCAACAACTGAATTTCAAACTTTTGCATCGACGGATAATCACTTAGATTATCAACATCATCGTTGTCGTTCTAATTCTCTCAAATGTTTTTGGTTGCAAAATGTATTGAAGGTTCCATTGCATTCCTTGGATGCACAATTCTCTCGAAATTTTTGTTTTAATTGATCTTCTTGTTTTTGGTTTCAAACTTCTCCATCGATTGATGTAATCAACATTTGGTTTCAAATTTCCTTTGTCATATTTACCCTTTTCTTAACTCAAGCTGCTTATTGTTGATTTTCGAGTCTTTGAGAATCGATTCAAAACCTCAACTTCAAGTTGGCTCCAATAAAAAGTTTGGGACTCTAAAGATGGTTAGTTAGTATAGGACTAAAATGCACTTTCTTAGAGTGATCGAGACCAAACTTTTGACTAGAAGATCTCTTTCTTCGTCCTCGGCTGTTGTTACTTGTTCTTGATGAAGTGTGCAATATGTTGCTTTGTTCAAATTGCCTCTTCCATCAAATTGCTGCAATTTTGGAGGAAGATATCCTTATCACCATCTTCAAAATAGCAATCTAGATCCTCGAAAAGGGCTTTGAATACGCAAATGATGATTTTGATTTTCTTGCATATTTATGGGCATATCATACTTAGACCATAAAATTCCTCTAATTCATTTGTCGAATGATTCCATCAAGACAAACATGAATTCTGGTCATTCTTCTTCATTTGTTTTGGATCCATCAACCACTTTAGACGGCTTTTCACTATTATTATTATTTTTTTTGATAAGTTTGACGCTTCTATTATACGAGTTTATCTTTTTCTCTCTCTATCTCTATTTGCGACTTTTTTTTTTTTCTTTCTCTATCTCTATCTACGACTTTGATCCCCTGATCCCCAATTATCATTTGTTTGTCTCTCTCTATTTTCTTTAATTTTCATTCATATATTTTGTCTCTAATGTCATAATAGAGAAGAATTTGATACTATTTCCTTCAGTAATTTTTGTGCTTCCAAAGGCATCCCGCGAATGAAAAATTTGTACCATAAATAGTTTTATTCGCACTCTCCTTACTGATGCCTTAATTATGTATTCTTAAGGAAATATCGTTACTATGTTGTATCTCTTTGATGATTTTCAATATAATCTCAATGTCCACCATCCTCCGGTTTTGACTACCAAGGGTATATCAGATATTAGATAGACAGAATCTCCTATATTGAAGTATTAAATATATTATCTTAATTTAGTCAAATATTTTATAACTTTATAATTTTCTATATAAAGTTTATCAATAATAAAGAAAGAACGACTAATATTTCTTTCACTATAAAAATAATATAAATTATTTTAAATATTAATTCTGATCATTTAACTTGAATTTTTAACTTGAATACTTCTTAAACTCTAATTTTAGACCATTATTTTAAAAGTATATAGAAGAACTTGTTAAGATTTCTAATCTCAAAAATTAAAATATTTCTCATCTGGAAATACTTTATTTAATTGATCTTGGTAATATTTATAATTTTTTATTCATATTTGTTTTCCGAACATTGGAAATTATCCAAAAATATTTGGAAGTTTCAGTGCATTTATCTTACTTATTCTGTTTTTTATTTTTTTCCCCTCTAACAATATATATATATATATATATATATATATATATATATATATATATATATATAATATATATAGAAGTCCATTGTGATGATTTTATCCTGTGGAGTTCTCCGATGAGTATTACAATATTTTGATAATAATATTTTTTTTCCCCTCAAAATAAGTCGATTGACTAGAAAAATAATTAGGCGACCAGAAATAATGAATAACTAGAGATCAAAGCACGATGTCATTGTCGAGTCAACAATAATCGGTAGCTTCCGTAAATTCTTATTCTTCTTCTCTTCTCTTCTCCCCTTTGTGTTTTTTTTTGTTCTAAGGAGTCGAATGCTTGTAAATCCGTGAATACATATTTAAAATATCTAAAATAATATTTAATTATATACTTAAATATGATAAGATAAAACTTATACATCTACTCTTCTCTTTTTTTTTTTTTTTTGAATCTAGAGATAGTGCGAGAGGCAATAGCTAAATAATCCCTTTTCATATAAGTTGCTCAAAAATAATATGAAAATCAATCTAAATTAATTTATTTAGATTAATTGCAATATGCAGAAGTTTGAAATGTTATAATGATATAAGGGGATAAAACTTTGTTAAACTTGAAGTTTACAAATAAATTGATGTAGTGATTGAAAAAGAGTTTAATTATATTCAATTTTGGTGGAAGAATGAAAAATATAGTTAGTTTGATTTTTACTTTTCCAATAAATGTGATTTGTGTGCCCTAGAACATAAAGAAGTCTATGGTGGATTGTCTAGTCATGGGGCAAATTGGCATAGTTGAGCAATTGTAGTGAACTGTAAGAGGCATGTACGTTTCATTAACTCGAGGAGGCGGTCAACTGAGTCTTAATGAGGTGCACCAAGGTCGTAGGTTTTAAATTATAAGTATAAAGATACATCTAATTCTATATATAAATTTATGTGTGTCAATTGGCTTAGCGCCAAACATATAAATTTCCTTTAAAAGATTTCTAGTGCAAAATTTTCACTCATAATAACATTGAATGAAACAAAAAATTGTGCAAAAATATGAAAAAAAATAAAACCTAGTATCGCTGTCTCTAACCAAAATCAATTTCTCTGGGCAAAGTTAATGTCTTTGAGACTACCCTCTGCATTTCTAAAAGTTCAGCCCATTACCCATAAAGCTTCCTCATAAGTTAATCTCCTACTCTAATACCATGTGAGGATTGAGAGAATTGATTAAAGGAAAATATTGTGTAGAGTTTCATAACATTGAATAATAAATTATATATAGAAAATGTAAAAGGACAAAAATAAACTATTATACCCTTATGATGAATAATAAATAATAGTCCATTGAGAAAAAGTAATACCATGCCATTCAAGGCTTGTTCAAGGGTATGTGAAGACTGAGGTTCATCCAACTTGCTTTAGACTATGAAGAAAGAGCTTGTAAATTAGATGAGTTGAACATTAATCATACATTGAGGGTTGTCTATATAAACTTCCTCATGGAGAAAAGCATTTTGAGGAAGTGGAATGAAGACTCATTTCCTTGAAACAAATTTCTTATCTTGGGATAGAGTTACTAATTTCCAACTATTGTTTCCTTCAAGAGTAGTAAACTCACTGTGAATCACATCAGGGCATGCATAATTAATCATTTTGTTGGAGATCGAAACACAAACACAAGAAATTATAAGACGAAAGTAAACAACAAAAATAGGAGATACAAAGAAATATACGTGGTTCGATTGAAAAACCTACATCCATAACGGGACTCATAAAAAGTTTTTAGGATTATTTGTATTAAAGTATCGAAAGAATCATAATTAATAAAAAATATTCTTTTCACACTCAATTGATATGAATCTCATTACTTTTATATTCTCATTTTATTATTTACTTATATTGAAGAATTTCTTTCCTTTTTTTTTTTAAGATAGTGTGGACTGTTAGGAATTGGTGGCTAGAAATAATTACGAATCTCTACAGATCAGATCACGAAATTATTAAGAACAGTTTTGAATATATTAATGGTTTAATTTTTTTTTTTCTCTCTGTTTTAGTCAGAAGTCTTTGAACTTGCAAGTCTAATAAATCATGCAAATTCTTCAACTCATTATTAGACGGCATGCCTCTACCAGTAATATATTTACCCAAATGCATGCCACTATTGAATAAGAGAAAACCACTATTGATGAATTTCCAAGTTTTTATTTATTTTTTTTTTTTTTGAATATTTACATAATTCATGCATGCAGATGTAATCAAAATTAACATTAAAAATACGTCCAAACCGACATTCATTAATGGGGGTTTACCTATATTGACTTTTAGAATTAAAAAAAAAAAAAAAAAAAAAAACACTCCGAATTTTCTTCTAACCTAATATTAGGGTTTCCTTATTTTCATTTTTTCTTCGCTTTTATCGATTGGTTGCAATCAGGATTTCCCTCCTTATATTCCCAATTCTTGCTTGTTTTCCCTTTGTTAACTACGTCAATAATGAAGTAAATAGATGGTGACAATTGTCAAGTTTTTATGAAGATTATAAATAATTGTTTCACTATCTGTTAGTTTTGACAACATCATTTTCAAATAAGCTTATGCACAGACAATTAAGAAGACAAGAGATCGGTGATGGAGTTGACTGTCAAGTATTTTATATGTTATTTTATATATATATATATATATATATATATCTTCTTGTCTTCCATCATTTTATGCAAGATGTTTTTATCTTCATCGTGTAACCCACTTGGATGTGCTGCGACATTAATCAAATTAATCTTACAAAATTAGATGCTAAAAATTTCCAAAATATTTCAATTTTTTTCTTTCTCCTAATAAAGAAAACATAAAATGAATTTGTATATATATATTTTTAATAAATAATTGACAATATTAAAAGAGAAAAAATGTAGACAACGGTATGTTATACAAAATATTACACCAATTGTCACAACAAATTTGATTGAAACATGTAATACACACACACACATATATATATATATATATATATATGTATGTATGAACTTCCTCAAACGCAAACGCTAAAACCAGAGAATATACATTAAGTTTTAATTAAAAATATAATTAATTAATTTAGTCCATTAACTTATATACTTTAACCAATTAGATTTCTTATATATATATATATTTTTGTCTTAGCCAATAAAATCTTACCCAAAGAAAATGACTTTGTTGTCGAAGAAATGTAAGTTAATGGACATTGTTTGCTACCTAAACAATAGATAAGGAAACTAGCTAATAGACCAAAGTATACATGTCGAAATATTTAATTTGAAGAGTACAAAACCAATTCAATTGAATTGAAGATCCCAGTTATTTACAAAAAAAAAAAAAAAAACACAATTGAAAATACCAGTTAAGGATTATCTAGAGTTGGATGAACAACCTTTGATTACTCATATTTATTTTTTCTATATATATGTAGATCAAAATCTATCATAATTAACTATAATTGGTAAGTAAATTGAAGTGTGTGTATATATATCCCTTTGACATGTATACTGTATATACAACCTTAAATGCAATGAAAATTTTTTCATAACCTACCTATTATGTCTTGTGAGGAGGTAAACATGTATACAAGGAGAGTTATTCCATACATTAGAATGTAACCTTAGGATCTCTCTCGCCTTCTTCTTTAAGTAGGGTTCACAGTCAGCTTGAAGCACCATGCACAGCTTTGACACTGCTCCAACTCTCAACATCTCTATTAAAACCTCTTGAGTCGCAGAAAATCTACTGATCAAACCGAGTATATGCAACGCCCCGTCATCTGTCGCCGGAGAAATTCGTAGTATTCTCTTGGATATTACTGCAACTGCACCGGCGTGTTTGAGAAGCTGCGCCCTCCCATCGGCGCAAGTGCAAAGTTGTGCCAACAGACACATAACCAACTCGGAGATTTTCTTGTCGTTGTGATTATTGTCCAATTCCACCTCGATTAGTTCGAAAACGGCGCCGGATTCTATGATTTTCATTCTGTTTCTTCCCCACGGACACGATTGAATCAAGACATGCAAGACTGATTTAATCATCGACGGTGGTGAAAATTTATTATTCCTTAAAATTTTCATCATGTCCGTGAAAAAGGTTAGATCTAGCTGTTCCAATAGCCTTGAACTAGCGACTTCACTAACAAGTTTCAACGCTGTCATTGCATGAGTTATGTTTTCCATTTCCGTACTGTTCCTTAAAACCCACGTAATTGCTTCGATGAGATCGGTGTTTTCATCAACGAGCTGTATATTTTCGTTGGTGGGTATCCAAATTAGATTCAGTACCGATAAGGCCTCGGAAATTCCATCGATTTTTCTTTCTTTAAACCCTTTTAATGTGAACGTAATCATAGCCTTGGAAACGCCGGCTTCCGCCATGCACTTCCTGTTCTTATCGTTCTCGTGTGCAAGTTCTTTCATTTTCTGTAAAGCTTCATAACGGAGATTAGGAACGTTGAGATTCCTTTTCAGTTTGAAAACGAAAGACTTACTCAATGGAGATTTGGGTGTGGGAATCCGATCTATGCCGTACTCAACGTGAGCGTTGCACCACGCCTGAATCAACCGCCGGAGCATATGGTTTGGTGTCAAGTCGGAGTTTCTAGGAAGTGGCTGTTTTGTTACCGGACAATAAGCCGTAGCGGCAGATTGTTCCTCATCATGGGACGACGTGGTTCTCAGCCATTGTTCAATGCTTTCCCGATCGTAGGTTATCCCGGTTATCGTCGTAACGGGATCTCTCATTATTTGAAGAGATATTGGACAAACAAAATACTGAGGAATTTCAATATCCGTATTCTGTTCCATCAAAAATGAAAAATTTATCAAATGAACGGAGATTGATTGATTGATTGTTTGGAGGTGGGATTGATAAAGTTGAAGAAAAAATGAAAGAAATTATAAACTACTAATTTTTTTTTTTCTTCACAAATGGTAAGAGAAAGCGGCTAATTTATGGGTGGGTTTTGAATGGAGATCTAAGAATGGACAAGGACAAGAAAAGAAAATTTCTAGAGAACATTTATATTTATTTATTTATTTTTATTTTATTGAAAGAATAAAAAAAAAAAAAAAAGGAATAAGTATAAATGAGTAATAATGTTGATTTGCATTATATGACTTGTTTTACCGGTCAGACAATTTCAATGTTGAATCGGTGGTCAACAAACACGAGGAATAGTTATAGCAAAAAAAATTATAAACTAGTTTTGACTTTCAAAGATTGGCAACTTGGAGTTGAAGCAGACACAATTTAGTGATGGTCCTGTGTGCACTTTTGTTTGAATTTTTTTATAAATTCAATATTGTTTTTATTTTTTACCATTATTATTGCATAATATATGACAGTGATTTAAGACATTCTCTAATATATTATTTAAAATATGGACATACATATTATTTAAATTAATTTAAAATATTAATATACGTCACAAATTTGACATTTATTGTGAATATCATAAAAGTCACCAAGACGTTTCTTTGAGCACGAGTTAGACAGAATTCTTTTTAAATATTAATTTTTGGAATCAACTAAACTACCGTGTGCTTAAACAACATATTTTGTATAAATATTGTTTAAATAATTATTAGATGATTAAATGTAACTTAAAGTTTTATTTATTTGTTTATTTTTTTTAATTATATATACATATATAACAATTGATGATATGCTGTCCAATATCATATGTATATGATTTGGGTTTGACTAAATGAATGAACAGAAAATCATGTACTGAAAAAGAGGTAAAAAATAAAAAAAATAAAAAACTTCCTGTGAAGTTCGTGGCTCTAACCATTTTACATTAACGGGTTTTTACCAAACCAAATAAATTATATCATTGTACAGCGCACAAATTTAATTCAAAACTTTATGTGGACATTTCTTTCTTTTTTTTTCTTTTTTCATATGCAATAATGACTTATTTTAAATAATTCGAAATTGAGCCATGATAATCCTTTTTATAGTAAGCAAACTCTATAATTTATTTTAATATATATTTTTCAATTAAAAAAAAAATCAAATTTTCAACGTTATTTAAAGTCATTTGATGGTTTTATGTAGAATATTGAGAATTGACCAAACTTGCGTACATTTTGTGTTTTTTTTTTTTTGAGGAAAAAAAAAGAAGGAAACTTTTCGGTGTGAATCTTTCCATTTTTGTCAAATTGGTATGAAAGGAAAGTGCAAATTTACAGCGGTTTGGAGAAACAAAATGTTAGGCCCGTTTTGCATCGGGTTGGGCTGCCACTTCACCTAACTCCACATTAGTATGATATTGTCCGCTTTGGGACTAAACCCTCACGATTTTATTCTTGGGACTTTCCCAAAAGCGCCTCATACTAATGGAGTAAGTAAGAATTTCTTATATGTAGACAATCCCTTACCTATTTTTTCCATGTGGGACTTTAGATTGAAATCCAACACCAACACAAAATTATGATTCCTTACAGCTTTTGCAAGTTTATGTTTCATCTACTTTTTCATTTATTGGTAATTGACTTTTGCATTTTACTTTTTCCATTTATTTTACTTATCTTATTGTGTGCCCCTTTTTCGTAAGAAATGTCATGTGCATAAATAAATACATATATATATATATATATATAATAAAAGAGATCATGGTCATTTAGAATATTTATTATAAAATAAAGGAGTAGTCATCATTACGATTAAGAATATCAATAATTTAACAAAAATTTATATAATTCCAAAATTTTAAAAAAAAAAAAAAAAAGAAAAGGAGAAGAATAAAATTATTATTATTATTGCCATTTTCGGCACACCAATCACACCTTGTGTTCTTATGCAAACGAATATATATAAAAAAAAATAAAAAATAAAAAACAAAAATCGAATCTTTTGCAAGTTACAACTTTAAATCAAGATTTTAAATTTCAATTAAAAAAAATGAAAAAAATTTGTCCAAGAATTTTCTCAAACTGAAAAGTACGAAGTTGCTAAGAGTATTTGTTAAGCCATACACCAAACTTCAGGAAAGCATTTAATTGGTTGGAAGTGAATTTTTAATTATACCATCTAATTTTGTAAGCGTAATTATTTATAATATATATATATACATATAGTATTAATGATACCAACCGATGTATTAAAATAAATGGACCATAAGTTTTAAAATATAGACCAAAACTTAGATATATGACTTAAACCTATTTAATAATATCTTAAAAAATATGGTATGCATAACATTTCAATGGTCATCAGATTCTATCAATATATATATATATATATGATCATCAAATGGATGTATTAAGTTTACTGCCTTTGATTGAAGACTTTGAATTGGCTTCTCAATTCCTACTTCTTTGACAGACATATATATATGTGTGTGTAGATGTCTCTCAAAGAAGTAGGAATTTATGTATGTATATATATATATATATATATATATATATTGTATGTATGTATGTATGTATTTTGGGTTTGTGTAAACCCCCGGTTGAACCGATTTAATTCTATTCCACTTAATTATTTAATTTTATTATATTTGAGTATTTTATCTTCACTTCAAATTTTTAAGTTGGATATTTATTTTTATTCTCGTGAATTCATACATCTTAATATATATGTTAATCATATTCAATAAACTTAAATGCAAAAATAATTAACAAATAAGGATTTTAACTGGACAATTAAACTAACCAAATCATACCCATGACATAACTATTAAATTATAGTAAAGGATCGGAAAATACTAACTTGGAGATTTCATAGCTTCTTGTTGTTTTTCGATCAATCCCCAACTGTTTTCCTAAGCGAAATATGTAATACTTCAATTCGCTCTTTCATGATATAAAGACTAATTAAGGGTTCTTGTTTTTATTTACGAAAGGAGAAAAAAAATGGAAAAGACCCTTAAACCCTTCTAAACAAAATATATCTTTTATAACATAATCTCATATTTAGTTTCATTAGCAAAATACCCCTTAATTTTTGTCATTATACAAAACACCTCTCAACTCTTAAATTTTAATGAATTGGCACAGAAGGATTTACACTCAATAGTTACCTCTTTAATATTACACTAATTATTACTGTGTGTACAACAATAACAATATATATATATATATATATATATATATATATATATATATATATATTATTATGTATTAGATTCAAAACCTATGCCACGTTTATAAAACCAAGACCAAAATGTCGGGCAGCAATATATACTAAAGAAATTTCGGCTGCTTCATAGTTATCTGCTTTCATGGATAAGCGCTTACGTGCAGAAATGATTCTCAACTCATGTTTTTTGTTATTTTCTTACCACAATCTCCATATAATATATATATATATATATATATATATATATATATATATATATAGACATAACTAGAACAGTATTTTTATTAACCAAAATTGGATTGGAAGAAACAAAGCAGACATCTTTTTCTGTATTTTATATTTGTATGTTGTCTTATTAGGAACTCCCCACTGACCCAATTTAACTTTAAAAAGACTATAATATTAATTAATACCACAAGAGTTTTGGATTTTTGCTATCATATATATATATATATATATATATATTAATTAGATATTTTTAGATATCAATAGATATTTTCTCTTAACTAGGTATATATTATTCTTACATGGTATCAGAGCATTAGTTAAAAAAATATATTTCTTTTCCTTCCTTCTTTGTTTTCTCGTTACCATGGCCGACCACAAAGACCCAAAACCTACCTCCTCTTTTCTTCGCCCCGCTCTTGCAGTTCCTAATATTGCTAACTTCATTAAGGTTACTTTAGATCTTGAAACGGGTTAGTATATCACATGGTCGACACTTTTTAAAATTCATGCTCGGGCATATCGGGTTTTGGACTTGATATGATATTTAGTTGTGATGAAACATATTTTAGAAACTATGGTTTTCATTTATTTATAATCACTTTTTTTTCCAAAAGTCATTTTTGTTATGAAAATAATAAATCCATGACAAGTTCTATATATTATATTCTAATAAAATCTTAGAATTATTAGTTTTTTATCAATAGAGTAAAATTGGAAATATTAAAAATAAAATTTTGTTGCCAAAATCTCAATTTATGAATTATTATTACTAATTAAAAGAAAAAAAAATAACAACCTTAAAATGTTATAAATATTCCAATGATATTGTCTGTTTTGATCCATCTCGTTGATTTAAAACGATTCATCGAGCAAAGAGCTTAAGATCTTTAATTAATAACTACTCGGTAGATCTCTTAAATAAACAATATAAGACTCCAAGTTATAACATAAAGAACTATGTGTATTAAACAAAATTTTCTTTTTAATATTTTAATTGGTTGAAAATGACGTTAGTGGATTTTTTTTTTTAAATAAAAAAGAAAAACAAAAAATAAATAAATAAGACAATAAATGTTATAACTTTAAGAGTGTAATAAAAATTAGTACGATCATCTTTTTTGTAGAATTTAAATCTATTATCGATATGTTCTTTTTTTCTAAATAAAATAAAATTTTGTTTGAATTCCACAAAAGAATAAAAGAATTCAGATATTGAGGGATGTTTAGTCATTTCCATATAAATTACTTGGTTTAATCAGTCTTGACTTTTGTGTTCATGGTCGCCATCTAAATTTCGTACTCACCAACGGTCAACACATTCCTGGCCACCTACAAATGGCTATATATATTATATATATTCCATAAAATCTATACCAAATTATATCTTAAAAAAGGATTATTCTGATTTTTTTTTTTTATATAAATGAATTTCAATAACTAAGGGTGTATGAAGATAAAAGCATCATTCAATTTAATATTTGAAAAATTGTAAGGAATTTATTTTGGATGATTTTAATTAATATTTTTTTTAATGTTAAATTGTATTCTGTTTGTTAATTTTGTAAATTTTTTTTCTTTGAACCCACATAAGTATATGTAATATATATGATTATGTTGATTTTTGTGTAAAACAAAATTATTTTTCTCTTGTATAGATATATGGTAATTGATTAAAGCCTAAAAAAAAAGTCAGTTTTGAACATAATTTTATGCCACATTATAATTGGTATATAAGGACAATAATAATATAAAGGTAGAAATTATTATTCCTTTATGCATAATGATAATATAATAATTATTAATAATCAAATAGAATTCCTCCTCCTCGAGATAAAATTCTAATACAATTAGAAATCGAGAACAAAACCTATTAAAAGACTCCTAATATTAGAATTAAGGCGCGTATTCCATTTATATATAAAAATAGAGATCTAAAAATAAGATCAAGATCGGTTAGGCTATATATTTTATAAAAATGGTAAAACTATAAATACAAAAATGTTTGAGAAAGATAAATTCAATTTAAGGGGACTAAGTTTAAGTTTGAATAAAAGTAATAGTAAATCAAATATCATCATTTCAAAACTATTTGATAAAGATATCACATGATTGATTTTTTCTTTAGACCTAATGTATATAAATACAAGATTCTTGTAAAGTTAACATTATTCAATGAAGGAGAAAATTGAGAAACTTCTCTCCCAAATTATTCAATAAATTTTTTCAATCATTTTAACATAATCCTCGAATTTGATAACATACATAGAAATTCAAGTTAATTACAACTTCAACTAAATATTATTACCTTCTGTAAATTTTACTTATTAATATTCTTAAAATCATTCCCGTTAATTTCCCCAAAAGATAAATTATAGGGTAAACCATCTAAGTAATATCCTAAACTTTTTATAAATCCAAGTTTTGCACTTAAACTTTTTTTCTTTCAAGTTTTGTACTACATATATTAAAATGTACATAGTTGTGGGATGAGTATCACATTCACCCCCCTTAATGCCTAGGGTCCACGCAAACATAATTGGTCATGATATAACACTTAGTTTTCATAATCCCGGTTGACTACCCACAACTATCACAACTTGGACCTGTAAGTCCTTGCTACAACTATGGGCCTATGGTAGCACCCATGATCAACTAGTATACTTGGTATTCTTCTTAATATACGAAAAGGAATACCTCGAGTTGACTATGAATACTTAGACACATTCTTATATAATATTAGACATTCATTATAACTGTCCATGTGAGACGAGGTATCCCAAGTAGGTACACTTAAAGATGGTTTGAAATTAGTTGCTAGGGATGAAGATTTGGTGGAGATGTGTAGTTGGGTGCTCAGATTTAAGGTGATAATATTTTGCATAGAAGCACTAATAGAAAAATTAGGATTTGCGAATGATTTGGTTGTCACTATTTTGGCTATCTCTATTTCTAACGGCGCAAAAATCCGTCACTATTTATGATGAATTTGGGACAAAAAAAATTCATCGTTATTTGGGACGCATTTGCGACGAAGAAGACTTTCGCTATTTATAACAGAGTTGTGACGGATTTTGGTTGTCGCTATTTACGATGGCCTTGGTCGTCGCAATGTTTATTTTTAATAAATTTTAATTTATTTATTTTTAATTTAATAATTTTATAAAATTATTTATTAAATACCTGAAAATTTTGTTTAAATATATATATAAATCATTTAACTATAACTAAATTAAAACATATATAAAAAACCTGAAAAATAAAACATTCTAAATTGTCATTGTACTAATAATATATAAGTTCCATGCAACAAAACATTCTAAACTGTCATTGTAATAATAATATATGAATTTCCCTTGTCATTGTACTAATAATATATACATTTCATACAACAAAGCTTTCTAAATGATATTCTCAAAATATCGGTGCAATGTTGATCTAGAAGAGCCTCGTGGATCATGATCATCATGAGTGGTAGGGGATGGATTGTCAACTAGCATATGATCATTACCCGCATCAGTATGTTCTGCAATTTGCTTTAGATAACTGTGAATATCTTCATATCTATGACCCAATTCATGGTATCTATCATCCTTCTCCTTGACCTCTTCTTCCAATTCAGCTACTTTGTTTGCAAACTCAATCATTGTTGATGTAATAGTTGTAAGCTCGTTTAATTGAGACTTTACTTGAGGAGATTCTAATCCAAAGCCAAAAGTTAGACCTTTTTTAAAATATCGCATGCCTCAACAAACAAGTGATTGTCATTAGGAATGGCGGAACTCTCATCGGAGCCCGATGATGATGAAACGTGAGAATAATGCTCCTTAAGTCGGGTGACGTCCTCCTAAAAAATGTATATACATAATTAAAACGATGTGAGAAAAAATACATATTTATATAAATATGAGGACATGCATAAAAACCAAGCAGATTAATACTAGAAATAAATATAAACAGGAATCATGATATGCAAATGTTAAAGAGAATATTACCGCTACCTTCTTGGAGCGTTCATTGATAAACTCGCTCTTGTTGGACCTAGATTGAAATTTGGTCCATGTTCTTGTCGCTGTATTACTCAAAAAAGAGAAGAAAAATCTCATCAACAACAATCCAACAAAAGCACAATTACAACTATACTTGAAGCATCCAATTCAACAAAAGCACACTTACAACTATACTTAGAGCATCCAAGCCAACAAAAGCATAATTTCATTACGTAAAGCATAAATCATGGAACAATGGACTACATTCATCTATCAACATCATATCAATCAAATTTCAAGTTAAAAATGAATTCAATTCAACGTCAAAACCACAACGAACTAGAACTTTCAAGACCATATAAACTAAGATGATTTCATACAAAATATGAAAAAATATATATACACACACAAAGCCTCATCAAAGTCGGATAAATTAATTACTAACCGCACGATCTTTATGTTTTGTAAAGGAAATTGATCCACTGGTATGGATAAGACCAACTAAAGACATGTTTCTTTTTGCAGCAGTCGAGATTCTTTTAAATTCTTCATTGTTCCAATGTGAAATAAGTTGTCTCCAATGCTATAAATCTATCCATGCAGGACAAGAATTTGCAAACTTCTCTCTATCCCAAGCAAGATGATCGGATAGTCTTCTTCAACAAATCTTCTCCCAGTTCTTTCATATCAATGCGCTATTATGTTTTTCCCATTGAAATGATCTCTACAAAATATATAAAATTATTTAAATAAAATAAAAATATGATATTAATAATAAATTCAAAAGGATTAAAGGATTAAGTAGTTAAATAAATATAACGATTTTCCAATTGCAAAGTTATTTACGTAAGAAATGAATTATAGAAAATAACATCACTTATGCTAAAAGTTTGAAACCAAATATCTTTCACTTCGTTGGGCACATCCGAAAAAGTGGGCTATGATCCTACGAAATGGGCATTGAAAGATTGTGTAATTGTATGAACACAACTTTTGGACCCTTCAAACCTAATTTTGTAATAAACAAAGAAAGTAGAAGCAAAAAAGGAAACAAAAAGGAAAAGAGACTAAGAAATATGAATTAATGAACTTTAATAGTTAACATATGCACATTTTATCTAGAAGTTAATAAATATCATCAAAAGTAATAAATCATTTAAAAGTATATTTATAAGTTAAGAAAGTTATAAATACCCAAAACCTCATGGTCGTATTAAGTGGTTGAGGATATGAAATTTGTGTGGAAATAATAGTTGAATCAACCGATGAATGCCTTCTAAAAGGATATATATTAATTACCCCGCACACCAGGGCTAAAACTTTCTCGATGTGTAGGTGCTCTCGAATTGGACAAGGTATGCATATTATCACTCATTTATGCAAATACAAAGTTAATGATTAACAAAATCAATATTATAATATTAAAATAAATAAAGTAGATAATTAATATGCATTTAGTTTTGTCCAATACTAACACCTGTCCCTAGATTAATATGCATTTATTTTTGTCTAGTTCTAACAATGCTTAAATCATCATCTAATTAATAATCTTCATCCGATAAAGAATCATCATCAATTTTATTAGTTTCAAAATCAGTTGTCCAATCTTCAACTTCATCTTCAACACCTACTGTCAAATTCTCGGTTTGATTTTCATCAATGTTCAGCATTTGAATTTCATTAGATTCATGTGTTACATCTTCCATTTGTTGCATCTCGTTTGTTATCATCATTGTCTCTTCATCACTTACATCCTCTTGATAAGCAAGTACATCAACCACATGTCGAGGTTTAGTTTTACAAACTGAAAACCAATCACAACGTGATCTTTTACTCCTTGGATAACTTGCATAGTAAACTTGAATAGCTTGTTGAGCTAATACAAATGGATCATATTTTGGATACCCCCTCTCGTGACTAATATCATTAAGCATGTATTGAGGATGAATCCTAACACCTAAATTTTGTGTTGGATCAAACCAATCAAATATGTTGATATAATGTCCATGATTCTTTCTTGCAAGATATCGGTCACATTTTTGTTCTTTTAGTTATTTAGAGAGAAAAAAGAAGGGGAAAAAATCACTCCATATTTCATTAACTTAGTACAGTATAAATTGTAAACTAAAAGAAGTTGAAGACCACAAAGTTCTTAGTCGTTAGATCACTTTGGCATCCACCACAAACTCCACTAAATGAACAAAGTCAAACAGAAGGGAAATACAAAATAGCCAGTTGACAAGGTAATTCGGGGAAGAACACGCAGATTTAAAAAAATAATGAAATAGAAATGGGCACCCAAAGTAAAAACCTTATTGCAAAATGACCTCTTTTTTGAGCTTTCAACCAACCAAACACCAAGTTTGGACTTTCTTTTTCCAACAGTCTGCAACAAAATATGCAAAAAAATCAAAGACTCCGATTACTTAAGAAGCTACCCAATGTGGATTTGAATCATACTCAATTGTGCAAGCTACTACATCGCCTAGTTTAGAGTGCTCTTGTAACATCAATCATAGAATTACAGATCAACACTAAAGAAGTTCCAAATAGAGCACTCTCCAAAAAAAATCAATGGGCAAAATGTAGAACATCATGACATTATAAACAACCATCATATTGTCAAATGCAAATGTAATAAGGTCCATAAATAGTTTACAACATTACCTACTAAAAAACAGCAGTAAAATTAATGGAAAAAAAAAAGATATCAACATTGAACTCAATACAAGATACATCTCTACAAATGATTTTGGCTCATACAACAATTTACTGACTTGACTCACAATATGAAAAATAATAATGAGAATGAGAAGCTCGAATACAAATAGAAACTCATCATAGTAATTTAACAACCTAGTAAGGAAATCATACAAGTTGTAGCAATAAAAAGATTTCAAAAAGGACAACAACAACTACAAATATTGAGACATTCTTGATCATAGAAATCTTCCAAAGTCCAAACAAATCCAAAAATTTCAAAATTTCCCAAAATTCTCTCGTCAGAACCAAAATGAATAGAAAAGAAAGTTTTTCCTCCTACACATTTTGAAATAAACTAAAACCTCAATTTAAAATTATATTATCATTACTATATTATATTATTAGAAAATCAAAATATAAATTATATTATCTTTGCTAACCAAATATATCAAATATTTGCATCCTATCTTTCCCAATAATGCTATCAATAATCATATTAAAATAATCATATATTTAAAATTTAAAATTTTAAAAATATGTATACTTACAAATTTATTTTAAATAAGTAAAAAATTTTCAATGTATGATATAATGTTTTATTTATTATTATAATAACTTTTTCTATCATTTTTTTATTTTTTGAATACCTTAAATTTTCTATACAGTCAGAAATTGCGACAATTAAAAAATCCATCACAAAAATCGGTCGCAAATTGCAAATGCTGAAAAATCTATCAAAAAAATTAGTCGCAAATTGCAACGGCTTAGGTGGTCGTTGCAAAATTTGTTGCAAAAGTTGGTCGCAAGATTGCACCGGATAAAAATCCATCGCTAATGTCGATCACAAATTGCGATGGCTAAAAATTCCGTCGCAAAAGTTGGTCGTAAATACGGTTGAGGTCGCCGTTGCAACTAAAAATTCCGTCACAAAAGTTGATCAGAAAGTTGCAATAGTTGAGGTGGTCGTCACAAAATTCGTTGGAAATTGCGATGGCTAAAAAATCCATCACAGAAGTTGGTTGCAAATTGCGACTGCTTAGGTCACAAAAGTCCATCCCAAATTGCGACGACCACCTCCTTCGTAAACTACAACGACTGAAAAAATCGTCACAAAAATCGATCGCAAATTGCGACGACTTAGGTGGCCATCGTAAATTGTGATGGCTAAAATTTCTGTTGCAAATTGCAACGAATTTGATCATTTTACTAATGGTAATGATTACTATCATGATGACAATCTCTTCAAGAAATATATTGATGAGATTGAAAATGCAAATGTAGTGCAAGAAAAAGCTCAAGAAGAAGCTGGACCATCTCAAGATGAGGTTGATGGTACTAATGTTACTGATGATGACTATGTACTAGAAGATATGTATGTATAGTAGTAGTGAAGAATCATATAAGACATATTGTGGAGATAGATGTACATTAAGTTATTGTCCAATATCATATTTAAAGTAGGCATGAGGTTTGGCTTTGGAAAAGAGTTCAAATAAGTTGTGAGAAACTATTTTATAAATGAGGTCAAAACATGCAAATTTAGGCTTTTTAAATCAAAAAGAGTGAGAGCTATATACATAACACAAGGATGCAAGTAGGTTATTTTTGCAAGTTTGGAGACTATAACCAAAGGCAATGACCTGGTAATTTAATCCTTACATTTATAGCATAATAATTGTAATCATTAATGGAAGAATATGTTTATTACAACTAAATGGTAGTAGAAAAATATTTAGAAAGAATTAGAGCAAATCCAAAAATTCTCCCAAAAGCAATCAAACAAAATATTGATGAGCAGTATAAAAGTGAGATTTCAAGAACCGCTTCTTACAATGCAAGAACCCTTTCTTTAAGAATGATTGATAGGGTCATTTTTCCCAGTATAGAAATAGTTAATTAGTATTATAGGAAAGAGATATTATGAGCCACCTGATTCAATTGTAGAAATTGATCATGAGAATTTTAAAGAAGAGAGTAGACAACCTAGATTTAAAAGAATGTATATTTGTCTAGGTCCTTCAAATTTTAGTTTCTTGGAGCATTGTAGGCCACTTATATAGGAGTAGATGGATATCATGTAAAGGGTACATTTCTTGAACAAATACCATATGCATTGGGACTAATAGAACTAATTGTTGGTGGTCTATTGCATGGACGATGGTTGAGAAGGAGGCTACAGAGCACTAGAGATGATTTTTTTATGTATTGGCTAATGACCTTCAAATACCAAACTAAGAGCTCTTTTGGAATTTTATTTCCAACAGGAAAAAAGTAAGTTAAATATACTTATGTAACATTTTATAAAATATTTTTCACAGTTGAACTCTCTTTTCGTCAATTTATTTATTTATTTTTTTTTTATAAGGATTAGATGTTGCGATAGCTGAGATTTTACCAAATGATGACTGCAAGTACTGTGTCCAACAATTAAATTGCAATTTCAAGAAGATATATTAAAGGAAAATGTTAAAAGACGAGCTTTGGGACATAACTAGAAGCAACAAGTTTTGTAGTAGTAGTTCATCTTCAGTCCCTCCATAGTTTTTGTTTGGCTTCAACAACTCAATATTTGTAGCTTCAAAATTCTCCTCCATTGTACGAATTTTTTGAAGCAAACCAAGTATAACTTTTGTTGATCTACTGCACATTATTGGATCCAACCGCTAAAAAAAATGTGATTCTTTCACTTCCTTCCTTAACAAACAAAATACAAAAAAAAAAAAAAAATAAAAATTGAACTCATTATACCATGGGTTTTCCTAGTTTTCATCGATTCAAAAAAAAAAAATAAGGTTTACCTCTTCATTATAGTAGGTAAGATATTTTCTTGAAAATTTTCGATTTGTTCATGATGTTTTTATACGATAAATTCTTCCACAATAGCAATAAGGTAATGATAACTCTTGCCTTCTAGAAATTTTGAACAAAAAATTAATCCAATAAATTTCAAACCAAGCGAGAACAAATATTGGGGTTAAATAACTATAAAGTCGAGGAAGAAGAAGAATTGAGAATCAATAAACATGAAGTTAGGAGGGAGGGGAAAAGGTATTAGTTTTTATTTTAACACATAAAAATACAAAAATACTTATATAAGTGGGATGAAAATAAAAATGTTAATAGAATTTTTGAACCCAAAGGCAAACACTAGAATTTTATTTTCCTTCGTTAAAGTTTTGAATTTCAATCATATAAATAGAGAAATAATTGTTTTTCTTTGACAAAGGTTTGACACAACTAAATTGTGAATAATCAAAGCCAAATGTGAGAGTCTTGAATACCAAAAAGTAAATATAAAAATAACTTCTTTTTTTTTTCTTTCTTTTCCATTTTTGGGGCTGCGTGGGAGGTGGGGTGGGGTGGGGTTGTGAATTATTTGAAGGTTCAAAAATATATCCTTTTCATTTCTATTTGTCCATACATAACAAAAGTAAATGTTTCCAATTTGTTGACTTTTACAACCAATCCAAAGCAGTCAACCCTGATATCTTCATAGTCTTCAGGAAGGCTTAGCTTTTGTTGTAGCTCAGCACCGTCCACATCAAATTTTTATTTCGACTCCTATTTTCATAACCGAAAAAGTAATAATAATAATAATAATAAAATTCTTTCCTTTTTATCGTCCTTCTTTGTATTTTGAAACTTGTTTTTCTTTTTCTTTTTTTTTTTAAAATTTATTCGTGTCCAATAACCATTTTGAGCTCAACTAAATTGAATTCGAACCGCGTCCGACCCCTACTTGTTTTTCTACTCATTCAAAATTATGGAAAATGCACATGTTTTTAACCTTATTTAAATGTATCATGTATGAATGTATGATTGTGTGAGTTGCTTAAGTAAATCAATGCATAATTATAGATGGTCACTGATCATTTAGACAACTATGAATTGGGATTAACTACAAAAGTTTTAGTAAAATCAAATTTAAGCATGAAACAGTAGTATTTTAAGGGTATAAATATATTTGTAAAGAGATTGAATCAGTTGATTTTTCTTTAACTAAATGTTTAAATTCATGAACTAACTTATAATTGAAAAAGTTAAATTGTTTGAGATTATCATAATTTATACATCTTATATTATATATATATATTTGTGTAGATAATATATAAATTAATTGATTGGTATACATATTTGGTAGGGTAGATTTCTTTGTGGTCGATTATGCATTATTTCATTAGATTCATTACCTTTCTTTGAAACACAAATTCAAGTTCTCAAGTTATATTAAATTTTTTTTTTTTAATTAACATAATTTTTGGAAACTGATTGGGAAACTTCTTTCCATCTTTCCACGCGTAGTCGGTGAGCCCATTTTCCGTTGTTGAGTCCTGCAAAAAGGCCAAATGTCGGAGAGGTGTGTCCCGGTGTTGGCTCTCAAACGGTCAAGTCAGTAACAAATAAGAATAAAGGGATGTTAGGTGATCGGCCGGAATGTTGGCTCTGACAAACCAAACCGAACACAAGAGTGTATCTCAAAGTGAGTCCGAACACTTAGAGTATATTCCGTGTATCCGGCTTTCACTTGTTTGTGTGTGAGTGTGTGTTACCGTTTTATGGAGTGGGGTAGCCAATCGGGAGGTGATACCTGGAGTGGTGCTTTCCTGACAGTTTTGAAATGGTGGCTCCAAACCGTGTCCGTTAAGTCAAGTGCATTTAATGTGGAGTTCAGTGGAAATCTCTTTGTCGGAGTTCATATCCCGAGCGTGTGTGCTCTAGTCACTAGTCGGACCTCGGAGAAGTCCTATTTGGAACCACGTAGATCCTTCGTGGAGTTCACTTCGGACAACCGAGCCTACGTAAACTTTTTAAGACTTCCACTACGGGAGAACATGATTTGAGAGATGGCTAAAATTTGTCTCTAATTAATATATTTTGTCTCTAAATTATTACTAGAGACAAAGTGGAGACTAACATGTTATTCGTCTCTAAACATGGCGTCTCTAAGACGCGAGACGAATTTTTTGATTTGTCTCTAACTAATAGAGACAAATATAATTTATCTCTATTTGATTTTAGTTTGTCTCTAATTATTTTTTATGATATAATGTAAAATGGAGTCTTTTTGTTTTGTCTCCATATTTTGTTGTCTCTATTGTGACTCAATATTATTTTTTGAAAAAATTTGTCTCGATTATAGAGACGGTTTATATTGACTCCACATAGACTCTATTTTGAAATAATATGGAGATAATTTAGAGTCAAAATATTAGAGATAAATTAGAGATAGATTTATAATTTCTATTATGGTGTAATAGAGACTTTCATCCGTCTCTATGAATATTTTATATTGAGCAAATATAGAGACAAAAAAAAGAGACAAGTATTAGAGACTACAAATTAGAGACAAATTATGATATAATTATTAAATCATATAATATTCTGTAAAAAAATAAAGATATAATAAAAAATCATATAAAAGATAAATTAAAAGCTTGATAAAGTTTGACAAAAATGAAATAAAAAATTAATAAATAATATATATATATATATATATATATATATATATATATATATATATATATATATAACTTGTACAAGTTCTATGATACATCCGTTAATAGATCTCGATTCTCCATAATGAATAAAAGGAACCACGTCCAACTTGCTCATTTAATCAACTAAATTTGATAATTTCTTGACTGATGCTTGAAGGCTTCCAAACTCTAATTTGCTTCATCAGACAATCTTTACCTAGGAGAAAAAGTAAAATAAATGGCCAAGTGAATAAAAAGCTTAACAAATTTTTAGTGAAAGTCATATAATGCATCTACGATAGATACTTAACAAAAGAAACTAAAAAGGTCTCAATTTTAAATTTGAGAAATCTATAACAAGTTAGCTCATTTAAAAATTAATCAATAACTAATAATACAACTTTCACATTCAACGGAAGAAACAAAGTGGGCTTTCAAGGAAACATTTTAGATGCACAATATTATAAAAGTATTAACTCTTGCACAATTATGAATCAATGGAAATACCAGTAACAATAAGAGAAATTTCCGAACAATAGATCACTCGTTATAAGTAGTGATCACTTGGTATAAGTGATTTATATCGGAAGCACAACTTAGTAATATATATTTTGACATGAAACGAGAAGAAGAAGACACATAAAAACGAAAAAGTTAATTGACATCTAACCTCAATAGAAATTTTACCCCAATGTTGATCAATGAAGTAAACAATTTCACCTTTAATCTAAAAAAAGAGAAATAGGTATAATCCTTTGAAATTCACAAGATGAAACTATACAAAAAAAAAATAATTACCCGGTTAGATGCAAGTTTGAACGATTGTGGAGAAAGCACGATTTCTTTTGAAATCTTTGAATGATTCTCGTGCTTGACTTAGTTTGCACAAATAATGGGTTTTAAGAAATAAGTGGTTTAAATTTTTAAGAAATGGGGTATTTTTTTATTTTTTTTTTTTAAATAATATATGCTTAAAGATAAAAATCTCTTTTGATTTGGACTCTAAAATGATAACAAAACAGCCAAAATCCCTAAACTATTTTACAGTATTACCAAATAATATATAGTATATTATTTACGTATAAAGACTTCATTTTTTTTTTATATTGATATTTATCTTTTTAGAAATTATTAATAATAATTAATTGATAATTGAAGTTTTAAATTCTTGTAATAACATAAAGCAATTAATTAGTTAATTATTTTAATTATTTATAAATATGATTTTTATAAATATTAAATACATTTTCTTTTCTAAAAAAATACATTTAATACACTATATTCTTATGAATTGATTAATATATATACTACGTCTTTTTCGATAATTTAATTTTCAAAACTTTATATTTTATTTTTTAGTAGTATTTGATTTTGCTTATTTTATTTTATTTTCTATTCTTTTAAAAAATATTTGATCTTGAATTCAAGTTATATTAACTAATCTTGTTTATTAGAAAAATTCAGTAAACTTTCATCACAAGATTAGATGAGTTAATTATATTTCTAATATTTAATTATAAAAAGTTCAAATTCATTATATTCAAATTAAAAAACAAAGTCCATCTTAAATTTGTATCATAATTTAGTTATAATTTTTTTTAAAAAGAAAAATATTATCCAAATAAAATACTATTATAAATAATATATATATATTATATAAGAATTGTATTTTATGTGATGAGCATCATGTTCATATATATTTAAACTATTATATTGAAATTATAAATTTTATTTTTATATGCTAAAATATGATTCATTAATCTTTTAATACATTATCTAGTAATTTAATAAAAAATTATGTACATTGTCAGTTTTATAATTCTGAATATTAAACTAGTTATATTAACTTAATATTAATAAAATTATTAGTATTATTTAAAAAAATATACTTTATAATTTTGTTGAAAGATATATTTTATAAAACAGCTTGAATATATTTCTTACTAGTGTTAAATAATAAATATTATTTTCTATTTTTCAATGTTAGTTATAATTTCATTTTTTTTTATATATATATATATATATAAAAACTAAATTATTAATATTGAGTAATTAATAGAATTTATACAAATAAAATAAAATATTAGCTTAATAAATGATAATAGGATTTATTTTGATAAAATTTAAATTAACATGAAACTAAAATGTAGCATATAATATATTTTGTCAATCAATGTTAAAATTACTTTATTATTTACAAAGATTGTCTATAAAATGTTAATATATATATATATATATATATATTTAAAATAGAAAAACTATCTATAGAATAATAACTAAGATATAAATGCAAAAATTTAACGACTCTAAACAAATTTTACATTAACTTATATTTATTTTATAATTTTATATTTCATTAGTTTTATTTTTAATAAAACAAAAAAGCCAAAATATGACAATAAATTACTTTTAAAAATTTTAGATGTGTTAATTATATTTATAATATTTAGTTATAAAAAAATTTAAATTCAAATATTCAAAAAATTTTAAAATATTAATTTTAAATTTTTATCAAAATTTAACTTTTTTCTTTGTGTATAGAAAATATTATCCAAATGAATATTATAATAAATATAATATATATACACATAAAGGAATTTTGTTTCACCATGTTGAGCCACCATATGTTTTTTTAGTATAATAAAAATAAATATTTTTATTTAATTGATCAATATTTTAAAAAGAATAATTTTTACAATTCAAGTAATCAATGTAAATTTTTAAAAAATTTGTTTTATTGAAACCTCATATGTTGATACTAACATATGTTAATATTGCACCGAAAGCAAATTCCGTATTACTAAATTGATATTTTGATACTATAAAATTTATAATTAGTATTATGCCAACTAAATATTATAGTTTGTGTATTAAAAATTAATTTTTTAATAATTAAAACTATTTTAAGGACAAGAAGGCTTAGTTAAGTTATTTAAAATATATTTTAAAAAATTATTGTAATTGTTAAAATTCGACTATCATTGATTAATGTTGTCTCTAACTTTGATGATAGAGACAATATAGAGATATCGCTAGTGGCACTAATTTTGAGTCCAAATAGAAACAATATGTTTATATCATTTTTCTTCTAGAACTAGGTAGTATAAACTCTATTTTAGTATCAAAAAATTTAGAGACAAATAAATTTAGACTCTAATTTTTTCATTTATTTTAGAGTTGATATATCCGGTCTCTACTTTGTGTCAAATAAATCAGGCCAATTAGAATGATATATCATATTCTTGAGTAGTAGAGACAAATTAGCATAGAGACGACGTTGTTAAACTCGCATTTATCTCTAATATTTTTCAACCACAAAAGACGAAAAATATTTTGCCTCTATCTTGTCTCTAATATTAAAAATAAAAAGGAGACAAACTTTATTAGACTCCATTTAGTCACTATTATTTGAGACAAATTTTTTTTAATAACTAGGTTGACTCTACATAGAGTTGCGATCGAGACAACATTGGATTTGTCTCTATTTTGTATTTGACTAGAAACGTTATAGAGACAAATAATTTAGAAACGATAATATTTGACTCTAAATAAACTCTAATATTATTCAAAATTTCAGAAATTAATAATTGTCTCAAACATATCTCCCTTTTATCTCTATTTAGAGACAAATAATGATCGACTCAAAATTTTTGTCTCTAAAACAATGTTCTCCCGTAGTGTTCGATTATTGTCAGTAACTAAGGAAATATATATAGTGTGGCTTATATATCATTGATGTTTCTTTTTCAATGTAGTTTTTTTTTTTTTTTTTTTTTTTGGTAAATAGCAATCAATGTAGTTGAAAAATATTTTCCAATCAACTCCCAATATTTTGAAACACAAAGACTCTCTATCTCTGGATACTGCACGCCAAGACTAAGTTGGGACATCATTAATATTAATGGACTAAAGTCGCATATAATACTTTTCTGTCATATGTCCATTTCATTCAATTATCCTTTTCACTTAATTGAAATAATACACCACTTCTTTGTGGTCTTCAAACAACTGCATACATTTTTTTTTTTTTTTTTTTTTTTTGAGATCAAAGCAACTGCATACATTTAGTGGTTGTTTGTCTTTTCTTTTCTTTTTCTTTTTTTCTAAAAAAAATTGAGTAATTCATAGTTAAATAATTAATAATAAAAGAAATATATAAACTAATTTTAATGGATGATAATAGATGTGACACCAACTTCATCAATTGATTTAATTAAAAATTGACTTTATATATATATAATATATATATTTTACAAGGATATATATAAGAAGCATAGGGCATCCATTTATTATTAAATGATGGCTCTTTTATTATGTGGAGCTGGATTCATTCTTGGCTCATTCCACTTTCCAACCTTGACTTTCCTGCTTCAAGAACATTCTGTATTCTAATATTTCCTTTTTTATTTTTTGAAATTATTTTCATGTGACACTAAAATTAATAATGGAAGTTTACCTTTATTTTGGGTGAAGAAAATTCAGGTTGGTTGGTAAATATGTACAAAAAAGATTCGTGTATAACAACAAATTTTGTTCAAAATGTCCGATTTGGCGGTCAACCAACCCATACATGCAAGTCAGTCCAAGTCAATAGGCTTTACTTTATCATCAAATCAGCGTCGAAGCCGCCACTGTTTTCCTGTTCTCAATTCCAATAATCAAACACCTAAAAGAAGATCAAAAGCTTTACTTTTCCCTGGAATTGTTATTTGCCTTTTAATACTTGAACAAAGTTAAGAATCTCTCTCAAATATACAACCACTTTTTACTGTAAATGCAAACCAGTATTTACAGTAATCATCAAAATGAGGCACATATTTCTACCTTCTCCACGCATATGTGATAACAATGGTGGGACCAAAACAAAACAAAACCTTACAGAAAAAATAAGGAAGACTGAGTTCATGTCAATGTTATGTTCAAGAAGTGAGCTTTAGCTTTTGTCGTCCTCCCCCCAAGCTTCATCTCTCATATTTTGTCTTGAAACTATGCGGTTCCTTCTGGCTTCTTCTTGTTGTCTATGTTCCCTGGATCCAGATCCCGGAGAAGGCGGTAACCTTATTCCCATGCTATGAGCAATTAGCCTCTGTGCAGTTCTTGCTGATGTTTTAGGTCTTACACGGGGTGGCTCCAGGTCTGAAATAAATTTTTTTTAAGGTTCACAAAACTCGAGTCAGCAGAATCACTCAGATGATATTATGAATTAACAAGGACATATAAGGGACAAAATTAGCTTTAGCTAACACATATTCTTCAAACAATGATTTCCCGAGAGCTGAAGGAGCTTCATTCTAGACCTCCCTCTACTCTATTGCACACACAAATTTATAAATATGTGATGCACAGACACCTGAAGAAAAAAAAAAAAAAAAAGCATATCCCTTTTGCCTTTCGGTTGTATCCAAGTCTACAAACATGAAATTTTTCAAAAGCTTCTTTAACTGCTACTTGTTTAGACCAACCTATACGCACTCCATGAAGATGACAACTTTAATTCATCCTCCATTAAGTAACCATGTGAGAAGAACAGAATAATTTTTCACATGTAAGAATTGTGGTGAACATGGCAAGTTCGCAAAACATGAAGGCACAATCAAAGTACATGAAAATAGGAAGAACTTTCCATATTGGGCATGATTGTCTGTACTGAAAAATTAAGGTATCTGTTGTATATCAGGGTAAAATGGTATGGCTATCAGTCCTATGGAACTCAACAAGCCAATATACATATACCCACACGCACACACATATGAACTATAGCACAAGAGGAAAAATGACAAATTTCTTTCTATTCGTATTCTAGCAGCTGTAATATTGAAGGCCCCTACAGTAGGAAGATATTTTAACTTGCATGAGCGCAATATTGCATATACACATTGTTTAGACCACTAATAACAAATATTCATCAGATGCATGTGTATGTGAATTTTTATGTCTGAGACAGAGCTCTGTACTATGACTGCCTTTCATGTATTCAAAGGAGAATTTCTAGTATATAGTCAATGAAACAGGGTTTTGGTTCCCTAGAGGTTCATGAGGAAATCAAAAAGAAAAATGCTCAGTTACCTCTTTGGGGAATTGACCCTAATAGCTCATCTTTCTCTTCAAGTATACGCACAGTAAAAGGGAACTGAATCTTGATGCTTGCTTCAAGAGCTGCAAAAGACAGAACTTCACATAATCAAAGCTCAAACAGGGGAAACAACAAAACAAAAACAACTGTACATTTGCAAATGTCACATATAAAATATCTCAGGAGCATTTTGTAACATGGAATAAGAAATACAAGAAGAAATGTGCCAATTTGCAAATAATTATGGCAAAATGAAGATGCATTATCTGCATATAAGTGTATAAAGGCTTGCGGAAAGATGTAAAGGAAAATTTTATACCAACTACAAGTCATTCCCTAGAACAATAATTCGTCCCTAGATTAACAGTCTTGGAAGCTTTGATTATTAACCAGAACAAAATAAGAAAATATCATAGTTTAACGCGATTATAAAAGCTTCCTAAGGGCCACAAACTGTACAATAAAATAAGTAATTTTAGTATGATACATGCAAATTATCAATTCTAGCAACCAGCATTTAGTGCCAAAATGGGCTAACCAATTATGTAGCTCAGTGAAGAAATAGGTGCTATAGTTAACTACCCATTGATGGTGATCTGAAGACTGCAAGTGCAACTGTATCATTGACCCAGCGAATTGCAACTCCACTATCTTTGAATCTCTCCAGCACCTTCTCCAGGTCAGTTGTTCTGGTGCTCAGTGGAAAGTCTGCAAGAACAAGCACATGGCGTGTACCATACATTGCTGCACTCATAAAACAAGCAGTGAATCAGTCAAAACAAAAGTTCAGTGTGCGGTTAACTAGCAACCTTTAAACAAGTCATAACTACATTAAAATAAGCCAAGTGCACTTAAGGAAACATTATTTCAAAATTGAGATATATTAAGATATGTTCCAGAGTCATTTTAACCAGACCTCTAAAGATGCAAATTGGGGTTGCTGGTAAGTATTTTTTATAACAAAAATTAGGAAACATATTTGTTTTTAACTCTTTTACTCTTAAAAAAGTTTGAACAAAAGCCAGCTTAAAAAAAAACCAAGATAAGTGAGGAAAATACACCTACCATTTCAAAATATACGTTCATATGGCCATTTTCATTTAGAAACAAATAGTCCATTTGCCCTTAATCATTAATATTTTCCTACTTACCCTAATTTAATAACTCAATGTTAAGTAAAAAAAAAAAAGGGAGATAGAGATAAGAGTAATTCATTGAGAGAGAAAAGATTAGTTATGTGTGCAAATGACTAAGGATATCTATTTTGAGACAGAGCAAGGAAGACTTACAATCTGTTTTCTTTGTGTCCCCTGCAGAGGAAGAGCTGTCAGCCTTGTGTTCTTCATCATCTATTACTGATTCATCTGACTTCTCGTCACTATAAAGACTATCTTTTCCGAATAAAAATGTTCCCCTTCCTCGTCTCTTGGGACTTTTAACCTGATTATCTTCCAATTTAAGTTTTGATATTGCAGGCAATTTTGTGGGGGAAAGTAGTTCATCCGGAGCACGATCGGCAACAGTTTCCCAATCTGCATGCCACAAAAGCCTGGATCAATATTGATTAATTTTGGAGTAACTTAAAACTAAAAGAAAGCCAAGCCATAGGATATGGGAAAGAAAAAATCAAAAGAGTAAAATGTAGGAAATAAACTAGGGCCACAAATCTGCAAGTAGACCAACCATATTAACAACAAAGATAACTTTTTACCCTTTTTTCTGTATATTAAAAAGAAACTAGGGTTACAAACTCTTTTAAATTCAAAATGGAATGTATCACATCCCATAACTTGTGCACTTTGGTATGACAATAGAATCTCACAAGTAGCTCAGCCTGTCAAAATGGAACCATGTATCTCATAAATCTAATTGCAATCACATTACACATGGGCAGGTGGGGCTGTACAGAAACATAGTAGAGAATGGAAAGAGGTTCATGATTAAAAATTATTGCCTTGCAGCTGGCCTTTGGTAAAGGATGCCAGAAATTGCTTCTTGAATCAGACTCAGAGTTGGGAGGCCAGTTGATCCAGAAGGCAGATAGGGAAAACCTGATATTCACTTTCATTATCCAGATCTACTTTAAAGCAACGGGAAATTGCAGGTTTACATTTCAAGGAAAGAAGGAAATAATGAAACTTAATAAGTGAAAGATATTTCATGTAAGCCAATTTCAATGGGTATGCTTAATGATGTAATGGGTGCTTCCAGCACCAGATTTCAGTTATAAGTCCTCTTTTACACCCAAAAATTAATATTTATGACAGCTAAAATTTCCATTGTAATTTCCATTTCAGTGAATCAATCACTTGAAACACTCTGGAGAATGCAGGCACGGAGGATACATCATAAAGTGGCTCTTCAGACAGTAATTTAGATTCCTATAGGTTCTTCTTTCAACTCATATTGTAGTATGTAAATGTCAAATAATTTGAACCATTTGTTTGTTCTTGAAGTACTACTCATCTAAGGTAACCAATTTAAATTAAGAGAATTTTAAAGCATATTAATTTAACCCCTCTCTATAAGTTTAAAATTTCAGAGTAGGTATCAATTTAACACATTATCAAAGCAGGTCCATCCAATTTGTTGGTAATTGTGTTGCTATTAACTTTGTGTTCAAGCCACGCGTGAGGAGGTGTGTGAAGTGTATAAATTTAACCCCTCCTACCAACTTAAACTTTTAGAGCATGTGGCTATTTAACAAGAATCACCAGTACCATATAACCACTAATTTAAAGATGCTGATAAGAAGTAACTACTTCCGATTAACTTGCTAAAACAAACAAGTTGCTGGCTAGTAACCCTAACTACTGTCAATCTCTTCATGTCACTAATCTCTACTTAATTGATGAGTCCTCCTTTCTCTGCCAGTTAGTATTTTGAGACTATCCATAAAAAGGAATTTAGTTACCTGAATAAGCTGGAAAACACAAAAGCACTTAGTAAGACTTTGCAACCATGGTATCCTGGTAAACCCAACATGCTAGATATAGGGAGCCAGCCAATTCCAACATCTCAGATCAGTCCACATACAGCCTGAATGTGCTAAAGAGTGGCACGTAGGAGAGTGGTTTTCTGCACCTAGTATCTTGGAACTCATGTTCATCTTATAAACATTAAACTGTGGCATATAGGCTTTCATTCTTACAATAGATGGTTAAGGTGTCATATTACTGATTTGGCATAACGCTAGAATTGAAAAAGCACGGTAACTCAGTTCCTACCACCACCACCCAGCTGCATCCATCTTGATTAAAATTTCTCTCCGTGGGTCAAGTGGCCCCTATTTCTGTTTTCTGGCCTAAGTTAGCAGGACAAGTAGTAAATTGTCCTTCATAGGTCTCTCTTGACATTTTCCTAAGGCTTGACACTTTGTACACCAAGCTTTAGGTTTCTGAAATCTCTCTAGGATGTTTGCCCCTCTCTCTGTCCAATCCTTTAGCAAAAATGTCTGCCCATACGCCTCATATACTCTGTGGATTCAGTAGAGTATTAATTTCAAAAGCACAAGCGGCAGAAACATGGAATATGCCAAACAGGCACTAACAGAAGGCCTACTAAGGGAGAAAATAAATGCAGGATAGAAGAACAAAGAACTTGATAGTGTGCATAAATTAAATATATTTTTATAACAATTGTTGTTTAATGTTTTTTATGGGTGGCTTAGTCCTGTTTTGCTAAAAGGATTAGAGTTCGATCTAATTAGACATGAAATTAAGGAAATAGAACAATCAAGATTCAATAGGGACAAACTCTATCCCTCCTAATTGAATTTAGAAAAATGATTCAATATTTTCAAAGAAATCCTAGTCCAACTAGAAGAAGATTTTAAGATCTTCAAGATATTCTTTTGATTGTAAAATGTTTTTAGCTATCTTTCTTTTTATTAAATGGTTAAATTATGTTTGCATTGACCATCAATTATAAAAATTATCACCAAGATTGACTGATTGATTACCTTAGATAACTTATTTCTTCCATAATTGATTTCTTTTTGTTATTTACTTTATTAGTCTGATAATTTTCTCATCAATTATTTATTCTCAAAGATGCTACATTGAGATCCTATTTCTATTTGTTTCTAAACCAATAGCAATAAATAATTTTCTCAATCCTCAT
This sequence comes from Cynanchum wilfordii, assembly GCA_025388415.1. Classification (NCBI taxonomy): domain Eukaryota; kingdom Viridiplantae; phylum Streptophyta; class Magnoliopsida; order Gentianales; family Apocynaceae; genus Cynanchum; species Cynanchum wilfordii. The sequence continues at coordinate 663,879 of JAHSUH010003640.1, read as the reverse complement.
GGCATAGACCTTACTCATCACTCGGTTTCCAAAAATAACTGATTCCACCCTTTCATGGAATTCAACAAGGACGAAAGAAAAATCATTTGGATAGGAATCAATAGGTACAGAAGTGACTAAAACAAGTTTAATGATGATTAAATCAACAAAGAACTAGAAATTAATGGATTATAAATGTGTACCATCAGAGCAGTCTTCCTTTGACATTGAATCGTTCTCCAAGTCTAAAGAATCCTTATGAAAACCTTGAGGCCATAAGATTGACACAAATTAGATGGAAATGAATGTACATTGCGGATATCAATGAAAAACAGCAAGACAGAAACTTAACCAACCCATTAATAAGCCAATTAAAGAACCTACAAAACAAGGAATTATCACAAACCATCTCGATCACTTGTTGAAACAGTATTAGTAGAATCACAAATTCTGGATAATTCATCAGGAGAAGAGTTCTTCCCATCATTCAAATCTCTGTAAAATCACAAATAAAACTAAGAATAAATAAATAAGCAAAAAAGAAACCATTCAATTTCAACCAAAAACATGCAATAATGCCAATTTCTCCCATTTCCGAAATTTCATCAGCAGTAGGGGGGAAACAATGGGAAAAGAAAAGGGAAATCAATTAGAAAAGTAAGGGAAGAAACTCCGACCCTTTTGAAAGAACCCCCTGTTCTTCATATTCATATTTGATTTGGAAAGCGCGGAGGCGAGCTTCATCGGCTTTGAGAGACAACCCTTGAGTAGAATAGAGCTTAGACAAGTCCAGAAGAGCAGTGACCAATTCAGACGAAGAAGAAACATTTCTTGCCTCTTTTTCTAGCTTTGAAATCACTGATTCAAGAACGCAGATAGCTTTCTCTATGTCTCCATCTTGAACAAGATCCTCTACAGCCTCCGTCCAATTCTTGCCCGGGCTTTCCATGATTGTGTTTTTTATTTCTCGGTGATTTCTGTTGTGCGCGTGCGTTGCTGCTAAGTAGAGTTTTATGATGGGTTTTTCAAATGGTTCCACAAGCAGTTAGTTCGCTGAATTTACACCCTTTGCCAAACATATTTAAATTGAAGAGGAGAAAAAATATATATATATTTTCCCTAGATTTTTTTTTTTCCCCTTTATGGCAGGAATGGGTTCTGAACCTCTGGATATTTAATATTTAATAATATCAAACTCTTTTACAGGATATATTTTCTCTATGATTCATTTATCTATACATAAAATTTAAATTTGAAACGATACTAGAATCAAGCTTACATTTACTTGGACTAATAACTTTGGTATATGTTACCTAGCTATTCTTCAACATATTCCAAATGTGGCAATGCAGGCCAACATTTTTTGACAATAACCGGATTAGACTATATATATATATACATATATTTTAAAGTAAACTTTCATTAGAATAAAATATTATATAGATGAATGACTAAAATTATTTGCGGTAATAGGACAAAATACACACCTACAACTATGTGAAGTGAACATGGCCTAAACAATTTAGGTAAGTCAAAGAAAATTGAAAATACATTCGGTTGTACATAAAATTAAAAAAAAAAAAAAAAAATAGACATCCTATCTAAATATTCAGTCTTCGAGTTGTCAGTTGCGAACAAAAATCGACAAAGTGGATTCGATTTTGCCTTCTTTCTTCCACATCATCTTGATCCATCTTGGGCATATAAAAAAATTCAAAGAATACCTAAAGAAGACAAAAAATGAACAAATGGTCCAAATCTAATTTGGGTTTAACAAATTTTTCTTTTAAAAAAAGAAGAAAAAACTAATATTTAAGTATCAATTAAGACTTTTGCATTTGAGATATGAAAGGTAACAAGAAAACCAAAAAAATAAATAGAAAGATAAACTAAACAAAAGATAAAATAAAAAACACACAAAAGAAATAAAAATTACCCAAAAAAAAGTAATGAAAAGGATCTTCAGTCAAAAGAAAACTCTAGTTAGAGCTAAAATTCTCCCTTGGTTGGGTGAAAAGAGACGATTGTATTGGGTTTAATTGGACCTCCTATTTGGAGGAACCCAAACATGTTTTAATAGGTTTATTATTAGGTCTACTTGGCCCTAGTATACAAACAAAACCCTAAGTAACTTTAGATAAGAAATTAAGTGTGAAAATACAAGAGAGAAAGAAGAGAGTTTATAAAAAATATCATAATTTCTTCAAGTTCGTGCTGCAACCTTCTTTTGGGGGTTTTCTCACTATTCAACTGTTGGATCGCCTTCTAATTTGGATATGTTGTTCATGAGTTCAAGACAAACATTCCGAACGATGAAACTTGCATTTGGAGCGTTCTAGAGAGATATTTCGTGTTAAAAGTGAAATTGGTACAATGTGTATTTCTTGGGTTTATTTTTGATATGTCCTCTATTAGGCTTGTATTTGTTCTAAGATTAGTGTTGATACCTTGATGAATGATCTTGTATTCCTCTAAGCTTGTTAGAGAAAACATTTGTATCCATTTGATTATAGTGGATGTGATTTAAGTGAGTTCCAAGTCTCCTGGTTTTTACTCCTTGGTTTGAGGAGGTTTTCCATTAAAATTGTTTGTGTTGATTTGGTTTTAATTTGTTTATGTCCGATGTTTTTACATAATACTATTTGGGAAAAGTTTGATCGTCTTTTAAGGTTTCTGCTTCGATGTATTTCCTCCCATCAGGTTGTCGGTCGACACAAAAGAGAAGAGGAGAAGAGAGACTAGGTTTTTTTTCTTAGAGAGAATTTTTTAACAACTTCTCTACTTATTTATGGATCTTACTATTAGAGCTGTAAACAAATCAAACTCAAACAATTTTTTAAGTTTGATTAATTTTCAAGCCTACTCGAATAGTGTTCGTAAACATAATCAAACGTTCCTGAACAAATTATAAATATTTATATATTATTAAAAAAAAAACTCTAACACTTAAATTAGGGTATATATATAAGTTTTTTCTCCCCTTTTCCCTAACTTATAGTAACTGCTCCTCTTTCTTTACTTTCTCTAGAGTCCAAACTCAACTCTCCTTCTACCTTTTTGACAAATCCTAAAAAAAGTGGTGGTTCCCCTTCCGTTACTTTCTCCTAGAGCTATAAACAAATCAAGTTATTCGTGAACAAAGTTCGTTCGAGCTCGTTTATGCTCATTCGTTTATTAAACAAACCAAGGTCAAACAATTTTTTAAACTCGATTAATTTTTAAGCCTACTCAAAACTCGTTCGAAAATTAACTTTCAATATTCCATTCGACTCGACTCGTTTACAGTCTTACTTACTATATCATTAGTAAGCAAAAAATAAGTAATATCCAATTGTACAAGGATCCTACCTATACAAATAAGAAGGATATGTCCAATGAATATCAATTTATTTTCAATTAACCAATGAATCTCATTGGATTCATCGAAAAATTAAGTCCATATGTCCGTTGGTAGTAAGTATTTCTAGACTTCTTGGAGGTGAAATGTCGACTGGGACGTGGGCCAACACCACAAACACAGGGAAGATGCAGACCAATATATATATATATATATATATATATATATATATATATATTTTTTGTTTGAAATCGGGTCTATTGCATTAGAAAAATACTGATTACAAAAAAGAGTTAAAGTTGTCAACTATTTAGCTAAACAAAGCTATGTACTCCTTTTCGCCAGGGCTCAAGTAACACTTTGGTCTATATTCCCCTGTTTATTTATTACGGTTGTGATTATATTTGTCTAAAAATATAAGACCAATAGCGCAAATTCGGCTCATGTTTAAGCAGATGGAAGTACATAGGCCTAGAGTAGTTTTAAAAACTGAGCTAAAAGTTGATTATGTAGTACTAGATTGGGCTTTTTTTGTGTTTTTTTTGGTAAGCCAGTAGTATATTGGGCTTTTATATATATGGTTTTGCCCATTTACATTATATCTATCTAGCTGTTTCTTGGACCTTGCTATTAGGCATGTAATATCCTTTAAATTTTATATTAGGACTATGAAAGGAAGAAGAAGAAGCTGGGTGACGGAATCCCCAAAACTGTATATTTTGGGCTTTAATCTACTCATCCGATAGGCCCAGTCTTGAACATAAACATTTTTTTTTTTTTTTTTCCTTTTTGAGGTAGATAAGTCTAGGAGACTTTTAAATTAATCTATATTCAAATTAATTCTCGTTTGAGTCAGAGAAAACTCTAGCCTCAAATTTCAAATAGCTGCAAGATTCGAACCCAACCTGACCTTGTGCTAAGTAAAAATAGCTTAATTTCTATTAAGGTTTTGAGTTTAAAATTTTTTTACCAAAAAATGAGATAATACATTTATAGCTTTTGACTTGAAAAAGGGTTTGAATAAGAGGATTAAATTGGACCAAAAGGAGTGCAATATAATAGTGTTAAAATTGTGCTAATTAATAAACGTTTATCCAACTTTATTTTTACAAATGATTTGAATAGTAAATAACTGTTTAATATTTAATTTAAAATTTATATTTATTATATAAAAAAAAATTCAAATCCTCATATCTAATAGCTATTTTGGGCTCTACTAATTCTAAATCAAGCTATGTCGAACCTTGTAAAATTTTGACTTAATACAATAGAAAAAGATATTGTGAATGTTATATGAAGTTATGACTAACATTTAAATACCGATTTCAAATATTGAATAATTTGAAAAAACAAATTTAAGTAGTTTAGATGAAAAATTATAAAATAACCTAAAACATTTGAATATATATTGTTACAAACTTTTCCATAAAATTATTTGAATTAGAAACTTCTTGTCTTGACTTATTTTCATATTCCATTTTTGGTTGCTGAGGAGAGTTTGATGACTATAATAATCTATAAGGTTGACCATTTTTTATATAAAAATGAAATTTCAGAAAAGGCCTTATTTTATTTCACCGTAAAATTAAATTAACATGAAATGATGCTTTTAAAAAATTAAATATATAAAATAAATCTTATGTTTGAATAAAATGATTTATTGTTTAAAAATAAAAAACATGTTGCAAAATGCATCTCTGCGATCTTTCTTATCTATAAAATACATTTAATTAATCGTTATTTTTATATATTTTTTTTATGACCATTTGGATATCAAAGTTACGCTCATATAATTTAGTTCTTGAAAGACTTCACTCTAACTCTTAAATAACTTTCACAATAAATACCGAACTCATAACTTGGTATAATATTTGTGGTGCATCCACTTTAACTTGTCACTATTTTATAGTGGAAAAAACAAAGTTCCATTTGTCGTGTTTTTTTTTTCTTTTTATCTCGTACATTCTTAGACATTTTTACCTATAACGTGAATGGAATCCATGATAACAAGAATTGTGAAATTACTACCAACTGATTTAAACCCTCTTCTGAATCTTATAAATTGGATTTCAAAATTTTTACTCCAAACTTTATCTTTAGAATATAAAGGGAATTTTAATTTATTATAAGGTTTAATTTTATAGACAAATTTAGCAAATTAGCAATTCAATTATTCTAGTATTTTATTAATTATTTTCTTTTATTTTATTTTTTTTATTTTAATTTTCATATAAAGAAAACTTTACTAACTATTACTAACAAGAAAATTTTATTCTTCTTAATTTTTGTCCTAGATTAGCAAATAGAGCAGCTCATGAGCTTGCAAAGATAGGAATTGGGTTGGCTACTCATGTTACTTGGGTACATGGTGTGTCGCCGTCGGTTGCTGGTTTGTTACATTCTGAATGTCACGTTGTTAATTAATGAGATTATTTCCTTTCAAAAAAAAAAAAAAAAAACCCTTTATAGGAGATGTATTAATTTATAAAGAATATTATATAAATTAAAAAATATAATTATTGTTACTATCAAATAGTTACATAATTTTGGAAAATAGTTACACTTGTAATTATAGATTTGTTTTTGTAAAAATCTAAGATATTTTTTTGTCTTCAATGTGACTTGAACTTTTTGATCATTAGTGATGACTCTATTATCTAAGCCATGCATTCTTATCGGATATTTTAATGATAATATACAAAGTATATTTTTTCTTGTAAAAATTATTTTATGTTAAAACAAATACATGTGGTTCCTCTAGTCATATATATATATATATAATTGAACATACATTATTGCTACCACAAATATCTATATATATATATATTAATGCTACAAAATCACCAAATAAATAATGTACAAAATCTGGGTAAACATTTCAAATTCTATTACATATACTGAATTTCCAACTAATTATAATGTTGTTCACATATTCCCATCTGAAGCAATACCGGTGTATACCAGTTATTTTCTACCAAGTATATATATATACCAGAAGTATATATTTTCAGTTGCTACAATATATATACTCCTTTGTTGAGTTCTTGTCAGCGTCTGATGCATATTTTTGTTTTGATATTACGCTACAAAGTCCGGTAACAATGGTGCAGCAGCAAATCGCTTCCTACTGTTCTCAAAATCAATGGTCTCATATCCCATGCTCGGTTGTGGAGGTTTATTTACCCTTTCGAAATGTGCAGCTGCTTCCACTGTTCCCATTTCAAGTCTACTTCCAATATCCATATTTTGATCTGAAAGAAAGTTATGTTGCATGTTTTCTGAAGGAGGAAGTCCTAGGGTAAGTGATACACCATTTCCATGATGAAACGCCGTGGTCGTCGTTTGCTCTGGAATATTGAACTGACCATTTAAATGATCTCCCATTGTAAATGTTCCAAATCCCCCTGAACTGTTGTTACCATTATTCGCCGCCATTAAAGTCATGAAGTTCTCTTTGGTTTGTCTGCAGCTTTCGTTTAGGAACCCTCCTTTTCTTGTGTCTCCGAATTTCATTTCCATGTCCACTGAAAGAATGCTACTTGGGGAGGTAATTTGCATGTCGGTGGATGACCTCAGCCTTTTTTGTTGATCTTTTTCTCCGCCATAATTATTATTACCATCGGTCATGTTTAGTCCACAAACTAGGCGCCCAAAACCACCTCCTGCTGCTGCTGCTGCTGATGCTGAAGGTCGACCACCCTGTGGAGAACTTCCTGTTGGTGATGATAATGTGACGGAGGAGTTGGAAATTTCTGCATCCTGCTGCTTCGAATTCAGTACTACTACTGCATTCAGTTGGTGATGTTCCATTTTGTTGATAACTCCATTGTTATTGTTCTGATCTTTTGTAGTAGTAGTGGATTTTTTGGAGCCTGTCTCTAATTTTTTCGATTCATTATGATTATTATTGCTATTATTACCATCTTCTTCTTGATTCTTCATCTCCTCCGAGTACATTTCTTCAACCATAGGCTTCCATAGTCTAACTCGTGCATTTATGAACCAGTTCGAAACCTGCATGCATCTCAGACAATATATATATATGCATCATGATATATATATATATACATACACGTATATGTGTAATATGCATATGTTTGCATGAGAACTGATATACATACATGCATGTACAATAATTAAAACAATCAAATGATTTTGTATATGTCTCTGTAATAGATTCATATTTTTATCATAACAATTTCATTTTTTAATGTATATATCATGTAACAAATTATGAATTAATATATTTAAAGTAAAGAACGTTTAAATTTTTGGTGAATGTGAAGACTCGTGTGTGTATATATATATATATATAGCAAACATATAGTATTTTTCAAATGAGGTACGAAATGTCTGTTAAAAAAAAGCTGAATTGTAGACCAAATAAAGGTTTTTTATGTACAAAAATGGAAGTAAAATAATTGATGCCAAAGAGTTAAAATAAGAAGTACAGCTGGTACCTGACTTCTAGTAAGCCCTGTTTGCTTAGCCAACATCTGTTTGTCCGAATCCTTAGGATATCTTTTAAAAAAACAAAAAACCAAATCAAACATGCACGTATATACATCAATCTTCACTCCAAATAATCATGATAATAATTTAAGGTATATATATATAATATACTTACGGATGGAGAAAGTGTTCAAAGAGCCATGCACGAAGAACAGAAACAGCTCTTTCAGGTAAACCTCTCTGTGGTCTCCAAGCATTGTTTTGCATCATTCCCAAATGTTGTAAAGCACGCTGTTGTCTAAGCTGTTGATCCACGAACTTCAATCTCGAACCTCCTTCCATCTTTCCTCCTCCAAAACCATCTAAATCTTCGCCTAAACTCTTGCTTGCAGCTTTAATTTGCGAAGAAATTGCGTCCTTCAGACACCTGAATTGCTTAGAAATCGTTTGCAATGCTAGTTGAGTGTACGACCTTGCTGATCCGATCCCCGTTGCTTGCTCGAATGAAGCTACGACAATTTGCATCTGGTGATGATATTGTCTGTATCTTTGTTCAACCTAAGAAAAAAAAAAAAAAAAAAACATATTTATCATCAATCATCAACAATTAAATAATTATTTTAACCAATAATTTTAGTTTTTTGTCGGACCATGGTGAAACAAGTCGTGAGTAATAAGAATAGAGTCTTAATCAATATATATAAAAAATAAAAAATTTGTTGAGGCTTTTTGTTTTTTTGACAAGGAACTGAGGAAAAACAGAGAAGGGGCATATATATGTATATACATACATACACAACAAAATTGGCATGATATATATAATAGTACAAAATACAAAACAGTGTATCGGTACTTTTTTTTTGCATGCTTTCGTGTAAAATTTACTTAGGTCCAATGATTGAAGTGAGGATATATATATACACACATATTTATATATGTAATTATTTTACTTGAAAATAAAAAGTATTTATGATGTAAAAAAGAAAAATTGAGGAGGTAAATTTAAATTTTGTTGGGGGCCTGGTAAAATACGTACCTCGTCGAGCATGCTGATAAGCTTAGCTTTCTTCATTTGAATCTCCTGTTTTTGTGGAGTTGAGAGTTCAGGCACAACAGCTGATTTTGTTTCACTTGAGGTTTCACCACCTGATTCTTTGCTATTAATTGTCTTTGATCTCTCTTTATTATTACAATTATCTTTGTCGGCGGCGTTTAATTTAATCCCTTTACCAACACTAACGAGTTCATCCAGAAGTTGCTGTGCGGCTTTCAGATATTTGGAGCCGAAGACCACATGATGAGTACTACTCATTTGTTGCATCCCACCGCCGTTTGGAATTGGAATTGGAATCCCATTATTTGAAACCACGGCTGACATCATTGAAGAAGATGAACCGCCGCCGCCATCACCACCACCACCACCGGCGCAGCCAGCCGATCCTCGACCGCCACCACCACCACTACCACTTGTTGGTGAGATTATTCCTATGGATGTCTGGTGCATAGGGATAGTATGGTCCATAGGAAGGGACCCATTGTAACCTGGTTGTTGGGGAGAAAGGCTCAATGATAAACCTTGCTGTGTCGGTGACACCTCACCCCTATGGAACCTCCCCATCTGCGTTGCTGCCGCCACGACGACGTCGTCTTCGTTTCCTCCTCCTGTTCCTCCACCACCACCACCCCATAAACTCTGATGGAAATGAGGGATTCCGGCGCCGGCACCTGCACGTGCAGAAACCTCTTGCTGGTGCTGTTGTTCAAGAAGTTGTTGATGATGATGATGACTCATCATGAGCTTTGAATTGGCTGTCGGGCCGGGCTGATGATGATGAAGTGGCACTCCGACGAGGTGGTGGTGTTGTTGTTGCTGATGATGGCCCCCAGTACCAGCCATAGTAGCAACGTTGAGGGTGTTTCCGGCGGTAGCGTAATTCAGGATAAGCATGTTAGCAGCTGCTCCAGGTGGTGGTGGTGGCGGCGGCTGTTGTGTGTCAGCAGCAGCAGCATAATTATTAGGGTTCATAAGATAAAGTGTCTGCAATCCATCTTGAGCTTGGATATCTTGACCTCCTTGATGATAGTACATACTTAATAAATTCTTCCTTCAAAAAAACAACCAATCTCTTTAATTTTATATCTATAGATCGATCTCAACTTTGTATAATAACTCTTCTGCTTCTTCAGTATATAATATTCAAGAATAATCTGCCACCGTCCGATGATGCAGCAGAAAGAACCTGAAACAATGGAAAAAAGGGAAAACCCATGACGAAACCACCATGCAAGCCAGAACCTACTAATAATAATGATAATTAAACATGCTAATTTCATTTGGGAAGAATCTAAATCTTGTTCAATTATGAACTCAGAAATATCGTACTTAACTATCTCCATATATACATATGTATATATATCATCAGCTATGAATCTTCAAAATATATATAAAAGAAAAATTGAAGAAACAAATTGAAAAAGATATTAAGAGAGAGAGAGAGAGAGATGTTGTTGCAGAGAGACAGGTTGTGTGTGTACCATCAAAGAATGGATAAAAAACAGGAGGTGGGGATGGATACATATACATACATATCAAAATAAACGTATAATAAGATCGCACTCACATGTCCATCACTACTACAAACTCTATATCGTACTGCTGTCTATCTATCTTGAAGTAAGTAAGCTTTGCTTTGGTTTGGTTTTGTTAGGGGGGAGATTGGGAAGTCGCCTTCTTGTCAGACTTCCCAAAAACTTCTGCTGCAACTTGGAGTTCTCCAACAGAAAAGGAAAGGAAATGAAAGCAAAAAAAAGAAATGAATAATTTTTATACAATATAGCAGTGGGGTAGAGAGAGAGAGAGAGAGAGAGAAAAGAGAGATAGAGATGGAGATATGAAATGGCCTTATAACATATATGACTTTTTCTGTGTCCTCTTTTTTTTTTTTTTTTTTTTCTTCTTCTTCTTTCCACAAGTCTTGAAATATGAATGAGAAAGATAAGGTAATAATTGAGAGGGGTTTTTATTTATCTTTGTTCTTGGACACAAATACACACACATTCTCTCTCTCTCTCTCTCTCTCTCTCTCTCTCTCTCTCTCTCTCTCTCTCTATCTTTCTCTTACCTTCTTTTCTTGTGTTAGGTACGTGTGATGGATATGAAACAAAACTTTCTTGGACATGACACTCCTCAATTAAAATCATTTCACAATTTATGGTGGCACGTTTTGATTCATTAAAGAATATATATATATATATATATATATATATATATATATAATACACACTCTACTTTCTTACATATACATATACATACATATATATATATATATATTCTTTTATAGTTAAAAGCATATAATAAAAGGCATAGGTTTGATTCAGGATTAAATTCAGTGATTAAAAAAAATATTCGATAAAAAATCATTCAATATATATATATATATATATATATATATATATATATATATATATATATATATATATTATATGAGAGGAAAAGAGGGATTCAAAATTTTCCTTGTTTTTGTTTATCCGAACATTTCCAGCTATTGATGATCAACTTTTAGAAGCAAGAAAAACGTACAGTTGAAAAGAAATAGAAAATATACAGGAAGAAATATATATATATATATAATCCTGGATCGATATATAGATGTCTTGTTGATGTGTCCATTTTGATATTCAAATTACCCAATTAATTTGTTCAAGCTATCTATGTAGCTACAAAGAAAAGCCAGTTCTTTAGTTTTTGCCCTACTTCCAGATGAAATCTTGCCTGAATTTGCTACTATTTTAACCTTTGAGTAATAATTTGATTCAACATAACGTACGTACACCTCGAAAATTTTGTACAGTGTACTGTAACAAAAACAAACAATTCAGTTTCCGTAGGTCAAAACTCTTACTAGTTAAGGAAAACTTTGTTGTACTATATATATATATATTCAAAGAATTTACGGGTTATGCAGTTTTAAATACAGAGTTAAAGTAATAAATTAATAGAAACACATTCGCTCAATTTATTTTCAGAAATAATTTTCTAGTCAACAAGGCTCAAATTTTTTGACATCCTGAAATAAAAGAAATTAATTTCTGTGGTTTAATCTATGTAAAACTAGACATAGGTATCCATTTCTTTCTTTCTTTCTTTTTTCTTTTTTTTTTTTTTTTTTAAAAAAATAAAAATATAATACAAAAATAATTAGGTAATTAATTTGAAGTGATCGATATATTGTATCTATGACGTAAATAGTGAATTTTGAAATTTAAATAATGTGCTTCTACCACAAACTTTCATCTTCTCTTTTTCAAAATAGATCAAATCAGAAGTGAATAAAATGATATAAATTTTTTACAAAATTTATCACTTTTTCCGATCTAGTAATGGTTGATTATGAAACCAATTACCAAAGCCCACAGATCTGTTATTACAAAAAAAAGAGGGAAAAAAAAAAAAAAAAAAAGGTGAGGTCCCAAATTCAGATGGGTCTATAAACTGAGTGGGTGTGGGGAGAGAGAGAGAGGAAGATATTATTATTACAGAAGTGTTATGTTAAGCATCGGCGGGGGGGAAAAGAAAGTGGGTTTAGGACATGAATACAGCTGAAAAACGAGGAAACGTCAACTTCCACCAATGGTTGGTAATAATTGAAAAACAAGATAGGGTAAAGGGGGCTCACTTGCTTCTTTTGAATAATTCTTACTCTGTTCTTGTCGTTTCTCCCTTCTCCATTTTATACCCTTCTCTTCTTTCTATTTCTTATTCATTTCAATTTATACCTGTATATATATTATATTACGAAGGAATTGGAAACACACATATAATATATATATATATATATATATATATATTAATGAAAGAATAGATATATAATATATTTGGGGGAAAAAAAAACAATAGGGAAAGAAAAGAATGAATAAATAAGTAAGCTAGTGATCAAATGAAATGAAATGCTTGGGAAAAGGAAACATCCTGCTACACATGTTTCGAACATCAACTTTGTTATATCAATTTCCCTCTCTTTTTAAAGATCCAAAATTTGAAGTAAATTATATAATAAAATAATTGTAAATGGACAAGCATTTCATGTTCTCATAGAATTTTACAATTCACTCCATAATATAATTAAGTAATTTCTAGCACTTTAGTACAAAAGTTAAAATTACTATAATTTTAGTGCCTCCATATGAATTGAACACTCTTTTCAGTTTATTGTTATTATTATTTCTTATCAAACAAAATTTACATTTTTTTTTAAAAAAAAAAAAAAATTATTAAAATTGAGGTACATTTTATTTTTATCTTTTGACTTTTTATTATTTTATAAAGAATAATTAATGAATACGAGTTACATATTTTTTTTTTTAAAAAAAAAACAATATTAATTTCACGAGAAGTCAAGTAAAAATAATCATAATAATAATCAAAGGAGTAAATAGAATATAAAAAAGATTTAAATGTGAAACTTTCTAATTTTTGTATCATAAAAACCTTCAATCATAAAAATTAGATAAAATTTAAACATTTATTATTACATGTGTTGTAACATAATTTGTTGAAGTTTGGAGAACAACTTATTCTCTTAACGCTCCCCTCACATCCCCTCACATGTGAACCAAATGACAAATTTATTTATTAAATTTAATATTAATGAAAAAAAATAGATAAAAAATAAAAAAATAAAAAATAGTTATAATAAATTATATACTCATAATAAATAATATTCTTAAAATTTTATTAATTTTTATTAATATGTAATCTTTCAACTTACTTAATTTAATTTATTAATTTAGTTTACTTATTAAAAAGACTTTAACTCTTTTTAAAATAAATATATATATTATTTTTATTTATGAATTTAGTTTACTTATTAAAAGACTTTTAGTTTTTTAACCTAAACTTTTTATTTTCTTTAATAATATATATATATATATATATATATATATATATATATATATATATTTTCTACTTACTTAATGTTATTATGAATTTAATTTACTTATTAAAAGATTTTTAGTTTACCTAAACTTTTCATTTTATTTTAACTCTTTTAAAAATAAATATCAAATAAATAAAAATATATATATCTTCTATACCTTATCTTATATATAAGATGTATTATTGTAATTTTATTTGACACATGAAGTATCCCTTTGTTTCATTCTTTTTCTCTGCTTATGAAGCAATCAACCCTCGGTTAATATTGTTGTGATCTTTATCATAAGAATTAGTTTTTTCCAATCAAAGAGTTGAGTTTCTTGGTATGCCAAATTCTTAGAATCACAATGCTTTTTTTTTTTTTTTTTTTTTAATTTTTTTCAATATATAATTTTCTTCAAACATTATTTCCCCTCGATTGGTGTTTGGCTGGTTTAGTTTTTGCAAAAATTATAGAACTTCTATTTAGAAATTTGTAAATTGTGAAAAGAAGTCATTGATTTGACTATGGCCGCTTAAAACTAAATGATAAGTGCAATAATTTGTGTATTTGATAACAATAAAAAAAACCGTGAAATTGTTTGCAAATTTTGTGAATGAAATTCATAAAAAGGGAAAACAAAATTATGTGAAATCAATTGGGAATCCAAGTAGAAATCTAAATTTTTGGTTGTGTACAAAAATAAAATAAAATAAAATAATTTATTACATTTGAGGATGGAATTGCAATAGAATTCATTTTTCTTTGTTTGTTGTATGTGAAAATTTTGGTTCTATAACAGTTTTTTGTGCCCATTTTAAGGACTTGTAATCAACCATTTCTTTTTTCTCAAAAAAAAAAATCAATCATTTCTTTAAGTTCTTAGAAACAATTATGTGATTTTTTTTGTCACTCCTATATTTTGTTATATAGTCTCTCTTTATTATTATATGTCTCTTTATTATATAAAATCAAATAGATTAATTTTAAAAACCTATTTACAAACATAATGATATATAAATATATATATATAAATTGTGGTACACTTCGCACCTAGGACCGAAGTTACCACTAGTATATACATATAAAATTACATCTTTCTAATGATCCTATTGTAATTAGATGTAATATTTGAGTTATTTTTATTCTTATTAACTTTCTATATTTAAATATTTTTCTTTATCTTTCCAATACTTCACATTTACTTAATCTACATTCATTTACTCAACTATTAAAGCTAGACTTTTCAAATTTTACTTACTATCAAATATTTATTTTTTTTAAAACTATTTTATTTTTTTTTCTTGGCTTAAGAACTATTTTATTTTTAAATTTTTTTTTTAAGTTTTTTTCTTTTTTCTTTCTAATCTGTTCATGTTTCTCTTCTCTCTGACTATATAAATATCTTATTCATAAATATTGTTTGTTATTTTAATTTTTTTTTATATCTCTATCTTCTTATATTTATTTATTTTTTTTATGATAGCATTAGATATAATTTATGTGAATTTTTATCTTCTCTCCATTCATTAAATTTTAATCTTATTTAAACTTTTGATAATCTTTGATTATGGTATTTTTCCCTTTTCCTATTTAGTTTTTTATATAAAATTAATTGTATTTAGGTTATGCCTTTTGTCTTTTTTCAATTTATTAAATTTTGTTTTTATATAAACTTTAAAATGTAATTCAAATGTTAGTAATCCACTATTCTTTCTATTTAACATTTTTATATAGAATTAGTTGTATTTATATTACTCTTTTTTATTTATTTATTTTTAAAATTCATTAAATTTTAATTTTATCTAAATGTTTGATCTTCTTCAATTTTATAAATTTATTTATTTTTGTATTATATCACTTTTCTATTTAATATTCAACTTTTTACCTATTTTTCAATTATTTATAAAGTTTAGATTTTGAAGTTTTTCTCAAGGTACTATTACTTTTTTATACAGTGTTATTATTCAAAGCAATAATCCTAATTTTAACATATATATATATATTGTTATTGTTTTCTATTTTGATTGATATAATTTTTTAAAATTACATACAATTTATTTTTTTATATTTTGTATATTTGTCCAATTCTTTTAGTTTTCAAAGTTTGTAAATTTCTTTATATTTTTTGTTTTAAGTCTATTTGTTGTGTTTATTTGATTGAATTCATCATTATATATATATATATATAAATATAAAAAATTATTAAATTTTAAATATATATATATATATATATATATATATATATATATATATATATATATATATATATATATATACTAGATAATTCCGCATGTGGGTGTAGATTGTTTATCTAGTATATATATAAGACTCAAATTCAAAACTTTACTTAATAAGAATCAATCCTTGACACTTGAATTTAATTTATTGTTGGTAACACAATAATCATAAAAGACAACATGAATTAAATTCACCATTTTGTATATATATTCTTACTATTTAAATATCCACGTGAGATTTACAAAAAATCCTTTGTTACATTCTCTCCTTAAAAAAGGCGATTTCTGTCGTCTTATTTTCACAAGATCTAATTACATATATATATATATATATATATATATGATTCGTAGAAACATGTAGAATATAATTTTTTTTTTCCCTTTATGTACATATTCCCCCTCTCATTTGATAAAATACAATGACTTTAAAAGCAAATGGACATCCTCTTCAATTTAGTCAAGATAGTATTTAATTTCTTTCGTGGAATGTTCTGTTTAAAGTTTGCAAAATAGAATATATTTCCCAAACCAATACCTAAAGTCTACTTTTAAATGCTGAAAAATTGAATAAAATAATGATAAATAAATAAATATATATATATAATATTAACAGAAGAAGAATTCAAAATGTAAACATCTTGTACAATTTTCTTTTTAAAACTAAAACCAAACAACACATGGGAGGAAATTAGGGCATGGACCCTAGTGATTTATTGACATTAAAACCAAAAAAAAAAATGCAAAGGGTATTTATTGTGTGTCACTTTTTACTTTGGATTCTCAAATTTTTTTGCTTTAAACAAACTACCTTATAATGTGAAGTTTTCAGCTTAGATTCCACATAAAAAATCTCTAATAATACTTCTTTAATGCTTTCAAGAAATGATAAATTAATTAGTATATATGCAATTTTTTAAGAATATTTGTGAGAGTAAAATAATAATTTTGCGTGGAAAGTTTTTGTGATGCATGAGTTCCCTTTTATAACTCTTGATTTATTAGTTGGTGAATTTGATAAAATCTGATATTTTATAATATTCATTAAGTAATTTTTGAAAATTATATGGTTTGATTTAATTATAATTGATTTTTTTTTTATTATGAGAAAAATAAATTTGAAAGAAAAAAATATTAAACTATTCATTAATATATATATATATATATATATATATACACTTTTCTAATCAAATAAAAATACCTATCTTTTTCTTGTATGTAGAATAAGTCACCTGTAAAAATCTATAATTGTTTCTTTCAACTATTCTGTTATTTATTATACAATTTTTTGTAACAATAATTTTATAATGTCTTTTTATAATGTATTTTCTACTTGAGCTGGGCTATAGTCATTGAAGTACACATGTAATTTATATATATATATATATATAAAATATTAACTCAAAGTTCATCATTGATGTTTGCATCTATATATCATGTGAAACACATCAGCTTTAATTTTCATTTTGGAATTATTTTTCTCTTTCTTTCTAATTAAAAGGTTTGGCCAGGTTTTGTCAATAACATTTTTAAGAAAATTAATTTTTTTAATCTCTAAACTATTTTGTTTTTAAATATATATATATTTATTTCCTTTTGGATCCACATACATATATATATATATATATATATATTTGGACAACTAGATCCTTTTTATCATTTTTTCATTTTAAATTCAAGCACTGAAAATTACTTGACCACACAGGATCTTCATAAACATAAATGTCTTAGTCAACTCTCACATGTGTTAGACGCATTATCTCTCTGATTCTCTAACTCAAAATAAATAAATAAATTTATTTAGAAAAAAAAATTACTAATATCTAAAAGGCAATAAAAATTTATATAAATATATAAACTCATTTTTCTCAATCAAAATCATTTAAATACTAAAATAAAAAAAAAAAAAAAAAAAAACTCTAATATTTTAATATTGTATAGGTTCTTGTTTCAATATTCTGCCCCAATAAATTAGAGAGCTACAAAATTCTAAGCCAACACATTATGTATAATTTTACTCATAAAATTTAAGAAAATATGATGGATAAGTGCATTTCGTCTATTTCTTTATAAAATTTATTATTTAGTCTATCCAAACAATACATTTTATGGAGACAGAGATCAAATGCAACTGCTATTATATATTTGGGATCTACTAAATAATAATAATAATAATCATAACAAAAAGACATGAATATTAGGACTAAATCTACCAATTTTCCTAATATTAATTAATAACCTTTATATATATTGATCGATGATAAAACTCTCGATTCCGCCACGCGTGATCGGTGGGGTTTGTTTTCCGCTGACTATGAGAATTGAAGAGGAAGTTGAAAGAAAAAAAAAAAAAAGCTAGGATTTCATAACAATAGAATAATGATTACAACAGAGAAATAAAAGTATATATAGAAACAATATAAAAAAATAAAAAGACAATTCTACCCATATAAGAAATAATAAATAACAAAGCTAAGGTATACTCTAACACCGACGAGTCATGCAAAAAAGGCCAAGTGTCGGGGGATGTTCTCGGCGTTGGCTCTACGACGGTCAAGTCAGTCACAGGTAAGAAAAGTGATGTCGGGAGATCGGTCGGAAAGTGTGTTCCCAGTAGACTAGATTGAACACCGTAGGTGTATCGGAGATAGACTAAACACTTAAAGTATATTCTATATATTTGACTTTCACTTGTCTGTGTGTGTGAGTGTGTGTTACCATTTTTATGGAGAGAGGTAGCCAATCGGGAGGTGACACCTAGGGTGGTACCCTCCCCGAAAGTTCTGAAATTGTGACTCCAAACAGTATCTATCGAGTGAGGTGCATATAATGTTGAGTTCGGAGGGAATCTCCTTGTCAAAAATTATGTCATGTGTAAGTGCTCTAGTCGCTAACCGGACTTCAGGGGACTCCTATTCGGAATCACATTGATCCATTATGGAGTCCACATCGAATATTCTGACCTACGTAGACTTTTATGAGATTTCGATCTCTCTCATATATATATATATATATATATATATATATATATATATATATATATATATATGTGTGTATTGATAATTCTTTGTGTATATATATAAAGAAAAACGTATATATGTGTTCAATCAAGTCTGGTTGCATGTATTCATCCGAATAGTTGGACCACCACCTGAGTGATAAAATGGTAAGGAGTTAAGATATAAGTGACAATCAATTCAAAAGACAATACAAAAGTCAGATTCTTTTTACATATATACACACACATACATTTCAGACAGTAAAAAGTTGGTTATTTTTCCTTCACCAATAACTTGATCATCAACTCTTTTATTTATTTTATTTTTTTGTTCTTTTATCTAATAATAAAAAGTAGTAAGAGCCTGACGTCTGTCTCAAAAACTTTCTAAGATTCCTTTCCTTTTTACTTACAACATATGTTTTCGGATGTAAAATGTTTTCATGAAATATGGTTTTTGATTGGTCAGTTTCATGACAAATGATCGATACATCCTAAATAAACTATACACCAATTAAGGCAGTACAAGAGAATTAATGCCTTAAAAAAAAAATTGCATTCATTGTAAATGTTATGCAAGATTATGATTTTAATAATCGATCCGAGCACTATATGAGAGTTAAGGAGAGGTCTTCTCTTGAACAAAAATCAAACTCTGTAATAATAATACAAACTAAATGTAAATTAGTTAAAATAGTAACTTCTTCTTACAAAAAAGAAAGAAAGAAAAAAAAAAGATTTTAATAATGGTTTTTCTGAGTTCTCAAAGAGCATTAATGGAGAGTAATTGGCTTTCAATGAATATGAAAAGACAAGTTATATATATATATATATTAACATTCATGTGTATGTAAAGCATGGATATAACTGAAAACAGACAATATAGACATCTTTCAATTTGCTATATATATTTGTTTCACCATTTCAAATCAACTTGCAGGTGCACGGTCATATCCAATAATGAAAGAGGAATAGTTTTGTTTTTAACCTTTTTACCTCCAAGTAATAGAGGACAAGATGTTTATAATGAGGTCAAAAGTAATGAATGTAGCATCATTACTTATATATATAAAAAAAAGAATGTAGCATCATTAATAATTTTATATTGTTAAGGTATTATATATATATATATATATAAAATTGTATTTTAATTAAATTTTTGTATAACATAATTGATTTAGAATTTTATTTTTAATATACGTATTAGAAAAGTTAATATTATCATAAATATCTATTTATACTTATACTTCTACCTTCATTAAGAATAAAAAATATAGAATTTAGTACTTATAGTTAATAGAATTTTATTTATTTGTGATTGTGTAAGAAAAAAACCTTGATGAGTCAAAGATTAAAGATGGAATATAAGTTAAGATGAAGATTGTTAGAATTTTAAATTCGATGATATATATATAAGATTAGATTAGAGTTTTATCCCTAATATATTTATTACAATGTTAATATGGTTATGGATTATGTTAATCCACTTTACTCCAACATCAATTTAATTTGAAGTTATAGTATTTGATACCTAAAATAGGTAAGTTTATATATTTTAGAATTGTCCTAACTAATTTTAGTATAATCAAATATAATATAAAGTGTAGGTATAGATTCGATTTGTAGGACAAGATAGGATTGCTATGAGTCAAATACTAGAAATACCTTTTTTATAAGTGTTTTAATAGTTGTCAATGAAGTTCTTCTTGAATGTAGACTTTGTGGATTGAGTTGAATCATATAAATCTTTTATTCCTTATGTTATTTTGTATATTGTATCTTGAATTTAAATATTTATAAAAAATAAAAATAAAAATTTATATAGTTCATAATCAATATAATTCATTCCACGAATATGTATATTAATATATTATTATTTTCTAAGCATATAACTAAGAGTAAAAGAAACATCCTCCATATTATATATAGATTAAGGTATTTTCACCTCTACTTTTTCACAAAATTTCAATTTTTAGGTAAATATAATATATTAATTTTTAGTTTGAGAAAAAAAAAAGTATAATTTGAAAATTAATTTAAGAAAAAAAAAGTTAATAGTTAATATATTTGAATTTTTATATATTCTAGACAAGGGGGCATTTTTTTAAAAAAATAAAAAATAAAAAATCAGAATAAATTCTTAGGTAAATATAATATTTTCATAAAACCTCTCCAATTTTAACATTACACATAAATTAAATTCATTCATTAAAAAAAAATTATACATTTAATATTATATTTTATGTGTTAGGTTTGTAACTTTCTCTCATTCTACTTATAGAAAGGAGTTTGGTTTGTATATTTATCAATAAAGTATACATTTCAATTTTGGAAGAATTTTATGTATATATATAGTATATATTTTTGTATTACATGATTAAAATATATAAGTCGCACACATCAAAATCTCAAATTTTTGTATATTTCTTTTTTAAAGTATTGTGTGACCTAACTAATGGTTTAAACTTTTTTGTTGTTAATGTATGGGAATCTAAAATATTTTCGTGTTGTTAAATCCATCAATGTCGACACTTTACATGTATAGAGACGTCGATAATGATCAGTGCTAACATTACATGTAGAAAATGTTATGTACCAAACAGAAAAGCTAATTAAAGTGGATTTTCATCAAACCACTATATATATATATATATATATGTGTGTGTATAATTCCTTTTATTATTCTAATCTTTTAAATGTAATATTAAAACTCAACATATTGGGTAATGAACAAGGGTTCTAATTCACTAAAAACAAATAGAACACAAATAAATTTCTATTATTTCTTAATCAAGTGTCTAAATAATTGATCCGACTATTTTAACTGAGATATGATTCAAACATATAATCTTATTGTCATAAATGAAGTCGTTCAATTCTCATTGTCAAAATTTTTATTATTAGTGTTACTTGATTGATGATTTAAAACTCGACAATATGCAAAATCTACACAAAAATACTTGACATTTTACACTCAAATATATTTGAATGAAAATTTTTAAATAAGATAAATTGATTATTAAAGATTTTGACCCGAATTTTATTATTGATTTGTCCAAAAAGTTTGTAATGTGATTTATTTGTAACAACTTATTTTTTGATAAAAAATGGGAATCTATGGTGGCGCGAAAGTTAAGAGTCGGGGGCTCGACATCATAGCTCACCACTAAGCCCGTGGGTATGCAGGGGCAGAGCGCCTGTGGTATGGATTAGATCAGTCAAAATATATAAAAATAAGGGTTTATATTTTTAGTTTTGGTGAAAATTTTGTAGCTCCATTTTAAATTTTGACTATAATTCATTCTTCTCTCCTCTGCTCGTGGTTTTTTTCTAATCTAGGATTTCCATGTAAAATTTATGTGTTATATTGTTTATTTCTTTTCATTATGTCATTATTTTTTGTAGTTTCATGACATTGATAGATTATAACAAAATTATTTTATTTTGACAAAAATTATCTTCGACCCACAATTAAAATTAATATAATTTTCTACAATAATAATTTAATTAATTTCAAGAATTTTGTAAATCCACAATATTGAATTAAAAAATTTGAATCATTTTGATTAATCCTAAGTTCCACAATTTTATTTTATTATTATTTTATTTGTTGATGTGCCCTTTAGTCAATCCTTGTTTAATCAAAAAAAAAAAAAAAAAAAAAAAAAAAAAAATCACTTCTATGAAAATGGAAAAGAATAAGTGAGGCTTTTATATGATTCGTTTCAAAACTTACTATTAAAGAATAAGGACTAAGTTTGATCTTTTGATTGAAAATTCCAACTTTAACCACTTACAATGTTGTTGAAATGATATATTATTACATCTCTTTTATTAACTTTACTTTATAAAGTTCGATCATTTATAGTGTGGATAAATTGTAAAACTTTATTTATTTATTTTTTAAAAAAAATTAAAGAAAAAGAAAAGGAGAAAAAGTCCATTATGTTTCCACTAGTGGGGAGAATATGATTACATAATAAGTGCAATTTTCAATTATGAATCTTTAGATTTATACAAAGTACATCGAATTGGACTTCATTCCTAAACTTCATTTTTACAAAATAATAAAAATAAATAATTCTTTTAAGAATTTATTATGTGGACCCTAAAATTTGCATGTCTTTGTCAAATTTGCCAATTTGCTTTAACATATGGAATTTTGAACATGATATGTGATGAAAACTAATACACGCACACACACACACACACACACACATATATATATATATATATAGATAATTGCCTATCAAATATATATATATATATATATATATATATATATATATATTAATTTAAGAAAGTTTTGTTACTTCCATTCATAAAATTTGTATATTTTTCCCCTCTTTAATTTTAACATTTTTTTTTCCTAATATATGTAAAATGTTGCTAAATTATTGAGTCTTTTAATTGATTTCTTACCAACTATAAAGTATGATTTTTTATTTTATTTTTATTTTTAAATTTTAGTAATTTTAGCGGAGTAAATGATGGCTCAAGATCAAATAGTTAGTCATACTTTGTCTAAAACGGTTTAGTTAGTAGAAGGGTTAATCTATAAAAAATAAATATTATGTGTTCGAGTTGTATTTAATATTTAAAATTTTAAAATAAAATAATAATAATTAAAGAAAAACAATTAAAATGATCAATTAGAAATAGTATTCTTTATTGATGTTTGTAACTTAGCTCGTTCATCAATTTTTTATATATAAAAAGGAATGATAAAAAAAATTAGAAGCAATAAATTAATAATAATTAAATTACAAATAATTAAAATAAAAATAGGATAACCACTGCTATTGAAAATCTAGTTAACTGTGAGATTGACTTTAGCTACTGAGTGAAATTTATGGTCAATTTTCCAAGGAGTTTGACACAGAGTGATATCCTTTATTTATAATATAAAAATGAAAAATTTTAAATCCAAGCATTGCATTTGTCAATAGAGCTTTTAATGAGTCAAACAAATTTATTTATATTTAAGTAAGACTCGTGTGTTTATTAAACAAATACAAACAATTTTTTTAAAGCTCATATATTATTCAAACAAATTCAAATATTATTTGTGAACCTAGTTGAGCATTCTTAAACAAATTATGATATTTATGTATTATATATAAATTACTAATTCATTTTATTTTACATTGTAGTAAAAATATTATTATGAAATTAACCTCATAATATTCACAAAAATTTTGACTTTAATTAAATACCTTAATCATATAAAATATCTAACTATTCATATTCAAAATAAGAATAAAAATGTTCTAACATGAAAACTCTAAAGAATAAAGCCAAAAAGCTTAAAGCCACACAAAATTACACTTAGTCTTGAAATTTTTAAACTCTTTTTTCTCCATAAACTATAATAAAAATATTATTTATACAAATGTAAACAAAAAAAAAAAAAAAAAAAAAAACTTAGGAAGTCCATAACTATGAAAGAAACTTCTAACTCCCATCAACTTTTCAATTGATATCAAGATGCCTTTTACTACATGCACTTGTGACAATATATATATATGGGGGATGGGGATGTTTAAGGCAATGATAATAAGGAATTTAAGTTACTATATTTATTTTTTTTAAGAAAAATTAAAATTAATATTTAAAACATAGTGAAAAGATTCATAAAATAATAATAATAATAAGTAATTAATATGAAATTGAGAGTTTGTGATTCCTAATAATTCCTATGGATGACTAATTCTACAAGAAAATACAATTTATGAAGGAAATATAGTACTTAAGTATTATTGTGTAGACTTGATAAATACATCTTGTTGTGAGATAATGACTCTTGCTAATAATTAAATACTCTTTAATTTGTACTTGCTTAAGTCAAGATCCCCACAACATATAAAATTTTAAGCATTGACTTTTTTTTTTTTTTTTTTTTTTTTTTGGCCCTTCAATCTTTAATCTACCAATATAGAGTAAATTTCTTACTTAATTACAACATCAATATAATTCTTGTTCTAATGCAATAAACCAATCACAATTTAACAAAGACACACATTGGGGAAAAAAAAAGAGTCATCTCTTACTTTTATATATATATATATATATATATATATATATATATATATATATAGTAAATTCTGAAATTAAATTAATAAATAAATAAATTATAGCTTGGAATACTTTTTTGGTGACCCGATATTCTCATCGACTAAATTGGGAGGGATTCGTGAAAGGAAACTCCCAAGACTACAACATATAATTGAAAATGTGATATAAAGTCGTCATTGTCATGTGTCGAACTCAAATCTCTCACTTGACAAGTCAAATAAAACATTTAAGTAAGAAAAATCAAACAAGACTATCACATTTAATTTCACAATTTAGGTTGAATTACATTGATAGAGAAAGTATTGTCATTTTACATAGAACTTTAACATTCCACGACAACATAAGGACCCTAACTTTGGCTCATGAAAGTAGGCGTGCAAGCTATTAATTGCTAGGAGGATGAACCTTTTACTGCTCAAAGACCTAATCCATCCAAACTAACTAAATAAAACTTTATATTTAAATTTGAGAACAAATGAAAATTCTTTTAATTCATTTCAACCAACATTAATTTTAATTGATGTTGTTCATTATAAATTAAAATTAAATTTTAAAATTTCAAAATTTCAAAATTTCTATTTACGATTGTATTTGAATGGTGGTTTTTTCTTTTGTAGTTTTTTAACTTTTAGAAGTGAATTTTACTTTTTAAAAAATATAAAATTCTCTAGTGAATAATAATTTGAATAAGATTTTATTATAAATAAAGTAAATTTTCATATGTATAATGATGATAAAATTAATTGAAAATATACGTGAGAGAAACATATAGACGTTAGACCATAATTCAAAAATAGTCAAAACTAAAAATTAATTTAATAAAAAAATACTAAAAAAATAATAACGGGCTAAATAGAGCCTAAATAAATTATTAACTTTACTCATCAAATTATTTTCGTCTAAACATATTAAACACTAAAGTCAATGGATTATTTTTCATTTTATAAAGTTGATCATTTTCTTTTTCTTTTTCTTTTTCTTTTTCTTTCTTTTGTTTTTTTTTTTTTTTTTTTTTGCTTGACTTTAGCATGTAATGTTTTTTTTCATTAGACTAATATGAATTTAGTTCAAAAAAATTTATATTTTATTGTCAGTTGTGCCCTTCGAATAAATAAAATATATATATATTTTTTATTTTGTTTAAAATAAAATATAATTTTTTTATAATTATTATTATTATTGAACTTCTTTTTAAGTTATTCACATAGGCAATTTATTTGAGTGACATCTTCTTAATTTTATTAAAGGTTTGTGTTTGACCTTGGAAATAAAATTAAGAATATTTTTGAAAAATTTTACACTTCAATCCTATAAAAAATTTTACTTTCTTAAATTAGTATTAAATCTTAATTTTTTTGAAAATTTGATATTGTAATTGTTTATGATTTTAAAATAAATAAATAAATAAATTATTAGGTCATTTTAATCATGTGCTTAAATTTTGAGGATATTTTTTTCTTTTTCTTTTTTTATGGTTTGGTGTCCGGGTTGACCCGAATAATCTACACCCGGATCCGGTAGCATAATTACTGATTTGGCAGCACTAAGATTGGGAGTGGGTGTCGAACTCCCAACCTTAAGGTTGAGAGTGTGGGTGCTGACTAATCGGCCAGCACTCACTTGACGAGGATTTTTTTGAGTACTTTATGTTTTGCTCATCATTTGCAAACATAAACGCATAACACTAGCTATTCTTAACTAAATTTCTAAAACTTAAAATCAATAATTTAAAAAATAAATAAATCAATTAAACCTACTTGTATTGGTAGAAACACTAAAAAGTGTGATTTTTTTTTTTAATAAGTTTAATTACAATAAGAATAAATTTCTTCTTCGAATCGATTAATCTTTGTAAATTATAGATTTTATTTTCCTCATTGGAGAAAATAAAAAATACTAAATATGTTATTAAGAACTTGAGTATGTGATAAACACATGATGAAAACATATGTATAATTTTAAAATTTTTGTTGGAAGAACCAAGCTAGACAATTGAATTTTTTTTTTTTAAAAAAAAAAATCAAACTTAATATAAAAATGTAAAATATTTATTGAACTAAAATAGATAATTCTCAAATATATTATGATAAATTGTAAACATGAGGATTTGATATCATACAAATTAAATATTATAAGATTTTCGCACATGTTATCTCAATCTATAAAACGATGTATTTATTAACTTGAAATTTTTTGAGTTTCCAATGAGCAAGATTAAATTATTAAATCTTTATCCCAAATTCTTGAAAATAAAAGTAATTGTGAAACACTTGTTTCGTGGACTATTTGAATTGTAATTTTGTCTATGATTTGTTTACATTTTACTATACAGTAGGATGATATTTTAGTGTTTGAATAAAAAATATTTCGATGATTTTACTTCATTCAAAATTGTGCTTATATATTAAGACTTATTCAAACATATCTCGTGTCACAATTAAAAATAATAATTATTCTTATTATTATAAATTGTTCACCTCCTAAGTTGCCGAAAAAGTTCTTAGTGTGACTTATTGTAAAGTTCTTAGAGGTTGAGGACCGGAAAGCCTGAAATTGTAGCCCACCACTGACCTCATAGGGTGCAAAGGGAGAGTTCTCACGGTAACGGTATAGATCAGGCCACTCATCACTCAACATATATAAACACATCTACAAAATATATTTAAGAGTTTATATTTTTATTTTTATGAAAGATTTGGAACTCTTTTGTAAAATTTTGAGTATAATACCAGTAGTTATTTCTTACATGGTTTTCATATAAAATATGTGTGTTTATTTATTTATTTATTTTATTATCTTTAGTAATTTGATAATATTTTACTGCTTAAATTTTTTTTTAAAGTGATAAAGTATTAAAAAAAAAGAAAATATTTTAATAATTAAAGTAAATAATATGTGTTTTTGAGTTAAGTAGTGGTTTAAATGTAAATTAAATAGGATTACCTGAATTACAATAATGCACCTCATTAGTAGATAGATATTTGATAAAGCAAGCTAAATTATAGTGTGGGCTAAAGTGTCATTATCTGAAAATGATGTCCTTGACCAGGTGTCATCAACTATTACCGCGGGCTTATAGAAAACCCGTCATTACGCACTACCTAAACGACACGTGTTATCTCCTTGCCGACAAATCCTCTCTCTCTTCTCATTGGGGCTTTGATTGACCTTCTTGGACACGTGGGTCCCAACCATTCGTGGATTTCATATTTTAC
The DNA here is from genome assembly GCA_025388415.1 of Cynanchum wilfordii. Taxonomy (NCBI): domain Eukaryota; kingdom Viridiplantae; phylum Streptophyta; class Magnoliopsida; order Gentianales; family Apocynaceae; genus Cynanchum; species Cynanchum wilfordii. The sequence goes on along the minus strand of JAHSUH010003640.1, from coordinate 635,671 downwards.
ACGCCAAAAGGAAAAAATTTGGGGAATCTTATTGTAATTGTGGATCCCACCTTACTTATAATGCTCTTGCAACTTGACACGTAGATCCCACACCGCTGGACCCACTTAAATTCCCCAACTATATTGATTTTATTTCCATTAAATATTTATTGATGACCATTATCATAATTATTATAAATCCAAATCCTCATTATTTTTGTGAAAATATCATGACTCCATATTAATTATTTTCCTAATTATTATACTTTATATTTTATATCTAATTTTTTAAAGTATTAAAAAAATTAATTGGGGAATTTTAGAGATATAATTTAACATGGTTCCATAATTCCAATAGTAATAATACTTCGGTTTACTTTCTAATAAGATTAAATTTATATTTTTAACTAAAATTTATATATATACATATAAATGTTACGTTTTTTTTTTTTTGGTAATTACATATAAATGTTACGTGATAATTACGTTATTTACTATATTAATGTTTATAACGCTCTTTTTTTGTGGTCCACTCCCTTATTTCTTTTTATTTTCTAATAAATTTTTATTTTTTTCGCTGAAGATAAATCAATTGGGATTCTCATTAATTATATGATTTTGACATGTCAAATAAAATGCTAAAGGAATTAGATACAATATTCATTTGACAATTTTACATTTTATTATCTCTCTCTCTCTCTCTCTTCTTGTTTGTTTTTTACTACATTAGAAGGGAAAAAAATAAATTCATTTTCTTAATCATTTTAAATTTTCACTTAAGATATATAACATTAATTATTACTTTCAATAAAAGAAAAAATATCTCCCTCTCTCTCTCTATATATATATGTAAATAGAAGAAAGTATTTTTATCTTTTCAAATTAATATAATATTTTGTATTCTTAATAACATGATTAAGAAAAAGTTATTTACAAAATCATCTTTTTGGATTTAAAAAGGAAACACACACACACTTTTGTCTACTTTTCAAAATAAAATAATTGAGGAATGGAACATGTGTTTCACATAATTAAGTATTTAATAGAAAAGGTTTAGTTAATATATAAAGATTAGTGAGGGAAAAGAGAGAGAGAGAGAGAGGACTTACCAAAATAAATAAATAAACTTTTTATTTTAAAATTGAATATTCATCTTAATAATAATATATATTAAAAAAAACAAAAGATAATATTTTTACTATATAAAGTTACAACATTATCATTATTATCAATGTGCTTAATATTATAATTAAATTAGCTACTTTTTAAAGTGTAGCACATGATTTGGAATTTTAGGTTTTTGTAGCTACTTTTTTTTTACTCTAAATTTGCATTCCAACTTCTATTTTTGTATTTCTCAAAAAAAAAAGAAATCTTCTATTTTTGTATTAAATGAATTCATCCATTCAAAATTTTCTGCTTTAATATATACTTTATCATATATTTTATGATCTTCTTAGGAATATTTTTGTCTATCAATAGTTATATATCTACTAGCATGCAAAAATCATAAAATAGAAATATTAAAAGTTATTTACGGACAAAAATATCCATGAAAATATCATTAAAAATAGATGATAAATTAAATTAAACGAAAAAAGTTTACTAAAGGTCATTTTGGTCTAAAATAGAAGTTAGAGTGCAAAAAAAAAAAAAAAAAAAAAGTTAGAATTTTCATTATATAAATTAGTACATTCAAATATGAAGAATTTGAAATATTAGACATTAAGAAATACAAATGCAAGATATATTTTGATCTCTACTCATTGGGAAAATTAAATTAGTTTTTGTATAAAGGAAAAGAAATAAAATAAAAAATGAATTTATTCTTTGACATTTAAGCCCCTTCTCACCCACAACCAAAGAAAATATATATATATATATATATATATATAAAAATTAATAAAAGAATTGATAAAAGGGAAAAAATAATAAATTGATTTTGTGGAGAATTACAATAACTATATTTTTAAAAATTTGAACCTTTAAAATTAAAGTTTTTTATAATTAAATATTAAAAAAATTAAAACAAAATTGTCAATTTTTTTTTAAAAATAACTTGTATATTAAAATAATTAAAATATTGGAAATTATTTTATTAAAAGTGAAGAACCAGGTACTTAGACCATAATAAACTTATATTTAAATTTACATAATTTATTAATTATTTCTTTTTATCTCTTCTGAAAGAAGAGTAATAACAATATTAATTACTCGTTAATATAAGATATTAATAAGTAAATTGGACTAATAAATTTATAAATTTTTAAGACTTTTTTTAAAAAAAAATAAAAAATAAAAAATAAAAAAGCGGGTCAAGTATTTTGGACATTGTAGTTTGGTAATATTTTTAGCACGTTTATTTACTTTATTCAAAATCTGATTCACGTAATACAAACTTAGAATATATATATATATATATACTCATAAACAAAGTATTAAACTAGAATGAGTGACATGTTAGAATCACTAGGATATCCGGATTATTTTGAAAAGCTAAAATAAACTTACTTATCACTAAATTATGATTATTATCATTTTATTATTATTCTTATTATATGTGTATATATATGGTACTAATATGATTAATATCCTTCAAACTAACTTGAACAATAAGGTTCAGTAAATGCTTTGAATCGAATTTTATTTAATTTTTTTTTTTAAAAAAAATATACACTTATATATATATATATATATATATATAAATTGAAATATGATCGGGAGTACTTCTCGGGTGATGAATGAGATGACACTCTCATATCCAAAGTGAGTAATGAGTTGCCAAGTTGTTCCTGCACAAATTAAGCTTATGATCAAAGATATATTGTTTCCAACATAAGCTCTTCGATGATAAAATGGAAAAGAATCATTGATATAAAAAAAGAATGAGAATATTTCAGAATATGTAAGAATTAAAGAAGCAATAAGAGTTTTAATATGCTCGAAAAAATAAAATGCTAGAGAATATTCGAATAAGAATATTGTATGTGTGTGCAAATTGTACATTGCTATTACTTATATCTTGAATTCGTTAATAAAAATTGAGCACCTGATAAGATAAAAAAATATATTTACCATTAATAATATATTATCCAACTGTTAGTTAAAATATAATTCTTAATCGGGACATCTAATTCACTTGAGGACTCTACACCTCGATTCGTCGGGGATGACCATGCCTTATGTGGCGAGGCTAACATCGTGAGGGCGAAGTGACTTGTCATCGAGTCACTTCGCTCCTCCTACGTGTCTCTCTGACCACCTTTGATCTCTTCACAATATTTATTTGTTAATTAAACAAAAATATTTTTTTATGAGATATTTACAAGAAGAAGCAATTTGCTTGACTAATAATTGTAAACTTATAGGGTTCAACCATTTTGTATTTATTTATTTGCGTAAATTCAACAAGTACTTGATTGAATGGACAAGAAACAATATATATATATATATATATTTTTTTTTTCTTTTTGTGGGGACCACCTAAGCATTAATTATATATATATATTAATTCCATTATACAAAAAAGAAGAAATTAATAAATTAAAAAAAAAAAAAAAAAAAAAAAAAAAAGGAAAAGAAAGGGGATAAGAATTCCTTACTGCATTCCACAGTTAGACACGCATTTTCTTTGTGGGACAAACGATATACTCGTTTGTCGTTTCATCTTTGTCTTTCACCAAAAGCAATAGTTTTTTTCCCCTTTTTTCACACTCTTTAAGTTTGTGTTCTCTGTTTTCTTCCTTTTGTTTTAAAATGTTCCTTCAATTTTGTCTATTTATTTTTTCATCAATAAACTTTTTTTTTTTTTTTGAATCAAATCGATTTATAGGTTGATCGGATTAAATCCCTCATCTTTTTAGGAAAGAAATTTTTTTTTTTAATTAAATCCATCTATACTGTCGAAATTATATCATAAGAATTGTCCAATGATTTTAAGTTCAGACGGAATATATACATATGTTTGGTCTATTATATAATACATAAATATATATATATATATATATATATATATATATATTGCATCCTAGTCTTATGAATAGCAGCCGTTCAAACTTTTGTTGCTGATACTTTCAATTTAATCTTTTGTCAAAGTGTGCAGTGTTGGCAAGTCAAAAACTTGACTGCAAATTATGTGCTTCAAAGTCTTTTGCTTAATTTATAAATATATATATATATATATGGGAGACAAGAGAAGGAGACCAAACTCTTATTATTAAAAATGATTTTCTACACAAATTCTATTTTGATTTAGTGAATTAAGAAACTCCAGATGATAGAATATGACCAGGAGTTTTTTTTTTTTTTTTTTCTTTCGTAAGAGAAAAAGGGTCATGCATTAAAACGAATTAAATTTCGCTACAATGCAACTAATATACTTATTGTATTTAGTTATTATTATTATTTTGTATTTTGTTTTTTTTTCTTTTTCTTATTTTTTATTTACTTTATTATTATTATTATATATAAAAAAAGGAATTAAGCATGTAGCAAAATAAAGTGAATGATAAAACCATTAGAAATAAATGATTAATAACGTAAAGTGTCAAGGATAAATGAATAAGAACTAAATTCACTAATTTTTTCAATTGACTTATAATTAGTATTTAATAATAATATATCTCAATTGTAGATATGCGCAATTAGTCTATATATCAAATTAATATATATTAGTAAGTTTTCTTGAAACTAGGATTAATAAAAAATATTTTGCATAAGTACACAATTCTATAACCTAATACTGTTACAAATTGTGTGCTCATTATCACAATAGAAAAAAGCAACATAGGATTATTACTTTGAATGATAATATTGCATAAAAAATTTTAGTACTTTTAAGAAAACTTCACAAATTGAACTTTGAAAATAATTGAGAAATATACAAAGAATCTCATATTACAAAGAAAATAGTAGAATACAAAAGATTGAAGAATATCAAAAGTTTAGATAACATTAAAATTTAATAAATTAAAAAATATATAAATAAAAAGTATCCCTTATGAATATGATATTTTAATTTTTAATATTTGAATATGATAATTTATTGAACATTAATTTATGTTTTGCATGCATCTTTTGTTATTTTGTTTAATTAATGTGTTTAATTATTCTAAATGGAGAAATGTGGTAATTTAACCGGTGTTAGTTCCCTTATTTATTAGGGATCAAAACACAAACAAGAACAATTAAAAGACAAAAGTAAACAACAAAAATAGGAGACACACATATTTACGTGATTTGGTCGAAAGACCTACTTCCACAATCACACTAAAATTGTATTTCTTACACTCACAATTAGGGTTTAAAAGTTACATGAGTAATTATAAGAAGAGCCAACAATTGGGCTAAATGTTGTACAAATGTTAAGCCTAAAAAGGTAATTTTCTTCCGCTGATGCGCTCGAACTCCCGCAAGTGATTCAACAAACAAGAATTCCTAACAACTATCGGACCCCACACATTCAACAATCTCTCATTTTTAGGTTGATCACATCAACTGCGCTCCAAAATAATTTTAGTAAACCCCAAGACTGCAACAACTCCAAGCAGTGTAATGCCTTCTCAACAACTAACCATGAAGGCCAATTGAAGCTATACAGAGCTTCAACTTCTCAGTATTAACCACCTTGGTCAACATAATTTGTAGGATTCTTTGATCCAAGGATCTTCTTCAATAATAGAGTAACATCACTAATTACACCTCTAATGAAGTGGTATATCAACTCAAATGTGCTTTGTCTTCGTATGGAACATGTTAAATACTTCAATTCGCCCTTTGATGATATAAATATGTGTTAAAGATTGAGTCTTTAACCCTTTTAAAGGAGAGAGTTTTTGTTTTCAGAAAGAGAAAAAGAAAAGGAAAACCCTTCAATCCAAATCTGAACAAAATATGTGTTTTATACTTTATGTCATATTTTGTTTATTTACCAAAATATCCCTTAACTTTTACCATTATACAAAAATACCTTTAATACTTCAATTTTTAACAAATTGGCATGGAGAGATTTACACTCAATAATTACCTCTTCAATACTGTACTATTCATCTTCGTACAACAATAAAAATTACTTAAGTTATATGAATCAATATTAGAAATTAAATTTCTATCAATTAAATCCTTTCATATCCCTAAAACCTTAGTCCGTCTTATTTTTTACTCTTACAAATATCTTTCCACTTTTTTTTTTTTTTTTTTTTTTTTTGAAGGACAAATATCTTTCCACTTGATTAAGTATAATTTGTTCCCTTTGCCATCACAGCTCCAGAAAAACTCACTCATGATTTAATCAATTGTTCTTTTTGGATGGTTGGTAGGAATAGCTTGTATTACTTTTTTACTTGTCTTAAATGAAATATATTTATTAAAAAATAATAATTCCACTAGCAAGCTCAATTTGATTTAATGTTACATCAAATGAATTTTAAAATTGTCTTTCTAAATTGAGTTCTTGAGGAAGAAATTTATATTGGTCAATTTAAGGGGGTTTCTTTTTTATAACAAGAAAAGCAACTATGGTATATAAACTTAAGAATAAAATATATGGAGTAAAAAAAGTTTCTAGATATAGTATATTAAGTTCAATGATATAATAAAATATTTTGGCTTTGGAAAAACAAAAACATAATTAATCAGTTGGAGTAAGTTTATTTTTCTATTTCTATGTGATGTACTGGACATATTTGTGTGAGACTAAAGATTTTCTCTTTATAACTCGGTAGCTTGGGGGAGTTGGTAAGCGAACTCCTAATACTTCATCTAGGACAAATGATCGAGGGTTCGAATCCCCTGGGGTGGTTAGCGTCATGTTAAAAGTTCCGGGTCAGGCCCTAACCGTCGAGTAAGAGTTAAACTCTGCGAGCGCTCTGCAGGCCGAGTCCGGATTAGTCTCACCGAAAAGATGGGAACACCGGACGCCCCAAGTGGGAACCCCCCAAAAAAAAAAAAAAAAAGATTTTCTCTTTATGAATTTTCAAAAATGTAGATTTTTGGGAACTTGAAGAAAAGTATTAAATTATCTTGAAGTATAAAAGCTTATAAACTTTATAGAGAAGATATTATCTAATAAAAGTTATTGAGTCAAATTCAAATTATGAAAAATGTAGATACAATATAAATTTGACATTTAGTTATTTGTTTCAATTAGTAGATTTTCAAATTTGATGGAAAAGAGTAAAATAATCTATCATTTGTAAACATCATTATAGTAACAATAAATTTAGGTCATTGAAAATCTATTATGAAAATTTGTAAACATCATTATAGTAACAACTAAAGACAATTAAAGAATATTATCAAATAATGGTTTTTGTGGTCTTCTTTTTGTTTTAAAAAAAATTAATATTAAGTTGTGTACATATAATTATTATTAGTTAAGAAATAAGCCTAAAAGACATATTTTCATATATATATATGTATATATATATATATTATAATAATGTTCTTTTTATCCATGCATGAAGGGTAAAATAGAACAAAGTACAAGTATTGGCCACTTTTTACATACGAAAAATAGATACTTAATAATTTGATCGCTCTATTTTCAAATCGACATCCTTAATCTCTTGATTATTGTGTAATTAAACAGTTTAAGATTCCTTTCAGACACATTATAAGCTGGATAAAGCGAAATTAATTGATTATGGTACTAATTGTTTTGTCAAATGAAGACAATAATTAATGATGTTGACGCTGATTCTAAGTGTTAACAAACACTTGTCAAATTCGACTTGAATGAAAAGTTCCCACGTTCCATGTATTATATTTAACCCTAAATAATTCTTGCATCAACCCTTTTTTATTTATTTATTTTTTTTTTCTCTTTGTATGGCTGCTGAAAGTGTGCGATTGTAAAGGGATTTTGTGGGCTCAAAGGGCAATTATTTATTATTTCTTCCATTGTAATTTCAATATCTTTCTTAGTCTAAAATTCAATGTATATCTTCATATGTGAATATATATATATATATATATATATATATATATATATATATATATATTTCACAAACATATTTTGGATAATGTATGACAAAAATATTGGAATACTTTATTCATTTCTCTTAAATTTTAATGCTACTAATTTTTAATGAAAAGAATAGGTACTTAATTAGGAAAGTGGAGAAAGATTTGAAAGAAGCAGATTAAGCCACGTTAATATGTTGAAAATTTTGAACAAAATTATGTTTTATATTTAAGTAATAATTATAATAATAATACAAAAATGATGATAGTAATAATAATATTGAGCTTTTTTTGATCAACTATTTAATACTGTTCTCACTACACCAAAATAAATATTCCAAATTGAATATGGGTACCTAGGACCATTCTTATATACCATTAATCATTCACTTATCAAGTCGATGTGGTACAACGTATCAAATATACCGTCAAACAATTCATGATAAAAATTATGGTGTATTTTAATACAATAATTAAAATATTCAATAATTTTTTTTAAAAAAAAAAAGATATGAAAAATAATGAATGAATATTAATTGTAAAATATTGAGTAAAATGTATTAAAAATAATAAAAAATATTACTTGTTTTTTTTATATAAAAATAACAAAAGAAGTACATATTACCAATTATTATTCCCTTTAATAAAAGGAGTATTTAAAACAAAGGAATTGTTTGTTAAGACAGCAAAGAAGACAAACTCACTCCAAAAGGGTCAGTGATGATAATACTGTCCAAAATTAAATTAATTACAGACAACAAATGTAAACTTTGTGGATCGAAGCTGACATGAGAAAGGCAGTAATTAAAAATTCAAAGGAATTGATCAGAAGCCATTGGCGGCCAGTCTCATCTAGTCCTAATTACAGAGGAGCCTACCATTTGACAATGGCTGCCATATATAGAATCGTACAAGTAACATGTTCTAAAGTTGTAGTGAGAAGTGGGGTTTGATGTTAGAATTATATGTTATTATGTTTAATATATATATATATATATATATATATATATATATATATATATATGTATATGTATATGTATATGTGTGTTGTTCAATTGAATAAAGCTCATGAAGGGGTTCGCAAGCTGTTGAAATTGTGGTCCAACAATAATAATAAAAAAAAAAGTACAAACAAATGAATGAGTTTGTTCATGTGACAATGAGTTTGTTCTCTCGTTACATAAGATTTTAAGTTTGAATTTTGTAAGAGAGAAATGAATGTTATAAGGCAAATTGGTATAAATAGTCCCCAAACTATGAAGGTTTGATGACATTGGTCAACAAACTATTTTTTTGGTGGGATTGGTCCCCAAACTATAAAAAATTGTGACATTGGTCCTTCCGTTAAAAATTCCGTTAAATCACCGTTAAGTTAAAAAAAAAAAAAAAACTGAGCATTTATGTCATTACACTATTTAAATATAATGCAAAGTGATATAAATAGTCCCCAAACTATAGACTTTTGGTGATATTGGTCCCCAAATTATTTTTTGGGTGGGATTGGTTCCCAAACTATGAAAAAATTGTGATATTGGTCCTTCCATTAAAAATTATATTAAATCACAAGTTAAGTTTTAAAAAAAAATTTAAATAATAGTAGAGTTTGTAAACTTTAGTTTATTGACATTCTTCAAGATTTTTTCTTTGAATAGGAATTTTTTTTACTCTAAAATGTTGAAATTGTTATCATATAAAACTTTTGACTATTTTTTCTACTCTAATTTCATCTAAAAATCCCCAAAAAAAATGAAAAAGACAAATATACTTTTACAAAGCACAAAATAAGAAATAAAATAAGAAAAATTGATATAAAATATATAATATATAATTTATTCCAGTAATCTGCAATAAAGTTTTAGAAAATGTAAAATAATGTTTATTTTGTGTATTTCCTTTTTTTTTCTTTTGTTGATATTTTGAGTTATAAAAATGATTTTTAATAATTATCAATGATTTACGCATTAATATTTTGGACATAAAAATAATATATTAATTGTTTATATTAAATTTTTTTTTTAAAAACTTAACTTGTGATTTAATATAATTTTTAATGGAATGACCAATATCACAATTTTTTCATAGTTTGGGGACCAATCCCACCAAAAAAATATTTTGGGGACTAATATCACCAAAAGTCTATAGTTTGGGGACTATTTATATCAATTTGCCTTATATTTAAATAGTGTAATGACACAAATGTCCATGAAGTTTTTTTTTTTTTTAAAATTTTTTAACGGTGATTTAACGAAAATTTTTAACGGAATGACCAATGTCACAATTTTTTTATAGTTTGGGGACCAATGTCACCAAACCTTCATAGTTTGGGGACTATTTATACCAATTTGCCATGTTATAATTACTTATTTCTTGAAATGAAAAACTTTGTTGGATTTTAAATTAGTTGGAATTTAAAGCTAAATTTATGTAACATAAAATGGGAACTCAAACTCGTTTGTTGTCTTAGACTAGAACTTTGGAAAGTACGTGCCATTGGAATAGTGAAACTATTATTGTTGGTAACCAAAAAGATAATAATAAAAATTAAAATTTCAGTATTCCAACCGTGCCATTGAAACAGTGAAACTTGTTTCATGAAGTTGGGCTACTTAGATTTTTTGGGAAAATTGCTACTTTAGTCCATAAAGTTTATTTATACTTTTTAATGTTTTTTCTTTACTTCTAATATATATATATATATATTAGACATTGTGACCTTTACTAATTTATTTTTTTTTTACGTAAAATTTATGTTTATCTTGTATCTTTCTTTTCATTATGTTATTATTTTCTATAATTTCGTAGCAATATATATATACAAAGTTAATTATGTCCACTAGCAAAGTAAAAATAAAATGTCCTAATTATAGTTCCCAAATTAATCGAAATTAAGAATGAAATGGAACATAGACATTAGTAAAAAAATTTGTAATTTTTTTTTATCTTTGTCTAAATAAAAAAAAATATATATATGGAGAAGGATCATTTAAGTGAGACTCGTTGTTTCTATATATATATATATATATATGAGTTACAATAAAATTTGAGTAAGAGTCTCCTCAATTGATTGATGTTAACATTATTGGATAATGAAACAATAATCCATATTAGATTGAATGTCAATCCTTTTTTTTTTTTTTTTAATAATATAAAAGATCAAAATTCATTAACATTAAGAATAAACCAATTTGCCTTCTTAACCAAAACCAGAATAAATGGACAATTTGAGCTGTTATAATTCATGTTTTTTCTTAAATATATTAAATTTATGATTTATCAGATTATAACGGAAGTTATTATTAATTGAGTTACAGATTTTTGTTTTTTTTTTTTTACTATCCTTGTTTAAAGAACAAATAAAAATAACAAACTGGAAAAAGGAGAAAAATGGAAAGAATAGATTGGTGAACAGGTAAGAGTTTAGCTTCAATGAATACTAGTTTCACTTTTGACCTTATTCTAAATGATTACTTATATTGCAATAAGGCAACAAAGTGCATGAACCCGTACAATCATTCATCAAGGATCTTGCCCCCACCTAGCTCCCCTCATTTTCAATTATTGGAATCCTCCACCCCACACACACACACACACACACACACACACACACACACACACACATATATATATATATATATATATATCTTTTCTTTAATATCGATATTTTAATAAATGGTCCAACTAATTCGATTATAATTATTAAAAATATATTTTTATTTATCGATATTATAATTTGAATTCAGAATATTTTTATTTATAAGTAATATTGTAACTTAACTAATTGAGTTGTATCTTATTATGTATATTTTGCCTCCTTATTTATCTCCAATGCTAACATTTTATAAAAATTATTTTCTTAATGATGATTGGTGTCTAAAAATATTTCTTATTTAGTAATAAAATTGTTATTTTCTTGAGATTCTTTCTAGTATATTAAATTCTACAAAATTGATGCTAAAAACGCATTATGAATGTTATACGAAATTATAAATTTAATATACTATGTAAAAATATCCGTTGTATTGAAATACTGATTTTAGATCCATTAATACTTCAAAATGGTATTGGCATTATAATAATTATGACTATAGAGAGTAATTGCAGAATGGAATAATAGAAAAGAAGACTAAGAGACATTAATATAGTACCATGAAAAATCATTACAACAAGGGAAAGAATCAAAAATATCAATACGTTAGTGGAATACCGATCGAGGAAGATCTCTAAACTTAAAAAGAACCTCGTTATGGTCAATTTTATAAGTTTCGTACTTTGACATAAGAAGAAAAGGATTACAAAATATTATATTAATATAGTACTTTGATTGATATCTCAGAAAACCTTAGCAGCCACTATATACATATATACATATATGTATATATATATATATATATATATATATACATGCAAATCAAAGGATCGATGTGACAATAGACTAGGAAACTAATTAAAGGTCATTCCGCATCTTCCATAATATGCTAAAGTTTCTGCTAATTTTATGGTTTTGAAAGTTTGAAAATTTAAAACATGATTTTCATTTTCTCTCTCTGTTTTTTTTTCCCCTTGTTTTTCAATGCAACTCATCATCATGATATAGTCATAAAGTGAACTTAAATTTAAAATTACAAACTTAATTTAAATTGAAAACGTAAACTCTTGACATAAATATATAAATAAATAATGTATCGTGACTAGAGTTTACAAGTCACTAAAGCGATTATGACTTTAATAAACTTTAAGATCAATTATATAACAATCGTCTTTTATGTGTTATTTAAGTTAATAATAAGTATTTAAACAATCTTATATTTTATAATAGATTCAAACATACTTTACATATATGGGTTGATAGTGTTATATAAATAAATGTATATATACACATATGTATATGTAATGTAATGAGATTTAGGGCATTGTCGGAATATTTCTTTACATGTTTAGAAAAGTTTGGACAAAATAGTGCTTCCATAAAAATGGGGAGTGCTAAATGCATTAGTTTTTTAAAAACAATTCCAACCCTATTTTATTGAGTCATTTTCTATCTTGATTTTGCTTTTTAGAAACAATCAAGTAAAAACAAATATTTTATATGTTCTCTTTGTGCTTCTATGGCATCAAAAGTATAAGTAAAATGATTTTTAAATATACTGAGGATCAAATGATGTTTACTGACTAGGTGACACATAATAAGGGAACTTCACTATGATTTATTATTATATATCTAATTCATATTTAATGAGTTAATGGAGACGGGTCATATAATACATACATAGACATATATATATATATATATATGTGTGTGTGTGTGTGTGTGTGAGGTGGGGAACTAAAGAAACAAAGAAAAAAGAAAAAGAGGGGAGAGAGGGGGTGGGAAATCATTACTTTTTTTCTTTAGAAAAAAAAAAGAAAAATGATGTTATGTTATCTTATCAACTAAACTTTAAAAAGAAAAAGGAATAAATGACATATGGTGCTTAACCCTACTTTCATGATTTTAAAAGCATATCCACATTCTTCACTAACCACGCATTATCAAGTTATTTAATGAACTAATGGATTTTTTTTTTTTTTTATAAAAAAAGAATATCTATAACAATTCAGTTCATATGAGAATAAAAATATTTTAAAATCAAGTACTTTCATTATTTTAATTGCAAATAACTTCTTCTCTTTTTTCAGAAAGAGGCAAATTTGCATTGAGGATGATACCATTTTTCACAAATATTATATACAAAGAAAGCCCAATACATAGCTGAACTTTTTGGCTTTCTGGATGTCCCATAATTACTAGACCACAAGCCCAAATATGTAGGTTGATCTTGCTTTATTCAATGTCTTATACGGGCCCAAATATGTAAATGATGACTCTATTTTAATGTCCCATATGGGCCTTATCTACCAATTAAGATACATTTTTTTCTTTAGCATCCAGTATCTGAACCCACACGGGCCGACTAATCCGGATTCGGCCTAGGGTGCGCTCGCAGAGTCCAACTCTTACTCGAGGGTGAGAGCCTGACCCAGAGTTTTTTAACGTGGCGCTAACCACCTCGGGGAGATTCAAAACCTCAACCATCCGCCCCGAGGAGAAGCATTAGGACGCTTACCAATTCCCCCAAGCTGCTGGGTTCCAATTAAGATACTTTGCTTGTCAATTCTCTCCCTTTTCTAATCAAGTTTTTGATAACATTATGAAAAATTACAAGAAAAAAAACTATGATATTTAAATAATATGGGTGTGGAATTTACCTTTCATAATTTTGACTGCAAATTTTGAAAAGAGTCTCATGTTTGCAATTGCATGGAGGAATTATTATTATTATTATTTTCAGTTTTTATATAAAAAAGAAGCCTGTCTTGCAAAAAGCCCAAAAATAAGATTATGAGGTTTTGGGAAAAGGATGAAAGAAAGGCTCTATCAAAGTGGACTCACTGTGGCCCATTAAGAACCGTATGATTAATCCACAATGTGCGTTTTTTTAGTTTCATTTCAATTGTATCTTATAGTTTCATATTAACCACCACCTATGCGGATGCAACCTAAGTCGAATCCGAATTAGTCGGAGTTATGATGGTTACGGATATCAAATGGTCTAAAAAAAAAAAACCACCTCCTTTCCCTTTTAACCAAAATTTTTTTTGTTGAAACCTTATTTATAGAGAGCAATGCGATTTGATTATGAATTTTTCTTAGTCTAAACTGGCTATTCTAAATTTGAATTTTGTATGAAAAAATAGGTATTACATACAACATTTTCTAAATAAAATAAAATAAATTAAGTAACTCGATTCTAAATTAAATGGAATCCAAATGGTTATCAAATATTGAAAGGTTCTATATGTATATATATATATATATATATATATATGTATGTCTGCATACATATAGTTTAATGTCATGAGACTTTTTTAGAATTAAAGAGGAAAAGAAAAAAGATATATATGTATACATAACCAAAAATTCTAGACCTCAAAAATTAAAAAAAATGAAAAACACATTTCATTATCACATAATATCATACTTATTAAATACATAAGACTAACTAAAAACAGTATGTTTAATAATATAGTCAGCAATGACTAATCAATCCCTAACAATATATATATATAAAAAATTAATGCCAACCCATCTATAACCAAATGCAAAGGCTAAATATAAATCACACTCTCTAGAACTTTCTAGCTAAAGAGGTTTGTCAATCATATTATTATCCACTTGAAAGCATGAAAATTACTAAAAGCCCAAACTATAAATGCTTAGCTATTCACCTTTACTAATATTAGGTTAAAATAAAGAAAAACTCAATCAATTTTTAACACACTAAAAAAACAAAGTTTTTGAAATATATTTATTAAGGGTTTTAAAATTAAAACTTTTAGAAGTCTTCTATTACTATCGTATGTACACACACGCATCATTAAAAATAAATGTTTAAACCATTAGAAGACACAAAAAGTTTAATTTAAAAACTTCATTTTATTCATACATAAGATATATCTTGAGGTTATTGAGTCGATTAGAGTTGAGGCGTTTATATCAAATATTTAATTTAGAGCAAGTGTACACTTTAATATATATTCAATTAAAATATTTAAAAAGGCTCAAATATATATATACATATATATATATATATATATATATATATATATTGTATATTGGGTACAAATTAATTTAATTAATCATGAAATTTCACTTTTAAAGGTCCAAATTTCCCTGAATTCATATCCTAAGTGGATCATTCATGCCTCCCACCCCCTATCAATTCTTTCTTGTCATACTAAAGCATCCATATTAAAGAAAAAGACAAACATGTAAACAATGTTTGTATGGAACCAAAAATACAACACAAATTAATAACAAATTGATGCATGAAGTTTTGTTTGGAAATTTAGTTAGATATGCTCAAAAGAAAGTGCACAAACCAATCATGTACATAGATTTAATTACAAGGTTACCTTAAGAAGAAACTGTTACAAAGATGTAAAACCAAAGCCACATAAAATCATATATAACAACTTGCTAAATCCTTTAATTTGTCTTTCTTAAGATTTTTGCCAAGTCTGAAATCCCACATGACATATATTTATCCCCTCTTCCTTATCCAAAACTATTGGCCTCAAGATTTCTCATACCATAGATTTTTTATCCCAAAACATTATATATATGAGTTTATCTTAATATATTTATCTCTTGATTATCGATACATCATAAAAATATAGTAACAATCCTAGTACCACATATCTAGAGTCACCCCGCCACATCAAATCCGATTTGAGGAACAAAAAGAAAGTAAAGAAATTTGATTATAATATATATTTATATATATATATATAGTTAGTTAGTTAGTTTGAAGGAGTGATGAATATGTAAAGGAAATGCTTTGTAAATAATGTTTGATGAAAAAGGCCAAAAGAAGAGTAAGATTATGTGGATATACTTTGAAAACCATGCAAATCAAAGGAAATGAAAGGAAAGAAATGATGTGTGGAAGAGTCGAACCAAAAAGGAAAAGAAAAGAAAAAAAAAAAAAAAATTGACACTGTTTGATGTCCTCTTTTGACAAGGAGAGTTTAATTATAAGGTGGACAAGTAAAAGGTATTTTGATGGCATTAAAGCTCCATTCTCTCATGCTTGATGCAAAGAAGTATTGGCCTGTAACTTGGACATGATTTGGTCCAAAGGCATGCCCTGCTTATGGCCTACCAGTGCCATAGTGACAAACTTCCATGATTGGGAATTTTTAGCAATGGAAATAAAAGTGTTTCCATGAGTTGAAATTCTTCTATATATGGGGTTGTGGGGTGGGGGTGGAAAACAATAAATCTCAAAATAAATAGTAATTATTATTTGGAGTGCATTTACTTTTAAAGTGCCTTTTGGTTTTATAACAATTGAAACTCTAAAGACCTAACTTTTTCTCTACGTGAAAACTTAAAGATAATTTTCATATATTTTACAAACCTTTTTTTTTTCTTTTAAAGTAATATTTTTGTATTAATTCTTACACACATTTATGAACTAGACTCAATCAGATCTTTTTAATTTGATTTTGATTGATAAAATTTTCAACATATGTATTTTTATGTATATATATATATATATATAATTAGGGTTTTAGAAGTAAAAAAAGAAGGAAAGATTGGTCAAGATTGTGAGCTTAACCCTCGTATGAGAAAAGATCCTTCTTTTACCTACAAATCAATTTTTTGTTCATTTAACAAATGAAGTTGTGTAAGCCAGTAAGCAAACATTTTGAAAAGAAAAAAGTAAAACAATCAAAGGGGACTTTCTCTTTTATAAGATCAAAAAAGTAAGAAGCTTAATGTCAATGCTATAGATCTCAGTGTCTCATGATGTTCTTCTATGCATACATACATACATATATATACATACATATATATATATATATACAACAGCACTTTCTCAAACAACTAGTCATGTGCATTATGGAACTTACACTAGTTTTTGTATCCTTGTGACCACAAACTGTGACTTTCATGCAAACTAATTACTTATTAATTAGGGTTTTAATTGACTTATTAACATTAATCGATACTATTACGTATGTTTGTCTGTTGATGAAATCTTTTTGTTCCTCCTAATCACTTTTTGCTTTTTGCTTTTATATTATTAATGGAATTAAATTCTTTTTCCCCCTTAAAATTCAAGATTATTTTTTAAAATAATGTCTCGACCCAAGAAAATTGGAAAAAATTTAACTATTAATTGACCATGCATCAAGAAATTAAATAGGACAAATTTTATTTAGACTAATTCAAATTAAGTTTGTATTGTATGTGTGAAGTCTAACATATACTTAAAGCAAGTTTCACTCTTACTTTTATATAATGTGTATATCAAAAGTTGAAATAGAAATATCATGTAACATTTATAAATTAATGACGACTTGCTCCAATTTTTTTTTTTTTTTTTTTTTTTACGAAATGTTTATATAATTATTTAATTCTCAAAAGTAAGTTTCTAGAAGTAATTCCTTTCTTCCTTTCTGATATATATATATATATATATATGTGTGTGTGTAGAGAGAGAGAGACAGAGAGAAGTGTGACATTAAAAGTAATAAATGCATAAAAAAAAATGATGTGACTAAACATACAATGAGAAAAAAAATGTATTTAATCAATGTAAAATATAGAGGATAGAAATAGCAATTTCTATAGTACATTTTGTACCAATATTAATACATAAACAGTTCAATTGCATAATTGTACGACCCCCCCACTACACATACCACAGAAATGCCTATTTCAAAAATTATATGAATTTGTTTTTCTTCTTCTTCTTGTTCACTTCTTACATGTATTATATGACAATATAAAATTATAAAAAAATATCAATAATTCATTGGTTTAAGTGGTAAAAAAAAATTAATTTTCTTTCCATAATTTTTTTTTTTTTTAAAGTCTAACTTGAGTCGAGGTTGTGTGGTGCAGTGGCAAGAGCCCACCTCCCCAACCCCCACTTTGTGGGTTCGACACACTGAAGAGGAAAAATGTCAAAATAAAAAGTATTTTTTTTTTTTTAGAATAGATACATATAAAATATGGTAATTGTAATTGGACCCTCAGATCTTTAGTACAGAATGAATTGGATTTGATTGTGGAGACAAAATTAAAAGTGAGAAAATCTAAATAGGATTTAGGAAATGATTTCACACAAATAAATTTGAAGGTATACAAATATGAATCAAATTTGTCAAGATTCTCATGCTTCCTTTTGGCCCATTTTTAGCTTATCCCTATTCTGTGCTTCATCCCCAAACTTTTTCTTGCCTTTCCATCATCACATCTTAATATATTTATATTTATATATATATATATATATATATATATAAATGGTGGCGCACTCTCCTCCCCCTCATAAACTAAGGTCCTCACCCAATTTCCACAAGGAAAATGAGGTTGGTGAATTCATAATAATTCATAATACCCAAAGAGAGAGAGGGGGAGAGTGGGGAAGAGAGAGAGAGAGAGAGAGAGGGAAAATTTGTGATAATATCATTTTTTTTTTAAAAAAAAGGATAATATCAAAGAAAGTAGGGTAACATAAAAATATGTGATATTGGTTTTTGGTGGTGTTTTTATCTCATATTAATTTTCTTGTTTGTCACTTAATGGCAAGTGGCAATTTTTCATATGCTTGAGTTGGATTACACAATGTTTTTACTTGCTGTAATTGGTGATTAAATAATATGCCATAATTTAGGGTTACAGATTTATGAATGAGTTACTTTAATTTCTTGTCTTTCTTTTGGTTTTATTGTTGTGAGTAAAGGTTAGGGTTACATTGAGACTTGATCTTATATATTTACTTTGCTAGTTTTCTTTCCCATCATTTATTATTGAAAAGGCTTTATCAACTATTAGTAATAGTATGCTCTATATAAGTCATTAGTTTGATACAATAAAAAAGTATATTATGAATACTACATAAGTTTATGAGTTCAACACTCGTTATGTACATCATGTGTTGAAGAACCCTATTTTATTAATCTTGAGAATGAAACCATACAAAACGATTGTACTGAGATGATAATTACCACAACACAACTTATTCGGATTCAAGTTTTCTCTTCCTCGATCTTTTTTGTTTCATTATTTTCTTACAATGATCTTCTAAAAAAAATATATATATTTATGCAATACACTTTAAGGGTGGAGCTATGGTTTAGTACTTGTTGACAAATGAAAAAGTGATAACCTAGTTGGTTTGGCTTCTCTTACTTAGGTGTCTCACTTATCTTGCCAAGTAAGGAACGTGAGTTCGTCTCCTCTTATGAATCCCTCCCGAATTAGTCGACGAGGATATCAAGTCACCAAGTACAAAGTGATAAAAATTCTCTCTATAACATTTTCCTCATTCTTCATCACAAGTTCATATTCCGAAGGATATTCATGTTATGCTAACTTTCAGAAAGTAAATGTACAAAACGATTGTATTGTGGTCATTTCAAAATGGGTACTAATAATAAGTCCGGTTCAATATAATTCTCTATCTAAAAAATCCTACTCTCTTCTCTTCTTCTTCTTCGCGCTGCTCCTCAACCATCTCTTCTCTTCCCGACCAAGAGTTGATTTTTAGCACTAGCTAGAACTTTCTCTTGACTAGAGACCCCTTCTATTACTATTTTTTTGGGTAGTTTTTGTATTTTCAATTTATTGTGTTGTGTTTGTTATTTTAACTTTTGTTTCGTTTTTTCTTTTTTTCTTTTTTTTTTTTTTTTTTTTTTTTCTTACTACCTTTTACATCTCATATGCAAAGATTTGAACTGATACTTAAATTTCAATTTTTTTCTTCTTTTTTAGAAGAAAAATTTGTTAAACCCGAACTAGATTTGAGTCATTTATTCATTTTTGTCATCTTTTTAGGTAGTTTATGAAATTTTTTATGCGTCTAGTATGGATTAGGCCGTCATTGAAAAAAAAAAAAAAAATCAAAATCACCTTATCGATGAGGTTCGCAATTGGCAACTTAAAGACAAAAAATTTAGATAGGATTTTTTTTTTTATTGTACTACCGAATGTATTTTCAACTTTTTTTAAGACTCGTTTAAATTTTTTAAGTTGAATGTATTCATTCCACCTAATTTTAAATTTGTATTTTGATCTATTATGGTGAATGATAATGATCATTCATTGTATGTGTATAATATTTTATTTTAATGAAATTTTAATTATCAAAAAAGAAATAGATAAGAATAAGTGAGTGACCTTGCCACCTCAAAAAAAAAAAAAAAATTTCAATCATAAGATAACATTAATAGTTTCTTAAAATCTCATGTTCTAAGACAATCTTAATTTTAATGTTTAAAAAATTGCATCTTTTGAAGTATATATATATATATATATAAATAAAATACAGCATAATTAATAAAAGTATGAATAAAATTAATTTGATTTCTATTTTTTATTTTTCTTTTTACTTCTAAATTCTAAGAGTAAAACAAGTAGTTCATCTATAGGGAGAGACAAGACAATGACTGGAATGACAGGACCCCAAATATGGGACAAAATAAGATAGAGACAATATTGTTGATACTTGACAGTACTCTCTCCCCAATTTGGGTGGAAGCCTTGTTAGCAAATTATTCTCCACCCTATGTTTTTAATCTACTGTATATTTTTGTAATTTTCTTTACTTCATTTTTTTTCATTTTCTTGGGTGAAAATTAATGTGATAACTTTAATTTCATTACTTTTTTTTTTTTTTTTTGTTTTTGGTAATTACTTTAATTTCATAACTACAACCTTAGTTTATTTTGGAATTGACATGAGAAAAATATAATTCAAATATGATTAGAACAACAGTTCACTTTTATTTTAAAATTATACGTTTTTATAAATTTAATATATTTTTTAAAATTAATAGTTGGCCGTAAATTTCAACTAAACTACCCAAAAATTTTACTTAGTTATTCAAATATTAAAATGCAAAACTAACTTCTATCTTCCCTCTATTTTGTTGGTCATTACATAATTGAGATTTTTATTTTCTTGTTTGTTACGTAATTACACTCTAAAAAATAATTTTAATTATTTTTAATATTATGTAATTTCATCAAGAAGGCATATGACATGAATGTCATGAGTTCGAGACATGATAGAAGTTAAAGATTTTTCACAAAAAAAAATTATTACGTAATTTTGTAATTATTGTTATTAGAAAAAATTAAAAATTTTTGTTGTTTATTATGCAAAATATTACGTAATTATTACGTAATTCACAATTTTATATATATATATATATATATATATATATATATATATATATATATATTAATTTAAGTTCTATGCATAAAGAAAATGAATTGTTGAGACACGTTTAGGTAAGTTCCTAACATAAAGTCTTATGGGATGTTCCCTAAAATATTCTACATGTACATATAAAATTATTATTTTTAAAAAATAAATATTTAAACCGTTAATCAATTCAATTAAACTTAAATATGAAAAGGATTAACATATATGAATCCTACTAGGATAATTAAATCAACCAAATTATACCCATAACATAATTATTAAATAGTAAATGATAGAAAATACTAACTTAAGATTCCATAGCCTACTTGTTGTTCTTCAATCAATCCCTAACTGTTTTCCTAAACCAAATTTGTAATAATTCAATTCGCACTTTAATGATATAAAGACTTGTTAAAAATTGAGTCTTTTACCCTTTTAAAGAAGAGAGTTCTTGCTTTCAAAAAGAGAAAAGGAAAAGGAAAACCCTATCCGAACAAAATATGTCTTTAATACTTTTACATCATATTTTGTTCAATTACCAAAATACCTCTTATGTTTTACCATTATACAAAGACACATCTCAACACTTAAATTTTAACAAATTGGCACAGAATGATTTACACCTAATAATTGCCTCTTCAATACTACACTAATCATCCTCATGTGTACAATAATAAAAATTATCAATTACTTAAATTATATGAATCAATATTAGAAATTAAATTTCTAACATTCTCCCACTTGATTCATATATGACAAGTATACAACATATCAACATAATTTGAGCTTGCTTAAATAATGTAGTATACAAGTCACAACTTCATAAGAACTAAACCGACCGAATCATGGCGGTCATGAGCTTGGTAAACGTCTCAATTCCTTCCATGTATCACAAATCAATCTAATTCAAACAACCACAATTTGATAAGATAAACACCCAAAAATATCTTATTCCACAATGTCTTAAAATAAGACCCGACATATATAATCATAACAAAATGTGCATAACTGAAATATGATTCATAGATAAGCAAAATCCAAACCAACATCGATATCTAGAGTTTCAAATAAACTTAAATTCATACATGTATGACCAATCATCAGCGATACAAGGACTTGGCGATTGCTCCCATTTCACTAATATGGCCAATAATAGTCTTGGGAGGTAGTTCTTTAGTCAACTGATCCACAATCATTTCATCGGTGCCAATATGCACTATTTGAACCATTTGATTTTGCACTTTTTCTTTGGCAGATAGATACTTTAAATCCATATGTTTGGCATCTTTGGATATCTATCATTCTTAAAGAAGAATACACTTGTCGCATTATCACAATAAATCCTCATTAGTTTAGCAATGGTACCAAAGATGCATAAACCATCAACAAAAATTTCTCAGCCACAACAATTGAATTGTAGTTTCAAAGTATGCTACAAATTCAGCCTCTATAGTGGAAGTAGCAATGACATACCACTTATCACTCTTCAAAGAAACAGTTCCATCAGCTAGATGGAACAAATAGCCAAATGTGGGCTTTCGGGTATCCTTACATTCGGCATAGTCCGAGTCCGAGTAGCCAACAACTTTAATATTACTCGTTCTACTTGTGAGCATGTGATCCTTAGTGTCTTGCAAATACCTTAAACTTTCTTTGTAGCTCTCTAATAAAATACTGAAATTGCTCCCTTTCCGAATGGAAACTAGACTAGGTGTACATGATTCTATTCTAAATCTTTCTAGAACTTTATTGATGTAAGGTTTTTGAGACAAACCCAAAATTCCTTGTGATCTATCTTGAAATATTTCTATTCCGATCACATAGGAAGCATAACCCATATCCTTCATATCAAAGTTGCTAGAAATGTAATCCTTAAAATCATGTAATAACCCACAATCATTAGTGGCAAGAAGAATATCATCTACATACAACACAAGGATTACAAACTTGCTTCCCATAACTTTCATGTAGATACACCACTTAACGGTCATTTCTATAAACTCATATAACAATATAGTATCGTTAAACTTCAAGTACCATTGTCGGGAAGTTTGTTTTTAATCCATGGAGATTTCTTCAACCTACGTACATACCAAATTTCCTTCACTTGTGGAATCTCAAAACCTTGAGGTTGATCCATATATACCTCTTTTCCAAATCTCCATTGAGAAAGGTTATTTTAACATCCATTTTGTGAAGATCAAGATCAAAATGAGCCATCAAAGCCATTACAATCCTTAAAGAGTCCTTTCTAGAAACCGGAGAGAAAGTCTCTTTATAGTCAATGTCATCCTTTTGAGTGTAACCTTTGCCAACAAGTCTAGTTTTGTACCCCTCAACATTGCCCTTAGAGTTTCACTTCATCTTAAAGACCCATTTACAACCAACTCTTTTAGAATCATTCGGCAATCCTATCATTTTCTAAACATTGTTGTCACCCATAGATTTCAACTCTTCTTTTATGACCTTTAACCACTTTTCAGAATTTTCACTCTCATGGCTTGGTCAAAAGAGACTAAGTTATTATCAATGTTCAAATCATTTTCATGCTCAAGTGCATAAACTATATAATCATTTGAAATAGTTGATCTTTTCTCTCTAGTAGATCTCCTTAATGTTATTTCTTCTTAAGGTTACACTTGCTCATTAATTTGAGTATTTTCCTCATCTTCTTGAACAATGGCATCCATAACCGTGTTCGGAGCATCCATTTGTTGTTGTTCCATATTCATGTCTTATGGTTGTGCTACAATAATAGGAACATCAACTTGAGATTGATCACTTGATGGATTTGGTTCATCAATAACTCTTATCTCT
Organism: Cynanchum wilfordii; assembly: GCA_025388415.1. Taxonomy (NCBI): domain Eukaryota; kingdom Viridiplantae; phylum Streptophyta; class Magnoliopsida; order Gentianales; family Apocynaceae; genus Cynanchum; species Cynanchum wilfordii. The sequence goes on along the minus strand of JAHSUH010003640.1, from coordinate 611,154 downwards.
ACATTACATGCTCCCACACTCCCACCGACATTGTCATTTTCAACGAAGCGAACATTTCCAAACTCTACAATTTCCGTACTATGGTTAGAACAATAGAATCTATACCCTTTAGACCTCTCCAAATATCCAATGATATAACCACTAATGGTCTTGAAATCCAACTTCTTTTCATGTGCATTATATATCCTCACTTTGGCTTGACAGCCCCACACGTGAAGATGTCTTAAGCTGGGCTTCATAGATGTCCATAATTCAAAAGGAGTCTTAAGAACTACTTTACTAGGTACCTATTCAATATCTATGCAGTTGGCCTTCTATGCATGCTTCCACAATTAAATAGGTATAAAACTATCATTTACCATACTCCTCATCATTTCTATCTATGTACGATTACGCATTTCTGCTACACCGTTTTGAGGTGGTGATCCGGATATTAAATACTATGCACAAATGCCCTTAGATTCAAGGAGTTTCTTAATGGACCTAGAATTTGTCCAACTTCGATGCCTTTCTATAATATTTACCGCCTCTATCGGAACGTATTACCTTAACCTTTCTATTTAACCGCCTCTCAACCTCTGTAATGAATGTCTTAATGACATCAATCAATTCAGTTCTTTCATGCAACAAATAAAGGTAATAATATCAAGAGTAATCATCAATGAAGGTGATAAAATACCTCTCACCACCCTAAATGGTACATCAAAAGGACCACAAATATCTATATGTATTAAATCAAGTAATCCACTACTCCTTGTGGCAACTTGTGTTAATACACATTTGGTTTGCTTACCCTTAATGCAATCCATACAAGTATCACTCCAATTAGTTAAATTCAATTGCGACAAAACTTTACTTTTAATTAGTCTCAAAATCCTCTCTTTGGATTTATGACCAAGTCTTTTATGCCACAAGTCAGAAGAAGACTCATTAAGTGCATTCATTTTCAAACCAACAACACCTTCAACATCAACATTAATAGGAAATTAATAAAAGTAGAATTTAGATTGAAACAATATAAAGTATCTTACAACAAATTAGTACCACAAAGGTTTGTTCCACAATACAATGAAAACCATCCACGTCCTCTTAAAATCAAATCCCAAATCCCAAATCACAATTGATTGAATTCAGCATAGAAATATATCTTCTTGGATTATTGATCTTTGTTCTAACTCCTCTGCTTGAGTTATTCCTTTGGATATTCGCCAGGAAATTCTTAATTTTGTTGCAATTGGTATGGAAACGACTTGGTGGCTTCTAAATAGAATACAAATGGGAGAGTCTATCCCTCCCTAACAAAGAAGCTTCGAACAAATTTGCAAATCTACGTCTACCTACTGGCAAGCATCCATAAACAAGAAAGTGAAAAGAATTCAGATCAACAAGCCATGTAGATGGTGTCCACCACCTCTGGGATGGACTAAAATCAACTTTGATGGATGCGGTTATTATAAGAGATTATAATGCAGTGCTTGTTAGAGCTTGGGTATTTGAAGTGATCATGGATAGACCTTTTGCTCCTGAAGCTATTGCAGCTGATATGGCTTTCAAACTTGGTGAACTTTGCTCTAGTGAGAATATTATAATCGAGGGAGATGCATTAAATGTTATTCAAAGTATTACACAAGGTGCTCCCTTATCTGACTAGAGAGATACACAGTATATTCAATCGTGCCAGACAATTTACGCCCAACATCAAAGTTGGAAAGTTAATTTTACTCCAAATTTTTGTAACAAAGCTGCCTACAACTTAGCTACATGGGCAATGGGCAATACTCTTCTATTTTTGGTTTTGTTAACCCTAAATCCCATCCATCTAATATTATTTTGTGTGATTCTGATGCAACTTCTGCTTGTACTATGAATGATGTTTTGGCAAATGATGAATATAATGATTAACTCTTTATTCTGTTAAAAAAAAAATGATAATTTTTTTTCTTGTTTCCCAAAGCATTTTCTCTAATAGAATTTAAACTAATGATGTATATATGAGAGGTAAAATTGTTTGCGAGATAACCTTGACTTGTGTATGTTATATTATTAATGATACATGTGATAGTTCTTAAAACTTATTTAAAATTAATTGAGAAACAAAATAAACTACATTAAGATTTTTACTCTAAAATAAAAAATATTAATAATTTATAATAATGTAATGATAGTTATAAATTTTATATATATAAATATTTAATTGAATCAATTATGTTATTCATATATATATATATATCTGTGTGTATTATCATTTTAGTTTATGATTAAGATTCAATTAACATATTTTATATGAATATAAATCAGATATAATAACTCATCTGTATCAGAAAAATCCTTATATTCCTTTTTTGTTTACTTCAGAAAATAAGATCTTTTAGTAAAACTTGTAAAAAAAAAATTAAAAAAAAAAAAATTATAATTTTTTTTTTTTTTTGAGTACATGGGGATGGGGAGTGTCGAACCCTAGTGAGGGAGTTGGGGAGGGCCTTCCGCCACTCCGCCAACCTTAGCCGACAAAAAAAAAAAAAAAGATTATAATTAAACAGGATACTTCATCATGTTTCACACTAATCAAGAATAACAAAAATCTGAACCACGCAACAATAAGTTTGGCGCTACAAATATGAACTACCCACACCTTGTATTTTTTCCTTTCCTTTCCTTTCCCAATGGCTTTTCGGATAACTTTTTATTACTATTATTTTTTAATTAAATTTATCAAATCAAGATAAGTACAAATAATAATAATAATAATAATAATAATAATAAAAATAAAGTACAATAAAATAATTTTCTAAAATAAAAAATAAAGTTTAAAAAAAAAAAAAAAAGTAAACAGTAGCACATAGCTAAAGTTTCCATAGTACAAATATATTCCATGGAGTGTACATGTTTTCTTACCTTGGAAATACATAAAAATCCAATGTTCATTTTTATATTGCTACTTGTCCTAGATTTTTTTTTTTTTTTTTTTTTTGTGGAATCTTTGTTCTTTCTTTATTAAATTTTATTTAATTTTGTTTTTGACATACAATATATTACTCGAATCATAGCCCTTTACCTATGATTATAAAAATTTATGAATTTGAGGAGAAAAATAATTTTAAAATATTATAAACATAATATATATATATATATATATGTTATTCCTAAAAATACTATTTTATATGGTATAGAAAAAAATAAATTGCCACTGTATATTAACTTGCTGTGGAAACTAGATTGAAACTTTGATTTTAAATAATAATAATAATAATCTCTTATATTATTTTAGAAAAGGCTGTTTTAAAATTTTCTATTCAATTAAAGAAAATACTATGTATTTTATATTAAAAAAAGAAATAATTAACATTACAAAAAAAAGCTATTAAATTATTTTTAAACGTTTCAATTGAGTTTATATTATGGCGTTTCTTGTTCCAAAATATTTGATATAAATATCTCAACTCTAACTCCCTCAATAATTTTAAGACATATTGTATGTATCAATAAAATTAATTTTTTAAATAATTTTTAAATTAAAGCTTGTTGAATTTTTTATTTTTTTTAATCTATTAAATTACTCTTTTAATTTTCTAAATATTTATTTTTAAAAACGTAATGTATATTTAAGTAACAATAGAATAATTTTAAAACACTTTAATAAATACGTTTAAATATTCTATCTTTTATAGTGTATATATTTACATTCAGAAATCATAAGATGTAAAATATAGACATATAATGCATATTCATGTTGTCTCCATACATTTTTTCTAAAGGTAGTCATCAACATCGCTTGAGATATAAGAAACTCAATAATTATCACCTTTTCCCCTTTTTTTTTTTTCATAAGTATACATTATTTTATACTGTCGGGGCGGGGTGTGGTGGAAAATTTCTTTCTGACAATTTCCAATATAAATTCTTCAATATTATTATTATTATTATTAATATTCTATAATCTTTATATATAGTATATTAAGCGCGGTATATATTATATATAACAGTTTAATAATAATGTTTAGTCTCTTATAATAAAAAATGTCGTTGAAAATATACAATGGATCAAAAATTTTAATTTATTTATTTATTTTGTTGTGTAGTGTTAACACCTCTAATGCTTACTCTAAATTCAGAAAGTTATATTTGATGCAAATCATTTGTGCTTAGTGACTTTGGTGTGGTTCAAATAAAATGTACAGAAACTTTTTGCTATATATATATTCTTTCTATATGCAAATATGTAATCCATTAATGTATTATTCGATATATAAATAAAAATAAAATACCTATCAATTCAACTAATCTTTATTATGAAACTTTTTAAAATATATTTTTAGGAGTTTAACTCATTCTTTCAATATTCTACTTGTTTTTTTTTTTTTTTTTTTTTTTTATAATCTCTACATTTATTCATTGTATCAATGTATATGTTTAAATTTATATTGTAATACCTACATATGTAAGTACCATTTTTAAAAATAAATAAAAATTTAACACTTTATTGAAAGATTATGAGTTGATTTCCTTATATAATATTATTGGCTACACTTCAATCAAACATTGCTAGTAGAATACAAAATAACTTTAAATCAAACTCAAGAATGTTTGGGTAATTTAATTACTCACATTTTTTTGTTTGGAAAAAGAAAACAAGGGTTTGTCTGTTGGTCTGTAAAATCAAAAACCGATAATAATGAAATGGTGAAGCAATAGGCATCAATACTCGAAGTAGGATAAATGTTCATACTTACAATGGAATAAGAATCTTTTTTTTTTACTCGTTTCCCCACACAATAATATATATATAAAAATTAGTCTTAGTAAAGAGTTGGATTAAAATAAAGTTCCAAAGACCCCCAAAAAGCTAATATACCTCATGTGCTTCCAACTAGGGCTCCATCTTTTTATGCCCCTCATGCCCTATTCTTTTTTCTTTCTTTCTTTCTTTCCCTTTTTAAATTTTTTTTTTTTTTTTTATTTGATTCCACCTCTTACCCTCTCCTCCCCACTCATACGTACTACTAAAGTCATCACTTATTAGAAGAAATTTTCAGTAATTTGTTTTTTAAATATTTTAATACGGTTAATGTTTTGATTAATTTAAATTTTGATTTCAATTATATTAAAATATACACTATAGATTAATTATTAAGTGATTAATTACTATTTAAAATTTAAGGATCGTGAATTTAATATAATAACTTAAGAGTACTACATATCTATATATATAAATCTTTGAAATAGGGTTATATATTTTTGATAGAGTCACAATTCGAATCCGCAGATTCGTGCCGCGACTATGGTCTAGCTGCACTCACGGTCAATTACTTAGTATTGTCATCACTATACTAAAAGGGATACTGCAAGTTAACTATTAGTATCTATGTCTATTCTTATATATCATTACACATTCATTTATCATTTTGATGTGAGACAAGTTATCAAGAGAAGGCATGCAAACTAAGGTATCATTCATTTCCCCCAAAATGACATTTAAATTAATGTCTAGTTGGGAAGATGATAATAATCTTATATATATGTATGCTTATATGTATATATATATATATATATATTAGGGATTGCGATCACGAATCAAAAATTCAAGAAAACCAAATAGTTTGTCTATAGTGATGAGTCACACTACATCTAGAGTACTCATCGGACGGTCGAGTTGGAATGGATCATAATTAGAGGTAGATTGCATGCACATATATCCACCAATAAATTAAATAAACCCTACTTACTAATCACCAACCATGTGGAGACTAACATTTCTTTATAATAACTCTACTCCCAATAATTAATTATTTTTCTTTTATTTTTAATTATTGTAATATATATATATATATATATATATATATAGAGAGAGAGAGAGAGAGAGAGAGAGTATATATATAGGAGTAGTACATAGAATAGAAGCATCAGAGTTTCACAACCACCAATGAAAGTCTTTTCTTTATAATTATTTGTTTAAGGAAATAGAGAGAATATTAGTTGATAAATTAGTGATAAAGTTTAGACAGTAACTGGCTTTTGTCAGCAAAACAAGAGTCATACCACAGTGTATATATATATATATATATATATATGTGCAGAAGAGAAGAAAAAAAAAAAAAAACAGAAGCAAGAAAAGAATAGAAGTAAGTAAGATGACAGAAGTAATCAACATTATCACACCACTTAGATTTGGATATTCAAGAAGCAACATCCCATGTTTCTATTTGAATCTACACTCAATCTTAACCTCTAATTTGATCTGCTAATACACTATATGAGTGATTTGGATATTTATATAACTTTAGTTATCCATTGTTTCAAAAAATATTAATTTGGAAAAGAATTTTACCAAAAAGGATAATAGGAGTATATATTTATATATCTATGTTGGTGTAATTAATCAGACTACAATTTGATTGGACTGTTTATAACTCAAATTCATAATTTTTTTGTTATAAATAAAATTATTTGACTAATTAAACTACATTTCATTATTGCGAGTAAATATAATATGTAATGACGATTTTGCTTGTAAGTTTGGTATATAAAAAGACCTGAATTATACTCAAAAGGCAGAAGGGGGGAAGAGTCTTGGAATGACAAATTCCATCATACCTCTATCTGGGGACAGAAAGGGAATTAGGGTGGGGTAAAATGGACCACTAAAAACACTATACCAAAAAATGGAATAAAAGTGTGGGAATTTTAGAGACCCTCAATTTTTTTTTATTTTTGGCTTACACAAAGTGCCTTGATTAATTTGGCATTGCCAATTTAAGGCCAATAGAATGGAGGATTTTATGGGCTCAAAGCACTTATATATATGCCCTCCCCAAGAAAGTGTACATATATTCCAATTATTTGGAATTTGAACCTTAGCAAATGAGAAGGGGTTGGCTGTCACCAATTCTTTTGGTAAGTGTAAAAATTTATTTACATTGGAGTTCTCCAAAAAGGAAAGGTTAAAAAAAACTTTTTAGGACCATCAACATATCAATTATTACTCAATGTGGGTAGAGTTGATTTAGTTTGAAGGGTAAAATTTTGAACTATTTTTTATTATTAGAAATTTTAATATTTTATTCTTTACCTACCTCTTGTTTAAAAAAAAAAAAAAAAATAGATGACGGTAGGCGTGCAAGTGACATCTAAACTATAACATTTTTTTTTTTTTTTTAAAAAAAAATTTTAGGAAGAAAATTAGCCCATTTTGGGACTTTCCAAGACGGCAAGAAGCACTTGTATTTTTTCACATTTGGTTTTTCTTGGTTTTTGCTGGTTGTAAATAAGAAAATATACACTTAAAAAAATATAAAATTTAATATTTTTTAATTAAAAAGACTAAAATATCCTTTGATTTTACTCTTTTCAATAAGAATAATTAATAAATATGAGTTATAAAATATTAATTATAAAAGTATGAAATTAAAAATATTAATAAATGCATATTAAGAGAAATTAATTTCTTTTCATAAAATAGAGATAGTACATTTTCATCTTTATAGACTTAAAATATTTGTGTTTGTTATCAAATAAAATTTACACTTTTCAAAGTATATATACATATTAAAATTGAATTGTTTTTGGTTAAAAAATTTAAATTATCCTTTAATTTTTCATTCTTTTATTAAAAATGGTCAATACATATTATAAAATATTAATTGAACGAGTATTGAAAAGAATAATAAATGCTATTCCCTCTATTAATTTACCAATCATCGTTTCAATTTTCATTCTCTTTAAGAAAATAATAAAATTAATGTATTTTTTGAAAAATTAAAATATTATCTAACTAATTTTTTATAATTTAATAATATTGTAAATAAAATAAAATAAATATTGAATTGATTTTTTAAATATAATAATCTCTGTCTTTAGATATCATAAGATAAAAATACTTTAAATTTTAAAAAGAAAAATTAAAATAAAATAAAACAACAACAATCTCCTGATTTTTGAAAATAATAAATAAATAAACAAACAGATCATTTTATTACAGACATTTTTAAGCTTGGTGAAGTGTGGTCAATCTCGAAAAAAACAAGGAGCAAAGGGTATTTGATTATTCCTCAAAAGGCAGACCTTATTATCCTCCTCCTATACCTTTTACTCACCTTACCTCATGTTATCATAAACTAAATCAAATTAATAATAATTTGTTTTGTAACTTTTTATTAATATTTATTTATATGAGGTTAGAGTTCGAATTACTAAAGTATTTTATTATATATATTTTATGTGTAAAAAGTTTAATATCACAGAATATGAGGTTTTTTTTTTAATAAAATAAAAAATCGTAATATGGTGTTTGTTGTAATTTTTAAAAGTTCTTTAAATTTTGTGATCAAAATTTAATAATTTGTGTGATTTTAACCAATTAAATAAAGGATAATTAAGTCACTTTACATTAAATATTTACAAAATTAGAGAGTAAAAAAGTTGCAACACTCATTCACAAAATATTTTCGAAAGGATAAAACAATATATATAAAAATATATTTCATGTAAAATGACTTGATTACTCTTTTCTTTTATTCAATAAATCACACAAATTGTTAAATTTTAAAAAAATTTGGCGAAATTTGTGAAAAAATGACTTTAGTTTTCTTAAGTAAAAAGTTTGAGACTTTAAAAGTTAAAAAAAAAAATATTTTAGGACCAAACTTGTCAAACATAAATTTATTTAATACCAAATTCTTCAATTACTCAAAAATAAGTATTAATAGAATTTATCTTCAAAAAGAATTTAATTCAACTTAATTTAAAATCATTCAAGATTTATAATAATTATCAAACACCACCCAAAAAAAAATATAAGATAATATATATATATATACATTCATAGATGAAGCGACTTAACATCTATCATTCTTATCAAGTCATCGATCTACTTTTGATATGATAGAACATAGCAGGAAAAACAATTTCTCGCATTTCTTTTTTTTTTAACTATATATACACACATATATATTTGCTTCAATTATTTTGTTATATATATATATATATATATATATATATATATTTTTTAAAAAAAAATTTAGGACTTGAACAAATAAGTTTCGACAATATGTGTACGGGGATTAAAAGAAGAAAAAACTAATAATAATAATGAAGCAGCTAATAATATATGAACCTTTTTATATGGTCTCTGTATATATATATATATATATATATTTATATATTATTAAAAAAAAACAAAAAGGATTAGGACCTCTAAACATGAAAGCTACTTTTAGTATTTATTTCAATAATAATAATAATAATTCAATCAATTATGAGATGTATTAATTAAATATTATAATATGAATTTTTAGAGGTTGAAAAGTATTGTACTTCAAGTACTCATTTGTGTAATATTTCATTTTTAATAATAAAAAGTATTTTTTTAACTATTGTCCTACCTTTTTGTTTTCAAATATTTTTTACATTTTTCCAAATTATCCTAAATCTTTAATTTCAAATAGATTAATTATTTTATATATATTTATATATATATTTTTTTTTAAAATTAATCAATATTCAACCATTTTTTAACATGTAACTCGTAAATTTATTAAATTTAAAGGGTTTTTTTTCCATTTTAGGCCTTTTCTAGCACAATTATAATATTCAAATATATTTATTTGGTTGAAATTTGATTTAAGATATTTAAGAAAATTATGAAAATAATTTTGTCTAAGACAGTAAGGACATGAAATGATAAAAAGCGTTCTAAATATTGGTCAATTTAAGGAAATAGAAAATATATAAAGAATCAATTTATTTGAAATAAAAAATTTTGGACCAATTCAAAAAATATATATAATTAGGGGATTGATTCGAAAAATAATTCCTTAATAAATTAATTAAAAATTTTAAAAGTAAGTAATTAATTATCCATCAAAGTAGAGTATTCTTATGTAATTAGAACATAATAAATGAATTTGTATTATTGTGAAATATTTTTCAATGATTGTATATCAAACACAAGAAAACATTTTCTTGGTGTCATTCAAACTCTGAAAAACTAATATGCACTCATTGTAAATGCTACAGATCACGTGAAATTTTTTTCGAGTGAAAGATTGCAAATAGTTTAATTAAATTTTATTTTACATTAAAATAAATATGCTCTCAAATTTTTTTTTTTAAAAATCATTTTTTAATAGAATTTAAAAGTGAAATTGACCGTATTATGTCATCATCTTTTAAATTTATAAACTAAAAACCTTTGAAGCAAACATTTTAGTTTTCAAATGACAAATTTATTATTGAATATTTTGCTAAACAAACACCAAGCAATTTGCATATTACTCACCCATTATCCCTTCAAATTATTTTAATAAATTATTTGCGGTAGGTTTCAATGATTGTGACGGTTTTACTTCCTTAATATATAAATTAAGTTTTCAACATTTCTTTTTATATTATTTTATACACAACACATTGCATTAGTATATATATAATACTGTAGACAATTAAAATTTCTTTATTTCCTGTAAAATTCGAAATTACAAGAAATGTGACAATTGAATACAACAATTATATAAAATTTAATTTACAGGGTCCAATCTCTATGGATCCGTTGATTCAATCCGTCATGGATTCGAGGGGCGTTTTGGGCTTGTCTCGATCCAATTGTTTTGATTTCTTCCGAGTGGCGTTTTGGGCTGGATCTCGGAATGGATTCGATGTCGAGGACTTTTGGGCTTGATCTCGATCTATCGAACAATTTGATTTCTTCTTCCGAGGGCTTTAGGACTTTGTCTCGGAATGGATTTGGACTTTGAGAGGAAGGGCCGATTTCGGCGGAGGTTCCGGTATCCTTCGAATATCTCTCAACTTCACGGCTTCTTGAGTGAGTGGTGTGGTAACTCGTCTGTGACCATTTCTTGAGGGAATTTGCCCTCTATTTATAGATGGAGTGAGTGAGAACCAGTGGCTATGATGTTGCCACGTGTCCTCATCTAAGGAGGCAAATCATTTAATATCCAAATATATATAAAATATAAATATATATTTAAAATATATAAATAATATTTAATTATATATTTAAATATATAAATAAAATTATATATCTACAAATTGCCCCTTTTTGGGACTTGTTTCCGAGATTGAAGAATTTGTATCGGGAATAAGTTCCAAAAATCTTGGAGATATATATATCATATCAATTTTGGAGATAGATATAAAATTTGA
>JAHSUH010003637.1:0-20986 GCA_025388415.1 Cynanchum wilfordii | reverse complement strand
TCACCTCGTATGAAACTAACGATTTTGTGGATTGTTGTCAAAACGTCGGACTAGTGGACATGCAATCTTCTAGTTGCCTTTATACTTGGTATGGTAGAGGGGTTTGGAGCAAGCTGGATAGAGCCATGGTGAACCAAGCATGGCTACTCGCGGGACTTTCGGGGCATGCTCACTTCCCTCCTTCTGGCTGCCTCTCCGACCACTCACCTTGCATTGTGACGTTGCTCGGGCAAGGCAAGGCTTCTAACAAACCTTTTAAATATTTTAACATGTGGTCGAAGCATTGTGATTTTCACGACACGGTCAAGAATGTTTGGGTGAATGATGTGCGCGGAACGAGACAATTTTCCCTTTGCATGAAACTTAAGCTCTTAAAAGGCCCCCTCAAGCAGCTCAATGCCAAGCACTACAGCCATATTTCTTAGAGATGTGAGAGGGCAAACAAGGCCCTCGAGATTGCCCAACAACAATTCCATGACTCGCCCGGAGACGATGCCCTCGGGGACCAAGTTTGCACCCTTCGCAAGGAGGCCACTCGCCTTGGCGAGGCGGAGAGGCATTTCTACTACCAAAGCAAGCCAAAAGCATGCACCTCAAATTTAGTGACAAGTGCACTAAATTTTTTCACAGCCTTGTGAAGAGGAACACGAGGAGAAACCATATTGTGAAGGTTAAGCGTGATGATGGGTCATTTACCTCCTCGCATGATGATGTTGCTAAGGAGTTCTCGGGGTTTTACAAGAAGTTACTTGGCACGGCTTCCCCTTGTCAACCGATTGACCCCCATGTCCTCGGCAGCGGTCCTATTATTTTCCCCGAACAATCCGAGCTCCCGATCAACAATGTCTCGGACGATGAGATCAAAGGGGCCTTTGTTCAAGGATCGGCGAAGAGAAATCACCGGGTCCCGATAGGTACACCTCGAACTTTTTTAAGAAAGCTTGGCAAACAGTGGGTGAGCAGTTTTGTAAGGCGGTGCATGAATTCTTTGAATCGGGGCGTCTTTTGAAGCAAATAAATCACACAATCCTCGCCATGATTCCCAAATCGGAGCGGCCAAGTTCAGTTGGGGACTACCGGCCTATTGCTTGCTGCAATGTTGTGTACAAAGTGATTTCAAAGATCCTAGCTTCACGGCTTGCATCCACTTTGGGCACAATCGTGGATCAAGCTCAATCACTTTGGGGGGAGGGGCAGGATGGTTGAAAATATTCATTTGGCTCGGGAGACTTTTGAGGAAATATCATCGGGTCCATAAGGTTTCCCCCGTTGCATTCTCAAAATCGACCTACGTAAGGCTTTTGACTCGGTCAATTGGGGCTTTCTTAAATCCGTCCTTGAGGGGCTAAATTATCCGGGCAAATATGTCGGTTGGGTCATGGAGTGCGTGACTACCAACTTTTACTCCATTTCGCTTAACGGGAGCCTGCATGATATCTTTGAGGGGCAGAGAGGCTTAAGGCAGGGCGACCCCCTCTCCCCTTTCTTGTTCGTACTTTGCATCGAATACCTTTCGAGGTCTTTGAATATTGCCACGGCCAACCCTAATTTCAACTTTCATCCGAGGTGTGAGGCAAACCGAATCACCCACTTAGCTTTTGCCGATGATCTTATGCTCATGGCGAGGGGCGATCCTACATCGGTCCGTATTCTCATGGAGTGTCTCTCCAGTTTTAGCGAAAAATCGGGGCTCAGCATGAATGCTTTGAAATCGGACCTTTATACGGCGGCAATTGTGGGAGAGGACCTTGAGGAGATTCAGAGAATCACGGGTATCCCATTTGGCACGATGCCCTTCCGCTACTTGGGCATACCCCTCTCGGCTCACAAGTTAAGGCCGATGCACTACGCGCCCTTTATAGATAAGATTGCATCTTATATCAATGCGTGGACTGCATCTTCTCTTTCTTATGCGGGACGGGCCGAGCTCATCCGATCAGTACTCCAAGGCGTTGAATATTTTGGGCTATCCATCTTCCCCCTCCCGGCGGGGGTTACCGATAGAATAACCAAGTTGTGCCGAAACTTCCTTTGGAATTCAAAAAATGCTCCGGTGACTTGGGACGAAGTGTGCCTTCCCAATGCAGAAGGGGGGCTCGGCTTTAGGGGCATCAAGGCATGGAACGAGGCTTTGCTTACCAAAGCTTTGTGGAACATTCACAACAAGGACACACTTTGGGTCAGGAGGGTGCACAACATATATCCGAAAAAGTGCACCTTGTGGCAATGGGTTTCGAGTCGGGAGGACATTGCTCAAAGGCTTGTTGTGCATAAGGGACAAGATGTGCACCCGGGAAGGTACTTTCGAGGCTGCAATGCAAAGAATTCGGAGTTGGGACAGTGGGAATGGGCTTAGCATCGCCAAGGCCTATGATTACTCGGGACTACCTAGCCGAGGCTGCGGATGTTTGGAATGCTTGCATCACCCCGAAACATACTTTCACCTTATGGCCGCCATCAAGCAAAGGCTACTTACGAGGGACCGATTGCACTACCTTTGACATTGACAAGGCGTGCGTATTTTGTGGCCGTATGGACGAATTGGCAAGACATCTTTTTCGGGTGCGCGGGGGGGACATTGGGGGGGGGTCGGGACTGGATAGGCATTCGCGTTCTATGACGACTATTGCTAGCCACATGAATCTCTATTCAACCCTCCATGGTTCAGTGGACTTCTCGCGACGTCGCGGCAATGGACCGCTCACGTCACGCCGCCATCCGAACACTCTCCTTAAAGAAAAAGAATTTCTCCGGGTTCAACTCCGTTCTCTGGAATCTTAATACCAAACACTCCAAAAGCAACCTGAATCTCGTAAACCCTCCATCTCTCGCAGCCTACATATTTACCTCATCTCCCACATTCTCCACCATCTTTGGTTCCTCCATCACTTGATCCAACCACCACTTACTCTCCAAGCCTTTCTTTATGGCGTAACCAACCAAGCCACCTATGTCCAAACCGGTTATGACAAAACCGGTTCCATATGCTACCATTTGTTCCTCTTCCACCACACCCCACAACACTCCCAAGGCTTCCTCTTTCACAAATGATGCTCCTTCATGATGAACCAAACCCCATATGCACCTTCCTTAAAACCCTTACGACACCATCCACTCTCCCACACTGTGCACCACTTTCTCGCAAAAAATCCATCCTTTGACCATATTAAAAGTTTTCAAAACCTTTTCATGATGGATCCCGAGGTTGTAGAACCCGAGGATGAAATAGACATTCCTCCACCTCCTAAACCTCCAACTTTCCGTCCTATAGATCACTCTTGCAAGTTTACATTAGACGATATTCCTCCATCACCATGGCGTGCTCGTTTTCAATCTCTTTATGCTTGGCCGACCACAGACCTTCAACAATTTCCTTTAAATGAAGTCCTCCAAATGTTTGTTGCTCGCTTCGAAGGTCGTCTCTGAGACTATTACACCACCCTTGGTGAGTATATACAGCTCCAGTTCCTCCGGCTCCTATCTCCTGAAGAAGTTATCGAAGTTTTGAAGAGAAACTTTCTTGGTGAAAGTGTTCATGAAGTCACAACGGCCCGCACCGAATATCTCAAGATGCAATGTTGTTCTATCGGGTTCAAAGATCTTGAAAAACACTATGATCGCATGTCCAAACGATTCTTCATCATCAATCAAATCGATGACATCAACCTCAAACATGCTTTCATCAACTCGGTTCCAGAAGAACTTGCTAGTGAAACTATGATCCGGATTCGAGCCTCCAATCTCAATTGGGCACATATTACTCTTGGTCAAATTTGGCAGCTTATGCAACAACCTCTAGAGAAACTCTGTAACCGGACCCGTTTCTTCCAACAGTACCAATCAAACATCAAGATTCTTGGTCAAACTTGTTCCAAAAAACACCTCAAGATCAAGTGCAAAGATTCCAACAATTACCTTTGTGCCCGGACAAAGTCCCATAGCACCGGATCATCCCATAAGCCTTTTCGAAGATCCAAACATAATTTCTTTCGACTAAAGAAACGTCATTCCTTCTCCAAGAGAAAATGGAAATTCCTAAAGTAAAAAGACAGGCAAACCAAATGGAGATCGTTGCTTCCTATGCAACCAAAAAGGCCACTTTGCTAAAGATTGTCCCAACAAGAAGAAGAAATCCCAGTTCATGATGCAGCTCAAACCCCACCTTCAGCCCGAAGATACATCCGATATCGAGTCCAATTTTGAGTTAGATGCCGACCCAACTATTGCCTTAATGGTCATAGCATATACCAATTCCGAGTCAGAAGATTTTTCGGATTCTACCATAAGTTATTCCTCTTCTTCCGATGAACTTATGATGTTTTCTTCCCTTACCTCACCTTCTCTCCTCTCTTATACTCCTTACACGCTCATCCGAGCCACAATCTTCCTGAAAAGAAACACCCTTGCTATTCCTGTCATAGCCCTTATCGATACTGGAGCATCTTCCTCTGTTATGAATCGAACCTTACTTCCTCCCGAGTATTGGCAAGCACATCGACGAGTTTTTCGCAGTGTGAATGATCATGACTTCCCGATAAACAAAATCGGCAAACAGATCCACATCCAGTTACTTCCAAATCTAATCCTCACTCACCAAGTTCTTGGGTCGGATTTACCCCAGAAAGATCTTATCATTGGTTTTGACCTCCTCAGCCAGATCTCTCACTCCCAAAGGTCTTTCATACCAAGGTCAAACTCTCCCATGTGCTACCTCCCACAATGAATTCATCCAAAAATGTTCCCATCTTTTATGGAAAAACCCAGATTTCTTCATTAGCCTTCCCTTCAATTCCACTTCCAATTCTATCCCTCAAAAGGTCAGTCACAGTAGCATGTCCCCAGCCCATTACGACTTTGCTACTACAGAGCTAAACTAACTTCTCACAAAAAACCTCATCGAGCCCACAAACTCTTCTTGGGCCTCTGAAGCTTTTTATGTTAACAAAAGGGCCAAACAAGTTCGTGGAAAAATGCGCCTAGTCATCAATTACCAAACTCTAAATAAAATCCTTGTTGATGACAAATTTCCTCTTCCTCGTAAGATCGATATTTTCCAATACATCCCTTCGGCTAAGATCTTCTCTAAGTTTGATCTCAAAGCAAGATTCTGGCGGTTAGGCATCACTCCCGATGACCGATACAAAACTGCATTTTGCATTCCCAACCATCACTACCAATGGTCTGTTATGTCATTTGGCCTCAAAGTTGCTCCTTCCCTTTTTTAGAAAGCTATGACTACGATCTTTGCTCCACTTTTCCCACATATCCTTATCTACATAGATGACATCCTCCTTTTCTCTCCTAATCTTGAGTCCCACCTAAAACTACTCCATGAATTCCATATCATTGTTCAAAAGAAAGGCATGATACTCTCTGAAAAGAAAATGATCTTAGGTACATCGACAGTTGACTTTTTGGGTATGACACTTTCCAATGGTAACTATGTCCCACAGCCTCACATCGCCCAAAAACTCCAAGAATTTCCCGATGAAATCCTTTCAGTCAAACAATTAAAACAGCTTCCTCGGCATTGTTAATTACATCTCCGAGTTCATCCCTCATGTCTCCAAATGCAAGTCTCTCTTATCCCGCCCGATTAAAGAAGATTCCTCCTCCATGGACACCTACCCACACTAAGGCCATACAGACATTGAAGACCATCTCACAGAATCTCTCTTTTGCGGATTCCGACCACAGATACTCGTATTTTACAGACAGATGCTTCGATGAACAACGGGTTGTTCTTTTAGAAGAACTTGACGGCAGCAGAAAGATTTGCAGCACCCTTAGCTACCAGACTTTCCACCGTATTCTTCTCCACAACTATGGCCCCGTTGCCTGGTATCACCAATGATCCTTCACATCCATATCTCGGTATCTTCCATATCTGTGATCCATGGTGTTTCCCTAAAGAAGCCCTTTGCTCTTTCTGGTATCTCCTCGAAGCCCATACCATTGCTTTCGGTTTCAATGCTTCTAAACTTCTTTCATATATTTGGACATGTGAAAATGGACAGAACCTTCCACCCAGTCGTCTCCTATTCTTTAAGTTCCTTTCTTGGTTCCACACTCCTTCCTGGATCCGTTTCCTTCATCCCATGACTTCCAAGTATGTTATCATTACACTCCACGGGCCCATTGTCAACTTGGCCCTTCCTACCAAATCCACTTGCCGCTACCATTTCTCTTTGGAACAAATCAACGCTTGGATCCCTCATAACATTGCAACAACAACGATCCAACGATGATTCTCCTGAACTTTACCTTACTATTCTCGAATAGATATGCATCAAAAACAGAATCCCTGAAGCCCAAATTCCTACACTATTGACCCAGGCCTAAACTTGGACAAACACCACATTACTCGTCCTTATGAACCATCCTTCCGAGTCACTCATCCGTTCGAAGCGAAGTTCTCCTTTTCCTAGAGCAACACCGATAACGCTAAATTTGATAATATTTTTGAAGGATAATTGTGCATAATTGTTGAGGTTTAATAGAGTAAATTGAGATGAATTTGTTAAATGTGTAGTTAATTGTGATATTTCTATTTTCAGGAAGTTTGTGGAGTTAATTGAACAAAAGAGCAAAGTTCAGGGACTAAATATGCAATTTCGGAAACATATACAAATCCAGTCCGAAACACGCGCTCGACACCAAGAACACGCCCGAAGAAGGCCGAACACGCCCAAGCTATTGAACGCGCGCCAGTGAATGAACACGCCCGCAAGAAAGAAAGAACACGGCCATAAGAACACGCGCCGAGGATAAACCTGCACCGGAGTCCGTGTTACGTATACCACCGAGCCCGTGTTTGGCTTTTCCGAGATTTTAGATAATTTTGTGTAAAATTACTATTTTACCGTGTTTTGGTTATCTATAAATATTGGGATTTTTACCATTATTTGAGGTTGGATAGAGGTTTGATTAGGGAATAGTAGCTAAGTAATAGTAAAGGTTTGGTAGAACTTAGAGAGAGATCTATACTTTGATTTTTCCAATTTTATTAGAGATTACTCTCTACTTGTAGTATTGAGTATCTTGGGATTAATTTGGTAGGTTTGCCTCGATCCGTAAGGAAATTTACTGAATAATTCTAGGATATTTGGGCTACACAAATTGAAGATTCAAGTTGGACCCTAAACCCTAAATTCAAAAGTTTTGACCTTAATCCTTAATCCCCAAAACCCTATCAAAAGTTCAATAACATTTTTTTAAAAAAACATTAAATAAAAAAAATTCATATTTTAAATTGTTTTTGAAAAGACATGATATTTTTGAAAAAAAAATTATTCTTAAAAAGAGGAAAAAAGAAGATGATTTATTAGAATAGAAAATTGATAATTTTGGGAAAAAAAAGGAAAAGGAAAATGTAGAAAAAAAGCATATATGAAATTTATTTTTTTAAGAAAAAAGTAAATAAAGGTAAAAAGGCTAAGGGCAAGAGGATAATGGGAAAAAGGGCAAAAGAAAGAAAAAAAAAACAAAGGGAAAAGGGCAAAAGGGTGGGGGAAAGGAGTAAAAGAGCAAAAGGGTAAGAGTAAGAGGGTGAACAACAAACCTAAACCTAAACTTTAATCCCTAGACACTAAACCTTAAACCCTAAAGTCTAGAAATTAAACCCTAAATTCTAGAGTTTTGACCTTAATCTCTAATCCCTAAAACCCTATGGAAAAATGTAGTCAAAAATTCTTTTAAAAGAAAGATATTTTTTAAGGGAAAAAAAGTAATAAATAAAAAAAAATCATATATTAAATTCATTTTGAAAAGAAATGATATTTTTGAGGAAAAAAAAAATTTATTCATAAAAAGAGGAAAAAGAAGAATATTTATTATAATAGAAAATTGAATAAAAAGCATATTTAATTTTTATTTTAAAAAAAAAATAGGTAAAGGGCAAAAATGTAAAAGGGCAAAGAGCAAAAGGGTAAAAAAAAAAGGTAAAGGACAAAAAGTGCAAAGTAAAGGAGAAAAGTAAGCAAAATGGTAAAAGTAAGAGAGTGAACCTAAACCCTAAATCCAAACCCTAAACACCTAAACCTTACACCCTAAAGTCTGGACCTTAAACCCCAAATTCAAGAGTTTTGACCTTAATCCCTAGACTCTAAACCTTAAACCCTAAAGTCTGGACCCTAAACCCTAAATTCAAGAGTTTTGACCTTAATCCATAATCCCTAATCCCTAAAACCTTATGGACAAATGTAGTCAAATAGCATTTTAAAAAAAAATCATATATTAAATTAATTTTGAAAAGAGATGATATTTTTGAGGAAAAAAAATTATTTTTAAAAAGAGGAAAACGAAGAAAATTTATTATAATAGAAAATTGATAATTTTGAAAAAAAAAAAGAAAAGGAAATTCGAATAAAAAGCATATTTAATTTTTTAAAAAAAAAAAAGGTAAAAGGGAAAAAAGGTAAAAAGGAAAAAGGCAAAAAGATAAAGGGAAAAAGGGCAAATGACAGAAAGGTAAAAAAAGAAAAGGGAAAAGGGCAAACAGGTAAGCGGTAAAGGAGTAAAGGGCAAAAGAGTAAGAGTAAAAAGGTGAACGACAAACACCCTAAACCCTAAAACCTAGACCTTAAACCTAAACCCTAATCCCTTGACCCTAAACATGAAACCCTAAATTCTAAAGCTTTGACCTTAATCCCTAAAACCCTATCAAAAAATATAGTCAAATAAATTTTTTAAAAAAATATATTTTTGAAAGAAAAAAAAAGTATTAAGTAAACAAATCATATTTTAAATTATTTTTAAAAGACATGATATTTTTGAAAAAAAAATTATTCTTAAAAAGAGGAAAAAAAAAATTTATTAGAATAGAAAATTGATAATTTTGAAAAAAAAAAAAAAAAGAAAATTAGAATAAAAAGTATATTTAAATTTTATATTTTTAAGAAAAATGTAATAAAAATAAAGGACAAAAAGGTAAAAAAGGCAAAGGGCAAGAGGATAAAGGGAAAAAGGGCAAAAGAAAGAAGGGTAAAAAAAAAAAAGGGAAAAGAGCAAAAGAGTAAGAGTAAGAGGGTGAACAGCAAACACCCTAAACCTAAACTCTAATCTCTAGACCCTAAACATTAAACTCTAAAGTCTGGACCTTAAGCCCTAAATCTTAATATCTAATCCCTAAAAACCTATGGAAAAATGTAGTCAAAATTTTTTTTAAAAGAAATGTATTTTTGAAGGAAAAAAATATTAAATAAAAAAATTATATATTAAATTCATTTTGAAAACAGATTATATTTTTAAGAAGTAGAAAATTTATTCTTAAAACAGGATAAAGAAGAAGATTTATTATAATTGAAAATTGATAATTTTGAAAAAAAAAAAAAAAAGGAAATTTGAATAAAAAGCATATTTAATTTTTTTTTTTTTTTAAAAAAAATGTTAAGGGCAAAAAAGTAAAAAGACAAAAGAGAAAAATTTTGGAAAAAGGGCAAAAGGAAAGAAAGGTAAAAAAAGAAAAGGGAAAAGGGCAAAAAAATAAGAGTAAGAGGATGAACGACAAACACTTTAAACTCTATAACCTAGACTTTAAACATAAACTTTAATCTCTAGACCCTAGACTTTAAACCCTATAGCCTAGACTTTAAACATAAACGTTAATCTCTAGACCCTAGACCTTAAACCCTAAACTCTAAATTCTAGAGGTTTAACCTTAATCCTTAATCCTTAATCATTAATCCATAATCCCTAATCCCTAATCCCTAATCTCTAATCCCTAAAACCCTAGGGAAAAATTTAGTCAAATAAAATTTAAAAAAATATATATATTTTTGAAAGAAAAAAAATATATTAAATAAAAAAATCATATTTTAAATTGTTTTTGCAAAAGAATATTTTTTGAGAAAAAAAAAATTATTCTTAAAAAGAGGGAGAAGGAGAAGATTTATTAGAATACAAAATTGATAATTTTGAAAAAAAAAATAGAAAAAAAAGCATATTCAAATTATTTTTTAAAAAATAAAGGTAAAACGACAAAGAAAAGGGAAAAAGGATGTAAAGGAAAAAAGGGAAAGGAAAAAAAAAAAAAAAAAAAAAAAAAGAGGGAAAAAGGCAAAAGAATAAGAGGAAAATGAGTAAAGGACAAAAGGGTAAGAATAAAAGAGTGAACAACAAACACCCTAAACCCTCAATCCCCTAAACCCTAGAACTTACAACTTACAACTTACAACCTACAACCTAAAGTCTAGACTCTAAACCCTAAATTCTAGAACTTTGACCTTACTCTCAAATCCCTAAAACCCTATGAAAAAATGTAGTCATAATATTTTTTAAAAGAAACATATTTTTGAAGGAAAAAAAAATAAATTAAAAAAATTATATTTTAAATTCTTTTTGAAAAGAGATATATTTTTGAAAAAAAAAAATTTATTGTTAAAAAGAGGAAAAAGAGAAGATTTATTATAATAAAAAATTGATAATTTTGAAAGAAAAAAAAAAAAAAAAAATCGAATAAAAAGCATATTTAACTTTTTTTAAAAAAAAAAAATAGGTAAAGGGCATAAAGGTAAAAAGGAAAAAGATAGAGGGGGAAAAGGGCAATGGCGAGGAGGGTAAAAAAAAAAGAAGGGAAAGGGCAAAAGGGTAAGAGTAAAAGGGTTAACGGCAAACACCCTAAACCCCAAACCCTAGAACCTATACTTTAAACCTAAACATAAACCTAAACCTTAATCTCTAGACCTTAAACCCTAAAGTCTATATCTTAAACTTTAAACTCGACCTTGATCCCTAATCCCTAAAACTCAATAAAAAAATGTAGTCAAATAAAATTTTAAAACAAATGTATTTTTGAAAGAAAAAAAAGTATTAAATAAAAAAATCATATTTTAAATTGTTTTTGAAAAGACATGATATTTTTGAGAAAAAAAAAATTATTTTTTTAAAAAAAGGAAAAAGAATAAAATTTATTAGAATAGAAAATTGAAAATTTTGAAAAATAAAAAGAATAATTAAATTTTTTTTTTTTTTTTAAGAAAAAGGTAAAAGGCAAAAAGGTAAAAAGGTAAAAGGCAAAAGGATAAAGAGAAAAAGGGCAAATGACAGAAGGGTAAAAAAAGAAAAGGGAAAAAAACAAAAGAGTAAGAGGTAAAGGAGTAAAAGGCAAACACCATAATTCCTAAACTTTAGAACCTAGACCCTTAAACCTTAAAGTCTAGATACTAAACCTTAAATTCTAAAGCTTTGACATTAATCCCTAATCCCTAAAACACTATAGAAAAATGTAGTCTAATAAATTTTTTAAATAAAGGTATTTTTGAAGGAAAAAAAAATATTAAATAAAAAAACATATTTTAAATTGATATTTTTGAGGAAAAAAATATTTATTTTTAAAAAGAGGAAAAAAAAATTGTTAGAATAAAAATTGATAATTTTGAAAAAAAAAAAGAAAATAAAATTGGAATAAAAAACATATTAAAATTTTTTTTTAAAAAAAAAAAAAAGGTAGGCAAAAGGATAAAAGGAAAAATGCAAAGGACAAAAGGGGTAAAAAAGAAAAGGAAAAGGAAAAGGGGAGTAAAGGAGGAAAAGGATAAGAGTAAGAGGATGAACGACAAACACCTTAAACCTTAAACCCTAGAGGTTAGACCTTAAACCTAAACCCTAATTCTTAGACCCTAGACCTTAAACCCTAAATTTTGTACCCTAAACCCTATACTCTAAAGCTTTGACTTTAATCCCTAATCCAAAAAAACCTATGAAAAAATGTAGTCAAATAAAATTTTAAAAAAAAATGTATATTTGAAGGAAAAAATGTATTAAATAAAAAAATCATATTTTTAATTTTTTTTAAAGAAAAAAAAAACCTAAACTCTAGAGCGTTGACTCTAATCTCTAAAACTCTATAGAAAAATGTAGTCAAATAAAATGTTTAAAGAAAAGTATTTTTGAAAGGGGGGGGGGGGGGGGGGGGGGGGGGGGGGGGGGGGGGGGGGGGGGGGGGGGGGGGAGGGGGGGGGGGGGGGGGGGGGGGGGGGGGGGGGGGGGGGGGGGGGGGGGGGGGGGGGGGGGGGGGGGGGGGGGGGGGGGGGAGGGGGTGGAGGTGGGGGGGGGGGGGGGGGGTAAAGGGGGGGGGGGCAGAGTGCGCCGAATGTGTGTGTCGGCCGTAGTGCGCCGAATGTGTGTGTAGGGCACTGTGGGCCCGGCAGAGTGGCACATGCGGTGGCATGAGTTAGTGTCCTTGAGTTAGGTCGGGAAAGACCGAAGATGGGCTTAGCCCTTGGGTTTTCCGCAAACCCTAGTTATGATTATAAATAGGGGCAGCTGGTGGAGGGCAAAGAGAACAAGAGAGGTGCAAGTACACATAAGTGGCACTAGAGTGGCCAGAGTTGTATGCGAGCCTGTGCGCATGTGTTGTGCATTATGAGTCAACAGTGTGTCGTGTTGACATACGATCGTGCTATAGATAGACAGTCGTGAGTGATAGAATAGTCGAGTGGATTGTATTCTATCATCGGCCGAGCAATCCTTGTGCACGGACTAGCTTTTTGTGTATATTCCTTTTATTTGTTAATATAAAGGTTGAGAGTCATTCTTGTAAGTGTTTCCGCATAAGGGTCAAGGCAGTGTGCTAGACCCGTTGAGTGTGTTGTCGAGTGTTGCATTCCGGTGGTGCGTGCCGGAGAGACACCTTGTAACAAATTTGGTATCAGAGCTCAAGTTCGAGCCTTTTTGAGACGTCATCGTCATCTAGTGACCAGAGGCGAGCAGTGCGGCTCGACTCGTCTCCAACACCTCACGCATCAACCGCAGATAGGTTGACACGGTTGGAAACACTTCTTTTACACTTTGTTCAAGCGGTCGGTGTGACAGAGCATGTTGAGAATGCTCGGACATTGGTGGAGCAGATCCAAGGTCCACCAGATGTTGTACTTGGAGGTGCATCAACTCCAGGAGATGATGGACAATGTCAAAAATGACGTTGCTTCCTTGAAGCAGAGTGTGATGGAAGTTGCCGTAAGCACTGCTGGGAGCCAAACAATGGTAAGGGGTAAAAGTACCGAGCCAGTGGCGTATTCGAGTCCGCGTGACGCCAAGGTGTTCAAAAACTTCTTGTGGAATCTTGAACACTACTTTGAGACGGCCAAAGTCCCCGAAGATGAGCAAGTTGCGATTGCAACGTTGTATCTTACCGACGATGCCAAGTGTGGTGGCGTACAAGGGTGAAGGACCCTAAGAAGGAAAAGGTACAGTCATTTAGGGCTTTGAAGGCGGAATTGATGGATCGGTTCTTGCCCAAGAATGCCGAGTAGCAAGCTCGTGAAAGCTTGAAGAAGCTGGAACAGACGGGAACTGTTCGAGAGTATGTCACTGATTTCTCTTCTATTCTTCTTAATATTTCCGACATGTCCGAGGATGACAAGTTATTCAACTTCTTGTCGGGTATGAAAAAGTGGGCTAGGAACGAGCTCATGAGACAGGACCAGAAGGATGTGGTCAAAGCCTTTGGGACGGCGGATCGATTGACGGATATACAATTCTCCGCCCCTCCCGTGTCGGAAAAGAAGAATGTCTTTCCGAAGACAAAGTGGAAGTCTTCGGGTGACAAGTCAAAGAGAAAGAATGATGTTACTTGGAAATCGAAAGAAGCTGGTGTTAAGTGCTACAATTGTCGGGAAATTGGGCACATGTCGTACCAATGCCCAAAGCCAAAGCGCAATCGAATTTGGCTGCTGTCCAATTCAGAGAAGGCAGTGAGAATAAGAGGGAGCCTTATGCTCGTGTGAACCCTATTCAGTTGTGCAACGCCATTTAGGTGGCCGATCGACCAGACACAGTACGTGGGCCGATGTATGTCAATGTGGTCGTGAACGGCGTGGATATGGGCAATGATTGATTCCCGGTGCAACCAACAGACTTTGGCGGGCCAGAAGCCACACGCTTGCAGCTGGCACTGCAAGAGAGTACCCACACCATTAAGACTGTCAATGCCGCGCAGCAACGGGTGAGCGGCAGTGCAATGGTGAGTCTAAAAGTGGGAAGTTGGGAAGGACAGTGTCGGTTGACGGCTGTCCCACTTGACGATTTCGATTTAATCTTAGGAATTTAGTTCCTTGTGATTGCGAAAGTGGCATTGATGTCTCACCTGCGTGGAATGATGATCATGGATGATATGACCCCAACGTTG
Organism: Cynanchum wilfordii; assembly: GCA_025388415.1. NCBI lineage: Eukaryota > Viridiplantae > Streptophyta > Magnoliopsida > Gentianales > Apocynaceae > Cynanchum > Cynanchum wilfordii. The sequence goes on along the minus strand of JAHSUH010003637.1, from coordinate 6,858 downwards.
TTACGGCATAGTACAAAGATTTGGGAGCAGAAGGGTGGCCTAGGGATGTTGTCGAGAATACGGTTGAAGGATGGGTTAAGGCGTGGTGAGCAAACATTTGTGGCCGTTATGTTGGAAGAGACGGACGTTGTTCACTCAACACTTGCTGTGTCCGTGTCCAAGGTGTTGGACGAGGTTGCCGATTTGATGCCGGAGGAGTTACGTAAGATGTTGCCCGAGGAGTGCTATTGATCATCGATCGAGTTGGTACCTGAGCAGTACCACCCGCCAAGCACCTGCAACAAATGGGACCAGCAGAGTTATTGGAATTGAGGAAGCAACTGGGCGGAGGCTTTGGACGCGAGTTCATCAGACCCTCAAAAGCCCCTGTAGTGTGCCCCGCCTTGTTCCGGAAGAAGGCAGACGGCTCGTTGCGATTTTGTGTTGACTACCGAGCTTTGAATAAGTTGACGGTGAAGAACAAGTATCCTATCCCTAATCAGTTGGATTTGTTCGACGGATTGGCAAAAGGGAAGTATTTCACCAAGATGGACTTGCGGTCTGGATATTGGCAAGTACGGATTGCCAATGGTGATGAACCCGAGACCACCGGTGGTGACCAGGTATGGTTCATTTGAGTTTTTAGTTATGTCTTTTGGTTTGACTAATGCCCTTGCTACCTTCTGTAAATTGATGAATGATGTCTTGTACAAATATTTGGATAAATTCGTAGTGGTATACTTAGATGACATAGTTATTTACAGTGAGTCTTTAGAAGATCATGTAAAACATCTAAGATTAGTGTTTGCAAAGTTGAGGGAATATGTGCTCTATGTAAAGAGGGAAAAATGTGAATTCCGTAAAAAGGAAATAAAGTTCCTTGGGCATATTATTAGCCATGGGTCGGTGAAGATGGATCCTCGAAAGGTGGAGGCAATCGAAAGCTGGTCCGCCCCGACAACAGTGCCGGAGTTGAGATCGTTTTTTGGATTGGCAAACTATTATCGACGATTCATTGGCGGATATGCAAGTGTGGCAAGTCCCCTGACCGACCTATTGAAAAAGGGAGTGAATTGGCTATGGAGCAAGGAGTGTGTGGAGGCATTCCAGAAACTCAAAAATGCGATGATGACGCTCCTCTGCAAATTGCCGGATTTTGAGTTGCCCTTTGAAGTACACACAGATGCCTCGGATCGGGCAATTGGTGGCGTGTTAATGCAAGGGAATCATCCTTTGGCATTTGAGAGCCGCAAGTTAAAGGAATGTGAGCGGCGTTATACTGTCCATGAGAAGGAGATGACGGCTGTGATTCATTGCCTGACGATTTGGAGGCACTATCTCTTGGGTTCGTCCTTCACAGTGGTGACGGACAATGTGGCAAATACTTATTTCAAGACACAGAAGAAGGTGTCCGCAAAGCAAGCTCGATGGCAGGAGTTCTTGGCGGAATATGATTTTGAGTGGGTGCATAGACCAGGGAAGAACAACACTGTGGCGGATGCATTGAGCATGAGGGCCTTGTGCATGACCCTGCTTGCGATTTCGATGGTGGAGTCGAGTCGTGGCAAAAATACGTGAGTATGCTCCTAAAGACCCTATTTATCAAAAACTAATATCTTTAGTGCAGGATGGCACTGTGAGAAGATATTGGCTCGATGATGGCATGATGTATGCCAAAGGTGGACGAGTGTATGTCCCTAGCGGAGAATTGAGACCGATGTTGCTTAAGGAAGCACATGACTCATTATGGGCTGGTCATCCCGGCATAGAAAGGACTAGATCGTTGTTGGCTAGACGATTCTATTGGCCGCGCATGGAGGATGACAAAGAGGCCTATGTCCGGACGTGTCTAGTGTGCCAACAGGACAAGGTGGAGCGAAGGAGGGAACCTGGTTTATTGCAACCATTACCTATTCCCGAGGAACCATGGCGGAGTATATCAATGGATTTCATCTCTGGTTTGCCAAAGGTGAACGATATGTCTTCTATTTTTGTAATAGTTGATAGATTTTCCAAGTATGCAATATTTGTCCCCGCCCTTCGTGTCCAGTGATGTAGCGGCTGAATTATTTTTCAAGCATGTTGTAAAATATTTTGGCATACCGAGGACATAGTTAGCGATAGGGATGCGCGATTTCTTGGTCGTTTTTGGGTAGCATTCTTTGGACTGTAGGATCCGACTCAAGTTTTCAACGGCGAATCATCCTCAAACGATGGGTCGAATGAGAGGATTAATGCATTGTTAAAGGAATACTTAAGACACTATGTGACGGCGAGCCGAAGAATTGGGTTGAATCTTCTAGGCCGGTTCGGTATTACATGATCTTCGTCGATCTTACCGAACGAAGATGAGCCCTTTTGAGTTGGTGAATGGGCGGCGAAGACCAACCCCGAGGACTTGACGTTGGTTGAGCCCAGTGTTGGAACGTGTCGGTAACCGGCGATTGTCACAAGGTGTCTCTCCGCCACGACCACCGGAATGCAACACTTCGGACAACACGCTCCGGGGTCTAGCACACCTGCCTTGACCCTTTATGCGGAAACACTTACACAAGAATCACTCTCAACTTTTATATTAACAAATAAAAGGAATATACACAAAAAAGCTAGTCCGGTGCAAAGGATGCTTTCGACCAATGATAGAATACGATCCACTCGACTATTCTATCACTCACATCTGTCTATCTATAGCACGATCGTATATGAACACGACACACTGTTAACTCGCAATGCACACACATGCGCACGAGGCTCGCACACAACTCCACTCTAGTGCCACTTGTGTACTTGCGCCTCTCTTGTTCTCTTTGCCCTCCACGATGCCCTTTATTTATAATCATAACTAGGGTTTTGCAGAGAACCCGTGTACTAAGCCCGTCTTCGGTCTTTCCGAGCCTAACTCGAGGACACTAACTCATGCCACCGCATGTGCCGCTGCCCACGGGCCACAGTGCAAGCGCACACACATTCACGCCTCTGCAAATCCCGTCCCTTCTTTTATGGGCACACATCTGCGCCACCACCGCCCCGACTTCGCTGGCCATCCCCCTGACTGGGATAAAGGTTCTCACATACCTCCGCCACTTAGAGGCATCGGCGTCCCTCGTCGATCTCTGCTGTCTCCAATAGCGGCAATATGATCTTCAAACCGCCCAAAGTAACGTCTCTTTCCCACGTAGCATCAATCTCGGCTTCACCCTTCCAATGCACAAGGAAGTCGGTTCTCCGATTTTTCTTACTCTGCCCCATTGTCCTATGGTCCAGAATTTTCTCCACGAGCTTGTCAAATCGCTTTGGATCACACGGGTGGTGCTCTCTGTGATTTCGCCTTTCACTTTCAAATTCATCCTTGTTAAACTTTTTTCAAATAGCTAACATGGAAAGTGGGATGAATTTTCAACCTGTCGGGTAGCCTAAGCCTGTAAGCTACTCGGCCAACTTTCTTCAACACTTCGAAGGGTCCATCATATTGTGGTATCGACCCACGATGAACGGCCTTCCCACTTTGATCTTCTTCCAAATCTGCGGTCAATTTCGAAGAACACCCGGTCACCTACTTCAATCCCTCATCCCGCCTATGTTGATCCTAGATACTTCTTCATCCTTTTATGAGCGACTCAGGCTATCCCTCGCTTCGCCAATCGATTCATTGCTTTGCCTTAGCAAACCTTTGTGGCTTGGACGGTTCCACCTCAACCACCGACAAGATCTGTGGGGTTGTCGGTTCCTGCCCGTTCACCCGCTCGAAGGGCTCATCTTCGTTGCAAAAGATCGATGAAGATTGTAACAGGAATGAGCCGCGTCTAGAAGATTCACCCAATTCTTCTGGCTTTTGTCACATAGTGTCTTAAGTATTCCTCCAACAATACATTAATCCTCTCAAATCGACCGTCATTAGAGGATGATTCTAGCGTTGAAAACTTGATTCGGATCATAATCAAAGCAATGCTACCCAACGACCAATTAAATCGTCGTCCCTATCGCTAACTATGTCCCTCGGTATGCGAAAATATTTTACAACATGCTTGAAAAAAATGTCGGCCTATATCAATTGGACACCACGAAGGGCGGGGCAAATATGCGTACTTGGAAAATCTATCAACTATTACAAAAATAGAAGGCATCTCGTTCACCTTTGCGAAACCAGAGATGAAATCCATTGATATACTCTGCCATGGTCCCTCGGGGAATAGGCTGGGTTGCAGCCCAAGGTTACCTCCTTCGCTCCCACCTTGTCTGTTGGCACGCTTGAGCACGGTCCCAGACGTAGGCCTCTATCTAGTAATCCTCCGTGCACCAATAGAATCGTCTAGCCAACAATCTAGTCCTTTCTATGCCGGGATAACGACCCATGTTAATGAGTCATGTGCTTCCTTAAGCAACATCCGTCTCAATTCTCGCTAGGGACGTACGCTCGTCCGCGCTTTGGCATCTGACATACCATCATCGAGCGATATCTTCTCACGGTGCCCGTCACACTAAAGATATTAGTTTTTGATAAATAGGGTCTTTAGGAGCATACTCACGTATTTTGCCCCGCAGTTCGACTCCGCCATGAAATCGCGGCGTCGTCATCTGAAAGGCCTCCCTCCTCGAGTAATCTGCAACCGAGTTGTTCTTCTGCGGTCTATGCCCGCTCAAAATCATATTCCGCGATGAACTCTTGCCATGAGCTTGCTTTGGGGACAACTATCTAATGTCTTGAAATAAGTATTTGTCATTGTCTAGTCACCGCTTGTGAGGGGCGAACCCGAAGATAGTGCCTCGAATCGTCAGTGAATGAATCACAGTAATGGTCGTCTCCTTCTCATGAATGATATAGCAGCTGCTCCGCATTCCTTTAACTGCGGCTCTCAAATGCAAGGATGATTCCTTTGCATTAACACGCCGCGATTGCCCGATCTGAGGCGTCTGGTGTGCCGAAGAGGACGACTAAAATCCGGCGATTGCGGCCAAGGTATCGTCAGCTGCATTTTTGAGTTTACGGAATGCCTCCACACATCCCCTTGCTCCATAGTTGATTCACTCCCCGCCTTTTTCAATAGGTCGGTCAGGGGGGACACTCGCCGCTTGCGTATGCGCCCGATGGATGCGTCGATAATAGTTTCGCGATCAAGCGATCTCAAACTCGTGGCTGTTGTGGAGAATGAGACAAGATTCGATTACCTCCGCTTTCGAGGATCGGTCCAGACCCCCTGGCCCTAATAATGTGCCCGGAACTTTATTTCCTTTTTCAGATGTCACATTTTTCCCCTCTTTACATAGAGCACGTATTCCTCAACTTTCGCAAACATAATCTTAGATGTTTTACATGATCTTCTAAAGACTCATTGTAAATAACTATGTCGTCTAAGTATACCACTTCGAATTTATCGAATATTAGGTGCAAGACATCGTTAAATCAATTTACGGAAAGTAGGGGGCGTTAGTCAGGCTGAAGACATAACTAAAAACTCGAATGAACCGTACAGGGGCACCACGTGGTCTCGGGTTAAGTCACCGTTGTGGCGCTCCGTGCCTGCGATGTCGGGCGGATAAAGTCCGTCTTGTTGAAATACTTACATACGCCCAATCGTCAAACAAATCCAACTAATTAGGGATAGGATACTTGTTCTTCACGTCAACTTATTCAAAGCTCGTGGTAACCGAGACAAAATCGCAATGGTGAATTTGCGCCTTCTTAGGAAAGGCGGGCGCACCATCTGAGGGCTTTTGAGGTCGATGAACTCGGCGATCCCAGTATTCGCCCCGATTGCTTCATCGATTCCAATAACTCTCTTTGGTCCCATTCGTACGGTGCTTGCGCGGGTTGTCTTGCTCGGGTGTCCAACTCGATCGATGATCAATAGCACGCCTCGCGGCAACATCTTAAGCGACTCTTCGGGCGTCAAATTAGCCGAGCTAATCCAACACCTTGGACACGGACACGGGCGGTGTTGAGTGAACAACGTCAGTCTCTTCCAACATAACGGCCACAAATGTTGGCTCGCCACGCCTGTAACCCGTCCTTCAACTGTATTGCTGACAACATCCCTCTGCCACCTTTCGGCTCCAAATCTTTGTACTTGCACTGTACAAACGTTGGGGTCATCTCGTCCATTATCATCATTCCACGTAGGTGCGGCATTAATGACACTTTTGCCATTACAAGGAATTCGATCCCTAAGATTAAATCGAAATCGTCAAGGGGGACAGCCGTCAACCGACACTGTCCTTCCCAACTTCCCACTTTTAGACTCGCCATTGCACTGCCACTCACTCGTTGCTGCGCGGCATTGACAGTCTTAATGGTGTGGGTACTCTCTTGCAGTGCCAACTGCAAGCGTTTGGCTTCTCGGTCCGCCACGAAGTTGTTGGTTGCACCAGAATCAATCATTGCCCATATGTCTACGCCGTTCACGACCACATTGACATACATCAGCCCACGTGCTGTGTCTGGTCGATCAGTCACCTGAATGGCATTGCACAACTGAATAGGGTTCACCCGAGCATAAGGCTCCCCCTTATTCTCACTGTCTTCTCTGATTTGGGCAGCAGCCAAATTTTGATTGTGCTTTGGCTTTGGGCATTGATATGACATGTGCCCAAATTCCTGACAGTTGTAGCACTTGACACCAGATTCTTTCGATTTCCAACCAACATAATTCTTTCTCTTTGCCTTATCACCCGAAGGATTCCCATTTGTCTTCGGAAAGGCATTCTTCCTTTCTGGCTCAGGAGGGGAAGAAAAATGCATATCCGTCAAACGATCTGCCATCCCAAAGGCCTCGAACACATCCTTTGGGTCCTGTCTCATGAGCTCGTTCCTTGCCCATTTTTTTAACCCTGATAAGAAGTTGAATATTTTGTCCTCCTCGGACATGTCAGAAATATTAAGAA
>JAHSUH010003634.1:0-62648 GCA_025388415.1 Cynanchum wilfordii | reverse complement strand
AACTCTTGCCATTCCTGCTGAGGGCGTGCGTGGAATCATAGATTTGTCTTCCTGTACTGTCGGAAACGTGAAAAGGGGCATCCGTGACGTTGTATCCTCAGCATAGGATCCAGATTCTTTCAAGAAAATAGAGGGACTATTCACACGTCCATCAGGCTCCCGATGTCCATCGACGCTAGGAGATGGCTTCCACGATGTCGCATTGGATGTTAATCCAGGAGAAAGAGATCCCCTTGCGCACCCCCACGAGCCCCAATGCCTCCCACTGATGCTTGTGCTTCGCTGAAGGTGCAGCAATGCCATTTGTGTTTGTTGGAGCTCATGTGACAGCTTTTCTCTGTATTCATCCGTTTTTTGCAACTGCTCGCGGAGTTCATTATTTTTTCCCTGAAGGCTTTGAACCTGTTCCTGGCAACTAGAAAGATCGTTTCTCATACGAGCGGTCGCATTATCTCGCTCTAAAAGAAGGGCTTGTTGAGTGCGTAGCTGCTCCACTGCCACTTTGTAGCGTTCCTTAGTGTTTTTGATGGCCTGTAGTTGGTTACCGATAATGTAATTAGCCTTATCAAGCGATTTCTCGACGTGTCGGTGTTGCTCTGCAAGCTGCTCGTTTTGGTTGTTTAGCATATTAATATAGTTGTCCTGTTTTTGGAGATGTGATTTCGCGGTTTCGAGCTCCTCCTCCTTACTTTGCAGAGACGACAGGGAGCTCCGCAGACGCTCACTTAGTGAGACGTAATTGAGTTCATTTTCAGAAATGATACTTGCTGCTTCTTTTTGGTACACCTTGAGGTCCTGGCACGATTTACGAAGTTTTCCAAGCTCCTGCTGCTGAGCATCACGGGCATCCTCCAGGTGTTTATTGTCTGATTTGAGTAAACTCACAGATGTTTCCAAAGCATCGTTGCGCTTGCGTAGTCCATCGATAATTGTGTCTTTCGCTTGGTTGTCTGCCTCTAAACGCTGTTCAATACTTGCAAGCCTTTGTTGAGCATCTTTTAGTTTATCCTCGTAGCTGTTGCGAAGTGCTTGGATATCATTCTGATGCCCCTCACGCAATGTGTTTAATGAGGTCAATTTATCCTTTTCGGATTGCGCACGAAGAACCCGTAGTTCCTCATTAAGAGATCGATGCGCTTCGGTCAGCCCTTCGACACGATGCATCAAGTCCTGAATCGTCCGATGCGCCCGCTCCCCCTCCTCCTTGCGTTCTAGGTCACTATGAAGAAAAGCTTGCTCAAAGTGTCGAAATCGCTCTGCAAGATGCTTTTTTGCCCTATATCACCCTGCCGTATGAGGATTAAAGAGATGTGCTCTACAGTCTTAAATGAGGTAAGTTCGATGACCCGAAAAGTGCCACGACTGGGATCGTTTGCGTTCACTGCAAAGCTGATTTGAAAAGGAGATGTACCTTGAGTAATTCCTTGAATCATATTCACAAAAAAACGCGGGAACCCGTAAAAATCGACCAAAAGCTCGAGCCTTTGTTTAAATGAACTGTAATCCTCTTCAATAAGCTCTAACTCAAAGAGAAAAAAAGGATCTTCAGGGTCCGTTAGACGAATGAGAATCGTTCGTAGTGTACCGTGTGGACCCCCTCGGCCTAGACGGACGCAAAGACCAAGTGAATGTGTTGCCGCGGTCTCGTCTCTTGTGTGCAGCTTGGCTGTCATAGGTACCACAACCTCCAAAAGGGTACTGCCCTCTGTTAAGGTGTCGACACCATTGACCGAAGAATCTGCAAGAGTTCCGTCTTTCGGTGCTGCATGAAACAGGGATGTCTGAGTAGGCAATTTGTGCGTGAAGCAACGCGTCGCGTCGAATACCTTCGCTGAGTTTCTGTCGTCTCCGATATCGGATTGATTGTATACACTATAATCAACTATTCTACTAGAGTTCATAGTTGCTGTTGCTTTAAATAGCAAAAAAAATGGGTGTATTCTATGTATTATTTTCCAGTATCTATCTATCTATATATATATATTGTGTACTGAATCCCCCAAAAATAAAAGATTCTTATCTCTTGGTCAACCCTAATGGGAATGTAGCACAGAAAAGGCAAGAAATTCAGGGGACGGAGAATTATTACTAAGACTCATTCTGGGGATGTTACTGTTGCTTCCACATTAAATGTAGATAGATAATAAACAAAAATGTCTGACATGGTACACCTTGTTTCTTCTCTATGGTGTTGAGGCGGTCATATCATCTCACCTACACATCTGTATCCGGTAACTCCAAATACTCATCTGCTGTCGTTGCCGCCATGTGTTCTCTCGAATCATAAGCAAAAGAAATTTCGATAGCTCAAAAGAATCGGTAAGACTGTAGCCTGTTGGCCAGATTTCTCAATATCCTCGAGTGTAACCCATTCATGCCACTTGGGATTAATCATATCTACAATTTCGGACAGAATCAGGTGCCCCGATATGTCAAGCATAAGACCGTTTTGAACGAGCTCATTCGCGATCTCTTTGCAGAAACAATGTAGGGTGCTAACACGAATATACGACGACGTGCCATCAAGATCAAGAATTTTCCATATGTACTTCATGGCCGCCCGCGTAGCTGCATGCTCCGTCGCAATCACAAAATTTAAATACGTTTTGTAGTCCATAACGTGCCGCTCACCGGTATGTGGAACATGGCACTCAAATACGCGTTTGATGGCAAGATGTGTGAAGCTATTATTGCTATAATGGCTAATCTCCTCCATCGTTAGCACCCCGTCCTCGTCTTTATCGAGTGCCGTAAAGTGTTCGTAAATGCGGTACATCAATGGAAACGAAAACCAGTTGTCCATGTTTAGCACTTCTTGAGAATAATAATCCGCGGAAGCGTAGCTAAAGTAAATTTCTCCGCGAGGAACGTTGAGGACAATGTCAGAGTCTAAGATTCGAACTGTGTACTTGTCTCTGATGTCGAAACCTTCGTTCTCAAACAAGACGACAATGGCAGGTACCGTGTCGTCAGTGTTGACGGCCAACGCTAGATCAGACTTGACGAGATTCGCTGAAACCTCAACCGCGCATCCGACCGGGTACGGTAGCACGGCATCCTTAGGGTCACTCTCAAACAGACGCAGCATTTCCGAAAAAACATCGCTCTTCATGACCGTATCTATAGATATAGAGCCCACTTTGTGTGAATCACACATAAACATAAACTTTCGTGATGCGTGGCATAAATAGTATGACCGCATCCACGGCGGCATATCGCGAACTAGCTTCAGATGGGGGATCAGTTTATCAATAAACTTCTCAAGATCCTCCTCCGTAAGCCCATTGGATAGTGGCGATGAACGGCTCGCCAGGCATGATAATTGTCTCGCTGGTATCTCGGATCTAGGACGTAAAAGTGGTGGCAACACTGTAGCCACAATCTCAAGTTCTACACGTAGTCGAAATAAAAGAAGACGCTTTGCAACAAAGGCGTAAAGTGGAACTGCGGGCACTGTCTCCTTATCTGATCGCTTGAAAGCGAGAAAAACGGCGGGAGATAGAAACGGGTGCGCAAAGAAGAGACATCTTCTCTCATCCTTCACCCTTCGAGAAGCTTCTGAGTCCTTTTCCGGTGTGACATGGAAAAGAACTTCATACGCCATGTTCCGATAGCCTTCATAGCTAAGTTGAAGTTCGTTATAGGACTCAACTGTATCATCACTTGTATTGGAAGACCGATACCGGTATTTGACTATCCCACTCCAGATTATTGTCGGGCCAGTGTTCACGATCAATCGATCAATATGCTGCATGAGGTAGTTCCTCTTCGCATGACATGCCTCCCGCAGAAGCGACTGTGTTTCAGCTTCCAAGGAATGACGAAGCGAAAGCATTTTTTATCATAACCTTTGAGATGGTAAAAAGAACGTATGTGTATAATATATTTTAGCGAAGGATGAAATGAAGAAAATTATCATAAAATCCAAAAGGGAATCTCCGGTAAAAGCGCAATAAACGGTCTTCAAATAGGTTTTCTAATATATATATATATATAAAGCTAAACTAAGCGGTATTATCCTCACGTGTTTAAAGCACCTTTAGTAAAAATGCTGATTCATCTCGTGGAAGAAGAGTATGTGCTTTTTTTACACCACTCAGCCAGTATTTTAACCTCATTTTCAGCTCTGTAAAATGTGCTCGAAATCCCAACTAAGCAGTAAGAAAGGCTAGACCAAGGCTTTCAAAGTAGAACCACGAATTTTTTTTGTTCCTCTTTTCCCTATTCGTGGTATTTCTGAACAAGATCTTTTTCGGTCGCACTGACAGCAGCTCAAACGTTCACTAGAATCTCAGAAGCCGTATATGCGCACCCAAGAGTTTTTTCACTGCTCCACTGCATTTGAGGGAGACTTTTCAGCGGTGGGTTTTTCCTTCATGCAAATTTTGCATTGAACACGCGATTCAAAATTTAAGTATCCGCATAGAGGGCACGCCCAATCTTTGTGCTGTGATAATTTAGAGAAATCTCCACCATACACAGGGGCATTCTCTTCTTGAATGTTCTGAATACCACAAACTATACAAACCTTATCATCCTTAGAATTCGAGGCATGACATGCCGAGCATATCCATGTTGCGACCTGCCTCCCTGAATGATACGATCGCGGAGTCTTACAGACGAAGCACTCGGAGCGTATCCTAAAGTTATGCGCTCTGCACTTATTACAAACCCAATCACCGGGTAAAAAGTTGTCGGTAAGAGATGCTACAGTACTTCGTGAAGGACCTTTAAAACTCGACTTGGGGGCTTCAGTCGAGTGTGGTTTCGAGCAAGCCACGCAGTTTCGCCGACGAGCAAAGTTGTGTGCGCCACATTCGCATAACCAATCACCTTGTTTCAGTTCACGTGGTCCCAAAAAACGTCTTGAGTGCTCTACGCTCTGTGGCTGAATTGAGCTTGAATTTTTCTTACCACATTTGTTGCATTGCTGGCGATAAGAAAAGTTGGAATACCCGCATCCGCAGACCCAGTCCCCGAAACCTAAAGTATTTGAAGAAAAAAAAATTCGACTCCACAACCAACAGGTGAGTGAAAACCTGCTTGGCAAAAAGCCACAATGGTAAAACACAAAACGATTGAGCTGTCGCATTGTTCTAAGGATTACCCTTCCTTAGAAAAATATCTTCAAGCTTATTATTATTACGAAAACATATAAAAGGGGAAAAGCTAAAATCAAATTTAATAAAAGCAACAACTCCTTTATGCATAAAAAAGTCTATAGAATAAGTAGAAACCATATAATCCCCCCCACCCTCCTCAAGAAAAAAAAGCATTCCTTTTCCACAAAATCTTGCCTCATATGTAGCAAAGATACGGGAGGGAAAACGGTATATAAATATTCTTAAAATTAGTCACCTCCAAGAAACGGGAAAAAATAAATGGAAATTCACCCGCTTCTAAATCTTGCCATTGAAATCTACACTTGTACTTTTTCACATCCTTTCCTCACATCTATTATCATCATCTCTTATCACACCCACGCTAAGTCCAACCCTCGCCTCTTCCCTTAAAAAGTACATGTCTGGGAAGCGATAAAACAAAAAACAATGAACACCACATCTAATTCTCCCAGTCGTCCCCACCATCCAGACCGATACCTGACGGGGACTCTTTTGTAGGTGCCGATTCAGGCTCCATTTCCCCTAAGTCGCCTGACTCACTAGGAGTCCCTGGGGCCACTGGCCCTGCTACCGGTGCCTCTACCCTCACAGCGCCATGTTGAGGCAGAGCCTTATTATTCTCTGCGGCATCCTGTGCGTTGCTGCCGCCGGATAACTGAACATTAGGAAATAAATTCGGGTACGAAAATGGATTCGCAATTGCCTCGCGCACGCGTGGCAGTGCAGACAGTGACAGCTTCCACTGAGACACAGCCCCCTCGATTTTGTCGGGGCAGTAGGTCCGGGCATAGAACGCGGCCTCGGCAAAAGCGCCCCCCGACACAGCAAGTCCAGCGCGTCAGCATAGCGTTCGGTCAAGTGGAAGCAGGTAAAAGCCAGATTCAGCTTTTTGCTTCCGACACACGTGTCCCCTAGGAGGGATATCGAGTCAAAGTCATTGAGAGAGGTGAAGATAAGCAACAGACCGCAGTAGTCTCCACATTTCCAATACGCATCAGTGGCAAGATCAAAGTAGCCCTGGTCCAGGGCGATGTCACCTACCTGCTTCCAGTGCGCCGGCTCGGGCAGGCGCTCGGCCAGCTGCCGAGCAAGCTCCAAATCCTTCAGCTCCACGGCCAGCTCAAAGCGGTGGGCATCATCTGTAGTGGCCCGCAAGGCCATTTCATGCAGCCCACGTGACGCCAAAAAATGGGCTATCTTGGGTTTGTAAGTATCTTCGATCGATTTAAGTAGCTCCTCAGCCACAATGTAGTCCTCACGTACGATGGCTGCCATGTATTCAAGGGTGTTCACCTTAAGTACATAGCTGGTCACATTATTCTCCTTATCTATGCAAAATATTCGGCCCTCTTTCGCAATATAGCCCAGTAGATATTGACTCCGCGACACCACTGCGATAGTGTTGATGTCTCCATCAATGTAGTAATTGAGACGATTGTTCTGGGTGATAAAGACCATGCAGTCCCCGACCCACAACAGGTCGCGCACCTTTTCCTCAATCTCCTCGATGAGGTCGAAAGAGGACTCCAGGCCATCCTCCTCAGTTTTGTTATGTTTGACATACTCAGCCACATCGCTGCTGTTGTACCTCAATAGAAATACTGAGTCCTCTGTCACAAGCGAGACGTAATCGCCACTGCGGCTCCATTGAACCATCGTAGGCTGCGTATCAACCATCCTGATGATAGATAACGACCCCCAGTCATAGAACATGATATGGGCGGATGTTACCACACCTAACAGTGGGCCAGCGTAAAGGCAGCTCGCGGGCTCCGGCAGAGACAATGTAGCTCGTACTTTGAAGTTCTTGTAAATTTTCAGCGTCATGGATGTTTCCAAGGCGGCATAGGAGCTGCTCTCTGGGCCCCACGCAAAGGAGATGCAGGTACCGTACGATTTAGGACGCAACGCCAGCGTAGAAAGGATGGTGTACTCGTTATCTCCTACAAGAACCACGCTCTGTCCCCCGGCACTGTGCTGGAGGAGGCGTCCAGGCGTCTCCACGGTGCCGACGTCCTTGCGCACCAAGCTGAGCACCTCGCCATCAGGAGTGCTCTCAGGGGATTCCTTTGATGTCCAGGCGGTGTACTTCGTTGCCTTGCGCAATTAGGACTCGCCCATTGGTGTCCATAGAAAAGATCGGCTTGGCCTCCCCCACCTTGAAAACGGTAAACCCACCGTCATACCCCACTACAAGCACATTAGAACGATACCTCGCAGCCATGGTCCACCCACGGTTCATTGCGCTGTGATCTAGACTGTGAAGTAGGCGGAAGGTTTCGCTGGAGATCACCTTCATCGACGTGTCCTCAGCGACGGTAAAAATGAGGGGAATGTCCGGGTGGAATAGAACTGCAGTAACGGTTCCGTTGTGAAAAGAAAAAACATGCAAGCATGCCTTCGTTTGGTGGTCCCACAGCCGCACCTCGTAATCATCAGAGCCGCTCAGCAAGTACGGCTTATCACCCCGTGGGTAGTATTCCACACAGTTGACACCCGCTGTGTGGCCCTCTAAAAAGTACTTGGGTTGAGGAGTGTTGATGCCCCACACCATCACCGTCCCGTCAAGCGAGGCTGAGGCAAAAGCGGAGGGGTCGCTCGGATTCAAGGCAATTGCCATACAGTAGTTCTCATGTCCCCTGTACGTCATTTGCAGTGCCCAGTCCTGACTCCAATCCCATTGACAGATCGTCTCATCATCCGAGCAGCTCAAGACAATCGGGAGCTGATCGTGTACAGCGATCGAGCGAATAAAGTCAGAATGCGCCTGGAAGATACTTGTACGCTCCATCGTGCTGTAGTTGTAAACACGCAAGTTCTTGTCATCGCAGCCACAGACAAATGACTGGAGTCTCGGAATGAAACGAACGCACCGGACGGGCATCCCTGTGGTGGTGTCAAAGGAGCGTACCAGTGTCCCTGTCTCATAGTTCCACAGATTCAACACGCCGTTATAGTGCGCAGCAATGAATATGGGGTCTCGAGGGTGTATATCCACCATCTTCACTCGCTCAGAGTTCGCGGAAAAGCGAACCGCCAGGGGCCCCGTCGTTTGCGCCATCAATGCGTTATTCAACTTTCTCGTGCCGTTAAGAGACTCGACTTCACCTTACCTCCTTTTTAGCAATGGCCAACACTGAATCACGCGTGGGGAAAAAAAAATGCCCCAGATAATAGTTAAGTTGCACCTAGAGACTATCTTTTCAAGTACAAGCAAAGGCAAAGGCCATACAAAGTTCAAATTGGACTCAGGCATGTGCAAAAAAAGGTAAAACTAAGAGACGCGGTTCTCATTTGTTCCCTTTTCCACAAAATCTTGCCTCATATGTAGCAAAGATACGGGAGGGAAAACGGTATATAAATATTCTTAAAATTAGTCACCTCCAAGAAACGGGAAAAAATAAATGGAAATTCACCCGCTTCTAAATCTTGCCATTGAAATCTACACTTGTACTTTTTCACATCCTTTCCTCACATCTATCATCATCATCTCTTATCACACCCACGCTAAGTCCAACCCTCGCCTCTTCCCTTAAAAAGTACATGTCTGGGAAGCGATAAAACAAAAAACAATGAACACCACATCTAATTCTCCCAGTCGTCCCCACCATCCAGACCGATACCTGACGGGGACTCTTTTGTAGGTGCCGATTCAGGCTCCATTTCCCCTAAGTCGCCTGACTCACTAGGAGTCCCTGGGGCCACTGGCCCTGCTACCGGTGCCTCTACCCTCACAGCGCCATGTTGAGGCAGAGCCTTATTATTCTCTGCGGCATCCCTGTGCGTTGCTGCCGCCGGATAACTGAACATTAGGAAATAAATTCGGGTACGAAAATGGATTCGCAATTGCCTCGCGCACGCGTGGCAGTGCAGACAGTGACAGCTTCCACTGAGACACAGCCCCCTCGATTTTGTCGGGGCAGTAGGTCCGGGCATAGAACGCGGCCTCGGCAAAGCGCTCCCCCCGACACAGCAAGTCCAGCGCGTCAGCATAGCGTTCGGTCAAGTGGAAGCAGGTAAAAGCCAGATTCAGCTTTTTGCTTCCGACACGTGTCCCCTAGGAGGGATATCGAGTCAAAGTCATTGAGAGAGGTGAAGATAAGCAACAGACCGCAGTAGTCTCCACATTTCCAATACGCATCAGTGGCAAGATCAAAGTAGCCCTGGTCCAGGGCGATGTCACCTACCTGCTTCCAGTGCGCCGGCTCGGGCAGGCGCTCGGCCAGCTGCCGAGCAAGCTCCAAATCCTTCAGCTCCACGGCCAGCTCAAAGCGGTGGGCATCATCTGTAGTGGCCCGCAAGGCCATTTCATGCAGCCCACGTGACGCCAAAAAATGGGCTATCTTGGGTTTGTAAGTATCTTCGATCGATTTAAGTAGCTCCTCAGCCACAATGTAGTCCTCACGTACGATGGCTGCCATGTATTCAAGGGTGTTCACCTTAAGTACATAGCTGGTCACATTATTCTCCTTATCTATGCAAAATATTCGGCCCTCTTTCGCAATATAGCCCAGTAGATATTGACTCCGCGACACCACTGCGATAGTGTTGATGTCTCCATCAATGTAGTAATTGAGACGATTGTTCTGGGTGATAAAGACCATGCAGTCCCCGACCCACAACAGGTCGCGCACCTTTTCCTCAATCTCCTCGATGAGGTCGAAAGAGGACTCCAGGCCATCCTCCTCAGTTTTGTTATGTTTGACATACTCAGCCACATCGCTGCTGTTGTACCTCAATAGAAATACTGAGTCCTCTGTCACAAGCGAGACGTAATCGCCACTGCGGCTCCATTGAACCATCGTAGGCTGCGTATCAACCATCCTGATGATAGATAACGACCCCCAGTCATAGAACATGATATGGGCGGATGTTACCACACCTAACAGTGGGCCAGCGTAAAGGCAGCTCGCGGGCTCCGGCAGAGACAATGTAGCTCGTACTTTGAAGTTCTTGTAAATTTTCAGCGTCATGGATGTTTCCAAGGCGGCATAGGAGCTGCTCTCTGGGCCCCACGCAAAGGAGATGCAGGTACCGTACGATTTAGGACGCAACGCCAGCGTAGAAAGGATGGTGTACTCGTTATCTCCTACAAGAACCACGCTCTGTCCCCCGGCACTGTGCTGGAGGAGGCGTCCAGGCGTCTCCACGGTGCCGACGTCCTTGCGCACCAAGCTGAGCACCTCGCCATCAGGAGTGCTCTCAGGGATTCCTTTGATGTCCAGGCGGTGTACTTCGTTGCCTTGCGCAATTAGGACTCGCCCATTGGTGTCCATAGAAAAGATCGGCTTGGCCTCCCCCACCTTGAAAACGGTAAACCCACCGTCATACCCCACTACAAGCACATTAGAACGATACCTCGCAGCCATGGTCCACCCACGGTTCATTGCGCTGTGATCTAGACTGTGAAGTAGGCGGAAGGTTTCGCTGGAGATCACCTTCATCGACGTGTCCTCAGCGACGGTAAAAATGAGGGGAATGTCCGGGTGGAATAGAACTGCAGTAACGGTTCCGTTGTGAAAAGAAAAAACATGCAAGCATGCCTTCGTTTGGTGGTCCCACAGCCGCACCTCGTAATCATCAGAGCCGCTCAGCAAGTACGGCTTATCACCCCGTGGGTAGTATTCCACACAGTTGACACCCGCTGTGTGGCCCTCTAAAAAGTACTTGGGTTGAGGAGTGTTGATGCCCCACACCATCACCGTCCCGTCAAGCGAGGCTGAGGCAAAAGCGGAGGGGTCGCTCGGATTCAAGGCAATTGCCATACAGTAGTTCTCATGTCCCCTGTACGTCATTTGCAGTGCCCAGTCCTGACTCCAATCCCATTGACAGATCGTCTCATCATCCGAGCAGCTCAAGACAATCGGGAGCTGATCGTGTACAGCGATCGAGCGAATAAAGTCAGAATGCGCCTGGAAGATACTTGTACGCTCCATCGTGCTGTAGTTGTAAACACGCAAGTTCTTGTCATCGCAGCCACAGACAAATGACTGGAGTCTCGGAATGAAACGAACGCACCGGACGGGCATCCCTGTGGTGGTGTCAAAGGAGCGTACCAGTGTCCCTGTCTCATAGTTCCACAGATTCAACACGCCGTTATAGTGCGCAGCAATGAATATGGGGTCTCGAGGGTGTATATCCACCATCTTCACTCGCTCAGAGTTCGCGGAAAAGCGAACCGCCAGGGGCCCCGTCGTTTGCGCCATCAATGCGTTATTCAACTTTCTCGTGCCGTTAAGAGACTCGACTTCACCTTACCTCCTTTTTAGCAATGGCCAACACTGAATCACGCGTGGGGAAAAAAAAATGCCCCAGATAATAGTTAAGTTGCACCTAGAGACTATCTTTTCAAGTACAAGCAAAGGCAAAGGCCATACAAAGTTCAAATTGGACTCAGATATGTTCAAATAAAAGATAGAATTGGCTTCGCATAAGTGGTCCTTTTTTTTCGTACTCCAGCCTATAAAAGCCTCTACTGATTTTCATACCAACTTATTTTATTGCATTTCAACCATTGTTGAAGTAACACCAAAAAAAGATTATCCCTTTATCTTGGCTCTCATTCACAGTACGTGGCCTATTCTGTCTCATTCTTGAGCTTTACAACAAAAATAACTGACTCTCCTCGAAGAAAAAGATTACGAATCGTTCTTTCCTTTTGGTCTGCCTTATCGTTCCCGCTAAGTTCGACCACATTTTGTAGTACCATATTAAAGTGTTTATCGAAGGCCAGAACATTTGCAAGAAGGGACTTGTTAAATCGGCATTGAATAAATACTTGAGTTCCCTCTCTCATAGAGCTATCCAGTATGCTAAAGGGCCCTTGAGAAACTGAGGTTTCAAGTAGCTCCTTTGTCTTTGGCTTTGTCTTTTCAGCTTCAACGCGTCTAATTTTGTTTGGATGCTCGTAGGGCATTGTGTGTGGTATAACAATAATACTTCTGGAAAGCAAAGAAAACTCCCTCAAAATCTAATATATTCTATATTAATTATATTTATATAAAGAGGGCTATAGCTAAATAGAAGTATATATTATATCTAAAAATATATTTGAGAATAAATCAAACCTTACTATTATTGCGAATGCAATGGTCAGTGGATTAAATAAAACCAATATTCGTACAAGGTCGTGCAAATGGAACAGTAGATAAGGTTGGGGAAAAAAATTCGTCATAAAAATCAATTACGATGTGACAATTTCATCTCTTATTCTATCCTCTTTCCCCTCAAGTGTGAGAAGAAGGAAAAAAAAAAATAGTAGCTTTTTGATTACAGAAAAGGTAAAAAAGATACAGGTATCATAAAAGAAATCAATAGCAACTCTAAGCACGCTAATTCACACTTCGTACTGGTCCCAGGCTTCATCTA
The DNA here is from genome assembly GCA_025388415.1 of Cynanchum wilfordii. Taxonomy (NCBI): domain Eukaryota; kingdom Viridiplantae; phylum Streptophyta; class Magnoliopsida; order Gentianales; family Apocynaceae; genus Cynanchum; species Cynanchum wilfordii. The sequence goes on along the minus strand of JAHSUH010003634.1, from coordinate 50,157 downwards.
CATTCAAAAATCAAACGCATTGTTTGTCCTTAAATAAGCTGTAATGAAAGGCACCATTTCGGGGGAAAAAATATCGCCTCCCAGGACCCTCCTGGGTTTTAAATCGGAAAACTGCGCCTCTATATTTTAATAACATTCTAAACATTATTTTCTTGTACGTTGCGGTTAGCCTCATGGTTGGCCGGTCTCCCCACCCTTCTCAATGTATTGCGTGTAGACCTCCCCTGTATTGGGGTCAAGGTAAGCCTGATAGGACTCACCAGTTTGGGGATCGACATAGACGTAGTTGGGGTACGCGTCCGCCTCGTTGGGGTCGTGGTGCGTGTGGTCGCCCTCTTGTTGGAGGGCCGCCCCATTGTCATCGTTCAAAGGATGCCCCCCTCCTGCTCCCTCCAAAGGCTTCGTGCTCGCCGAGGGGCCGTGTTTGGCCGAATGGCGAGGATGCGGGACATCACCCGGTGTGGTATCGGCCAGGTTCTCCCCTTCATCATAAGCGCGCTCAGAAAGGGTGCTCACTGGATAACGATTCCCGTTTTCCTCTATGGCCCAGGACACCCCATTCTTAAGCTCGTTCAAATCCCGACGCTGGGGTCGCTCTGCCTCGGCAGTTCCGCCAGCCAGGCGATCCCCTGGTGCCATTGTGGCGGCATTTAGGAGCCTCTTCTCGTCTTCGACGATAAGGTGACGTTCCTTCTTCTTCGCGTGCTTTCGTCCTAGGTACCAGGAGTAACGAAATATAAGCATCAGAAGAGGGACCAACGCGATGAGGGAGAGGGCCCAAAGCCCCGTCGACACGGGACAGTTCAGCGGATCTGGATAGTCCTCATCATCGTCGGGAAAGATGATGTCCTCAAAGTATTTCGCTTTTACAACACCTCCTATCACGCGAGAGGGCGCATTGGTCGGTACCTCGGCATCTAAGTTGATTTGTGCGGCTTGAACTTCCTTTAGGTCCCTTATATTTAAAACCGTCATCGTTTTTTGCACATGGGAGCTCGCTGTTTGTGGATTTAGATGAAAATTTTCGGTGTTTTCTTCCGGGAATGCAGCATTAAGGAATGCATAGACTTCAAAATTATGCGCATCCCTTCCCTTTGTAAAAATGCTATTTCTGATATGTTGACTTACACCTTGTGCATAGATCGTTGTAAATGTTACAGATTCCGGCGGACAGACTGGTAAAAAGGAATGGGTCTGATTACCACGGCACGGCGCCCTTTTATACTCCCCCGAGATGTGGGAAAGAATGGGAAGCTTCCTTCCCAGAACAATTGAACAGACTCGAGCAAGCTCTTCTAGTGGTGGGAACGCGGTCTTTCCCGCCCATGAACTAAGCCTTGCATGAATTCTTTCCCCATCCTCTGAGGTTCTCGTTGTGATAGTAGCACAGAGCCTCAAAGAACTATTGTCCAACGCGGTAAGAAAGGCCTGACAGGATACCATATCAGCTTCAAGTGAGCTGCATATGACGTCCGTGATGTTGTGTTGAAGGGATTCAAGAACATTATCCTTTCTCGGCCAGCCACCTGATTGATCGCCTAGAGTAAGAAAAAGTGTCTCTGACGAAACGATCTCATCTAGCGAAAACACCGGCAGAGATAGAGAACTTAAACAAAATATCAGGAGCCATGTGAATATGGTAAAAGAGGTAGTAAACTTCATGGTTTAAATGCATACCACTGCATATAAATATGTTATTCTCATAAAGGGGGGGAGGGGGGGATAAAACGCAAAATTTGCTGTGGTCTATATAGATGGATAAACTCCTATTTAACTAGAAAGCAGTAGGGTGAGAAAAAGAAAGGCAGAGAGAATACAGACAACAAAGTGGGAAAAAGGACTAGTTGTAGTAGCAGTAGTAACTATTAAATAGGTACTGGTTTAGCAAAATTAAGAGAGGGGGGGAGGGAAGGGGAGAATACCATACCCTTTAGTAATTTACGCATACGCATAAGAAGAGTCGAGTGAAATATACATATCATCATTCTGCGAGTAGCAATTCTTCAGGCGTGGAGGCCTCCATCCAATGAACAGAAATAATTGCCATAACGGCTTAGATCCATCACAACATATACAAAATGCAGAAACACACTGCGCCTCTAGGGATCACTTTTTAAGAAGTGGTTCATAGGGCAAAGGGGGAAGCTTATTTACATCTTTCCGATTGAATACGTCGGTGATATAACGTGCGTAGGTGGTTTGGGACCCCGCCAGCAGAGCCGCGTGCTCTGTTGCCCTCAAATCACCGGTACTAGAGGAAGCGGCACCGGTCCGGTGGTTATTTAGATTAGCCACGACAGCCGGCGGAGCAGGGGTCGCGTTGACGGCCCCCGCCCTCGACAGGATCATCTCCTCCGTGGGGAATATTCGTTTTCCTTCAATTTTGCTCATCGGGCGACTCCCCTAGCCGCCCACGCTGTTCAGATCCCCTTCCAAACCAGCCACCAGCGCGCGGGATCTGGAGCCTGGCGACTGCGAAGCCGCCATCGCGTAGCGCTGCAGCTGCTGACGTAGCTGAGTTGGAATGCTTTGTTGGTGTTGATTACACTCCAACAAAACGCGCAAGATATTACGAAGTTCCTCTATTTCAGATTCTAAATACACCAAACGCTCCTCAAGGTCGGCGTAACGGCTATTGGCGTACTCTTTTCCCTCGAGTTGCGCCAGGCTGGCCGGGCTTGATGAGAGGGAGGAAATGCCACCTGAACGCGGATTAGGCTTTGGGTTTCCACCCGCAATCAGTTCTGGTCGGGTGTAGTTCTCAATCTCCTTAAGACGTCGCTCATAATTGCTGAATATCATAGCGAGCTGCTGAGCTTCCTGTGATTTTAACGTCTCCGTCAAGTGCATAGGCAAGGTGGAGTTATTCAACTCGCACTTTACCTTTTCCATCGCCCCTTCTATATCCCTCGCATTGATATCCGAGAACTGGGCTACGCGATCGCCCAACTCCCGGACTACCACGCGCCGAAGGGAAAGCAAAAGAGATGAGCGGGAAAAAATGGTATCCACATCCCTGTCGACTGTGGAAGAAAACCCAGAATGGAAGGTCTCGGAGCACCCCACGTCGTAGCTTGTTAGCTGCTCGCACACTTCGATAGGAGGAAGACAGGTGGATTGCGTTTTTGAGTCGTAGGTCCCTAGCCAAAGGGAGAGCCCTTTAAAGTCGCGTTTGTGTTGCTCCATTTGCTCCCGCATCTCCTGCAGTTGCTGCAGGATTTCCTCCTGATTTTTTACAAAAGAACGCGTCGCGTCGACTTTCTCATCTAGCGCGTCTTTTAGCTTAGTGTTATTCCTCACCAGTTTATTCGCGACCCCTAGCACGGCGGCGAGCAATTCCGAGTCCGGCGCCCCTTCGCCCGCGGCCTGGGTATTGCTGGAGAGGATTTCGTTTAAATAGTGGTCTACTCCAGCGTCGTTGTTGCTATCATCGGCGGCCCCAAAAAGACACTCCTCCATTCCCCGCTTTGCGTTTGCGAGGAGAAAACGCTTGACCCTGCGGACGGTATCGCCGGAGTCGGCTATTCGGGAATTGCATTCCCCAATTTGCTGTCGTAGGGTGGAAATATCACGGCATAATTGAGTGCTCAGCCTGGAAAGATAGGCCTCAAGGCCGGTCGTGTTCACGAGCAGGGGCGGCACCTAAGGTAGTTGCCTTTAAACCCATCCTCTGGGTCCATGTATAAAAGCTTTTAAAGAGGATATAAATGATCCAATAGCTGTTGGACGTGTGCGTGAGAGCTGTTCAAGACGGTTTAAAGCTTTCGAGCTCTTGGTAGAGACAAAAAAAAGAAAAAAAGGTTTAGGATCCCATTTGGCAGAAGAAGATACTGATAAATCATGAATTGAATTGTCCCTATCCTTGGCTATTGTCTGTTTCAAGAGTCAAATCTCGGCTCCTTCTTTTTTTTCTTTTTCGCACGAGTTGATCATAGATGATTGAGACTTAGGTTGTTGTTTTTGTAGGGTTCTCAGAGTAAATTAACCCTTCCAAATCTGATCCCAGAACTCTCTTGTGTGCTTCAACAGGAAGATGTGATCTACACGTCAAACATTCATGCAAAGGCATATAGCCAATGTGCTAAGCAGCGTAAACAAACCAAGTCCATCCAAACAGAAGGTCACCGCGTACTATCTGATAGAACGTTCCTCCATAAAAGTCCAAGAAGAAAGAAGGAAAAAAAAAAGAAAAAAAACAACTCCCATATCATTATTACTTCAGCGCGATATTTTTCTCCTTCTCCTGCTTATACTCCAGCATCTCCTCCCGGACAATTTGGGTGTAGTCCTCACTTCTCGGGAGCAGGCTTCGGCGAATAGCTCGCAGCATCTCGAGGCTCGACAAGTTCGCCGCGTACGAATAGCGCGCGATGTCCTCTCGGGAGAGCGGCTCAGGGTCGTCTTTTTCAGCCCTTGCCCCGCAAAGTCCCCGCCAAAGCGCTCTCAGCCATCCCCAACTTTCAACAACGTCCTGCCGGGACGACGACGACGACGATGATAAGGATGGCGACGGCGATGATGATAACGCGTCCTCGGCGCGCCTCTTCTCCGCGCGAATGGCACCCAACAGCGGGGAAAAATCGGGCCCTCCTCCTTCGCTTTCGTCTTCCCCTCGTCCTTCGTTTTCTCGCCGGCGGAGCTGTCGGGCGACGGCGGTGCTGTCCCGGGCGCGGGCCTCCGCCAGCCGCGCCGCCGCCGCCCCGGAGGCCGCCTGGAAGGTCGCCAACCCGTCGGCGAGCTGGTGAAGTTCGTAGTAAGCGTGCACGCCCTCCACGACCACCCACGCCGTCAGGGCTTTCAGCAGCAGCGTAGCGTAGTAATAAAGATTATCCGTCCGCTCCCAGCGCGTGTAGGACAGGACGGCCCGCTGAAGAAGCCCGACATTGCGCACAAACGCCGCGGGGGAGTGGCCGAGCAAGGCGGCGTCCTTGTCGAAGTCGAGGTCCGCGAGAAGAAAGTGCTGCTGGGCGCTTATGGGACTCCCACGAAGGCTTTTCATGTAGGCCAATCGCCGCTTAGCAAAGCGCCGCCGCGCGAGCGGGGTGTCCTCGATAAACTCCTCCCCCTCCTGCACGACGCCTTCTTTAGAGCAATAAGCGCGTCGTCGTCGTCGTTATTATTATTATCATTATTATTGTCGTCACCCGACGAGCGAGGGGCTGGCGGGGGATTTCGCGGGCGTAAAAAGCCCAGTCGTTTATCCTCCCTCACCCCAAACCCAGCCCCGAGAGGGGATTTTGACGAGGGCGTGTACGGAACGGCCTCGGTAATAAAATCCACCGTACTCCCCCGGTAGCGGTCGAATTCTTTCCCATACGTCGGCTCCACAGGAAGGTTCGCGACGTTGAGCCCGTCAAGCCTCGCTGGGGTGGGGAAAGTTTTATCCATACGCATAACATCCTCGATGGAATCGCGCCTTGCAAAGCCGCGCTTCTCGGCTTCTTTATCCAAATGTTCTAAAATGGCCCCTTCTATTGGGGGCTTTTGAGGAGCCTGCGCGGAAAAAAAATAGAAAGCCGTAAAAAAAGTCAACCATGGCGTACGCCTCATGCTAGAACTACAACAACAACAACAAAAAAAATGAGTGCTGTGAATATGCTCGATTCCTGTGATTAACGGGTGATTTCGTCTACTAAATTATTTTTTTCACAAGGGGGTGGAGGCGGGGGATTTCCTCCTTGGTAAAAGAGAAGGAAAATTCGAAAGAAGATAAATTTGAGTTTCCGAACAAGTTCCTTATCAAAGTTGTTGTTTTTTTTCTCGTACATATAAGTAAATATATATATAATAACACGAGATAAGATAACTGCTAAAATATTTTCATCGGCTCACCTGTCCTTGGCCTTTCCTTGTCCTCCTCCTCTTCAAGACCTTAATCCTCGCCACGGTTGTCGATATGAGAAATGTCAATAAAAAGAAAGTAAATAAGACAGTAGGGGCGATCCGCAAGAATTGGATTAATCGACGCTGGCAATAACACAAATAAAATAAATAATGCAACTAAAGCCCTCTTCTCTTCAGAACTAGTACTGCCCCCCTACACGCCCCCCCCCCCACCCTTTCGCTCTTTTTTTTTTTTTTAGGAATTCATCGCGGAGGCGGTGCTGGATCTGTACTTCCAGGTCGGCGGTAGCTGCTGAACGCGCTTATAATAGCGCGCCAAGCGGTGAATACGGGATTCCACCAAAACAAGGCGGTATTTCGTATCGCGGTCGGTCGGATGCCGCTCCAGGTGCTTTCGCATCTCGATTGCGCGTTTTACCAGGCAATAAATATCCTCCGGGATCTCCGGGGAGAGGCCTTTATGCTTTAAAATGCGCAAAATCTTCCGCCCGGTGACGTTCTTCACTTGAGCAATTCCCATGGAATCGCGGAGCTCCATCCCAACACGGCTGGGGGCCATGCCCTTCTTCGCGAGCTTGCAAACCCGTTCGACCACATCGCGACTGGCGATTTTCAACCACGTCGGGGGCGTTCGACGGTAGGGTAGGGCCGAGCTCGACTTGCCGTGCCCATTCCCATGCATGCGAACCATTCTTCTTCTTTTTATTATTTGGTTAAATCCCTAGCAATCAAATTCGATCGTCAATAATAATAATAATCATAATAATAAAGGGGAGGGGAAAAAAAAAGAAGGAGAGGTACAAAGGCAAGCAGCTTTAGATTTACCCCAAGCAAAAAGTCGCATAAATCAAATAAGTAAGCTAAACATACGGTGGAATGTCAAGCAAAACAAAACAAAAAAGTAAACACTGTGTGAGGAATAGATGCGTCTTGGCTATCCCATTCTTTTCCCTCTTTGGAAAAGGGGAGGGAGCAAATCATTTTTAAGTACGATGGCTAGAAAATTATGTTGTCCGAAACCATCCATATGTCAATAATTTATTTTAAGCGCACTAGATATCTTTTTTAACGCCACTGTTAAATGATTTTCGTCTCTGGTGTGTATATATATACATATATATACACCAAGAGCAAAAGGGAGTTCTTCACGTCTTACCCCATCATAGCCGTACGCTCCCTAATCCACACCTCAGCCTCTTCGACGAGAGCCGCGTAACCCATCGCCTTTAGCCGCTGGAGGAGCTGTGAGGCCTTTTCAACAACGTCCCCCGCGCTTGTGAGTGGCCCAAGCGAACGACTTTCCCCCGAAAGGGGGCTTTCGGGGGGACAATGACTGACAAACCGCGTAAAGGCCTCCTCAACATTCAGCCCTGGCAAACGCCCTTTCATCGTTTTGAAATAGCGTTGTCGAATAAGCTGCAGTGCGAGGGTGATCACACCGATCCCACTGCAAGGCTTTACACCCCATTCACGCGAAACCCCTTCCCGTACGAGCAGATTCGGGAAAATGGCGAAAAAAAGCCCCTCGACGGGCTCCTCCACCGCTCGTCTGGCCTCCGTCGTCCAGCAGGGCAGCGCGTGGAGGATCGTTAGACAACTGGCGAAGAAAACCCGCACGCCGTGCGGGGCCTGCCAGACGGCGAGGGAAGCCCACCAGCCAATGGCGTAAGCCCAGGCCAAACCCCTCGTCCTCGTCAGCCAGGCCGGGAAGGCTATGAAACAAAGGCTCAATAAAAGCCCACAGCCGACGTAGTCCACCCCACCCCGGCGTTCGAAGAGGTTCTGCGAAAAGACGCCCTCGAGGAGGTCGGCAAGGGCGTTTTCTTCGTTTGTTAACCACCCCGGTGGGGCTTGCGCGAGCCCGACGGCAAGGCCGCCGGCTAACATACTCAACGTTTGGCAGGAGAAAGGACGATCGCGATCGCGCAGGAGAAGCCCGCGGATGGCGTGGAAAATGTTCGACGAAAAGCCCCGTCCTCTGCCCTTGACAAACCCCCCAAGTTCACCATCGCCAACACCAAGGCCCGGCTGCTGGAATCATCAAATTCGTTTCTTGTGTCCTTCGCGGCCGCGCTATTGGAAAGAATAAAACACGGAATAGCCTCGCGAAGCGCCTGCGCGAGAAAAGAACCGCACGACTGACAAATCGCATGAGGGCCAGCAGAGGTAAGGGCTTTTATCAGGAAAAGCGCCAATTGGGCGGTGGAATGGGCTAATAAAAGATGTTGTGGTCGGCCCTCAAGCTGATGAATGCAAAGGAGCACGCGAAAAGTGCATTGTTGGGAAAGATAACACCCGAACGCATCGCGCTCGGGGTGCATAAAAAGAGCCTGCCAACGCGCCAAAACGGCGGAGGCTATTTGCCGGGAATGACAATGCCCGCAAAGCCTCTCCATGAGGTAAATAAACACGTTTGCATGGCCAGGAAAAAGGCCCTCGAGGTGGTCTACCGCAGAAGAAGAAGAAGACGACGACGAGGACGAGGACGCCAATACGTTCCCGTACACGGTGCTCATACATCGGGCAACGGCAAGCATCGCCCCTACGTCGGTCGCGCTCGCAGCGGTGTTTAAACAGCAGCCCAACCAGGAAGAAAAGGCTTCCTCTGGGACAGAAATCCCCGCGCAAGAGTTTTGAACGGCCGCCAATAAATCGCCCGCGGCGTAGAGTAAAGCATTCCGCACCCAATCAGGCCCTCGCGGTGGGACCGCTACCCAGCCCTCGTACGCGCTCGAAATCGCGGTGAGCAGCAGGAAGACTCGTCGATGCTCATTCGATAGCCCACGAATGGACAACAAAATCGCATCAATGACTAAAATAATAAAAGAATGGTTCGTTTGCGGGCGAAATTGACCCACAAAGGAGCTCAAAAAATCCTGAAATAAGAAATCCGGGACATTGGCCAGCGCCGAGCCCCCGCGATCCTCGCAAACCCGACAAACGGCGCGAAGTGCCCGTGCAAGGGCAAGGCCTTTGTGGGCTTTGGCGTCGACCTCGCACGCTAATTGTTTAAAAAATTCGAGAATAGCGCAAATAACATCCCCGACGGCTTCTTCATTCGCCTCCAGAAAGAGCTCCAACACCGCGGACGACAGGGAGGCCATATCCCCATCCGCACACCCTAATGGAATGACTTCATCCCCTATAAACAGCTCCATCCACAAGGATTCAACCACTTCTTCATCTTCCTCTACGAAAGAATCGCCACCAAAAGACATTAAAGAAAGGAGAAGGTAAAAAAACTGCTCCACGCCCACCACCCCCCGCGCGGCCGCCGGGAAGCTCTGCAGGACATAAAGAAAACACTCCAAGGCGTTTTCCGCCAAACTACGAATAGTCGAATCGGCGGCCTCCTGCGCGAGAAAGAGCGCCTGAAAATTGGAAAGAAAGAAAAAGGCGCCCTGAAAGGCCTTTCCAGCGCTTTTCTCATCCAGCGAAAGCCGTCGGGTGAGCTCTAACAGAAGGCTGCAGTGCTGCACGTACGCCAAATCCCCGCCTTGTGTGGGGGCGAGCTGAATGGCCTTTTCAAGCTCCCGCATACAAAACAAAACATTCCCCTCCGACAGGAGAAACGGCCTGCCGCGATGGCGTTCCTCGGCGGCTGCGCGATGAGGGGCGGGGCGGTGCTTTAGAAGCCCTATCATAACCGAAAGAAACGACCGGGGCGCCAGGACAGGGCTCGTCGAAGGGTTGTTGCTCGCGTGGGCGCTCTCGAAAGCCCCCACCCACCGCGCGAGTTCCTCGCCCGCGAACCACCCCCAGAGCGCGAGGTTCCCCTGCGCGAGGGTGGCGAGGGCCTCCGCGAGCGCCGCCGCCCGCGGCATTTCCCCCCCCGGGCGCGACAAGAGCGCCCTTGGGAGGAAATGCCCCCACCCCGCGGAGGGGAACTCGGCCACAATGACGCCCGCCAAGCAGCGAAGAAGAAGCGTGGCGAGGTGGCGGCGGAGGGGGGGGGGCCGTCCCCCGTGCGCGCCCTCGTCCCGCCCGCACGGGGCCATCGCGTGGTCGACGAGAAGGCCGCGGAAGGCGGCCGGATCGGTGACGCACCGCCCCGAAAGCCAGCCCGCGGGCGTGACCAGCGCCGTGAGCGCGAGCGCGGCGTTCAGGCGAACCTCGCAGGCGTAGGCCTCGCGAAGGGCCACCCGAAGCAGCGCGCCGCCGACCCCCGCGGCGCGTTCGCAGAGGTTTAGGGAAAAGGCATCGGCCGCCTTTCGCTCCTGCTCCGGCCGCTCCGGGTCGCAGCGGGCGGCGTAAATCAGCCGCGCGAGCGCGGCCTCGTCTTCGCAGACCAAAACCCCCTTCCCGTCCTCCCCCCTGCCGTCTAGCGTACCTTGCATAGCTCCTTTTTATTATTAGAATGACTATTATTAGTATAGATATAGATAGATAGATGGATAGATGAATCGATATAAGATCGATATTTTCCTCCCCCCCCCTTCCTTTTACCCTTTTTTTTTTTTTTTTTTTTTCCAGGTTGGCTCCTTTGCTTTAAAACCACACCGCAACACCCATTTTTTTTTTTTTAAAAATGAAATAATAATAATAATAATAATCGAAAAAGTAATAGAAATCACAATAATATCAGATTAAATGCATGGACAATTGGGAAAAAGGAAAGAGAGAGGAGATCATGATCACGTAACGTTGATATATAAATATATATTTATATTTATAGAATTAAATACAAGCCACAACCACTAAGGCCAACGAATTATGATAATACGAAAGATATGCTTTTTTTTTTTGGTACTATGGTTGGTGTTTTTGTGTAATGTGTGCATAGTAGCTCGTGAAAATATTTCCACCACGCTCCATAGTCTTAGTTTTTTTCCTCCAACACACACTTTTGTCAATCTCTTCTTGTTATAATTATTATTTTTCCTTGCTCCGCATTAATTAAGCGAGGGGGGAAAATAAAAAAAACATAAAGATCAAAAATTTTAATAAAATACCCCCAACTGCCTCCCTCCTCCAGCTTCTAGTTCTCCTGGAGGTATTGTTGGATGGTTTCCAGCGGCATTCGCGCGGTCCCGGAGGCCTCCCTCAGCTGTCTTAGCGCTTTTGATAGCCAACTTCATCATTCTTTCGTAAAAAGGAACGAACTGCGGGGAAAATAAGAATTAAAACAAATAAATCACGACAAGAAGGCAATTCAATATCCCCCAGGACGTGTTCGGCGAGAAGAGTACGCAGTTCCTCACCCTCCTTTACCGTAAGAAGTTCTTCCAAGTCGACGTCCTTCGAAAAGGCAGCCGTACACGCGCGATAGAGCGAATCGGATAAACCTTTTCCAAGACTCTACGGTGGAAATAACAACATCATTCTCTTCTCTTTTTCCCCTTTCGTTCTCCTTCTTTGCTTGATGCCCCTTTTCATTCGAATCCTGACGACGGTATTTCTCGGCGTGGTTGAGGTTTAAAAACCGACTCGCAAGGCCAACGACGCTTTTAAAAACCTCGACTGGGATATCCGGCGGCGTGTGAAGAGCACACTCTAATAAAGGAATCATAATAAAATAAAAAGAACATAAAAGACAAGAAGTTTTTGTCTCAAAGGTCCCCTTCGCCTCCATGAGCTCGTCCAAAAGCCCCAAAAGAGCATCACGGACGGCCATTGAACGCGCCTCTGCGTTTGCCAGCATCCGCGCTTTTAAACAGCCTGTTAAGCTCTTTAATAGCTCCCTAGAGCTACTCTCCTCTTCTTTTATTTTTACGTGAGCTGGGGCTAGCACCAGCTCACGGCATCGCTTTACAAGCTCCAGTGCAATTAATTTTGCCTTTTCCGCGGTGGAAAGCATTAATCGCGCGTGCAGGTTAGATAGCGTTTCGTTTTCCTCGTTTAGGCTTAACGAGGCTGTGGATTCTGGTGGGAAAAAAAGACTAAGCTCTACGTCGACGAAGTCATCGGTTGGCATCGAGCCCAAACGAACTTCTAAAAAGCTCACCAGGGCCTCCGTCAAGTCCAAGTCTCCTTTTTTATGGCTGCCGTCCTCCTCATCACTAACGCGTACCCGACGTGCGAGGTTCTTCACGACCTCCAAAAGCTCCTTCGTCATGGAAGGTGGTGAGCACGCGGAAATGGAAAGCAAAAGCGCCGTTAACGCCTTTGGGGGGCCTTCCTCGCGCCGAAGAAGCCGGAGCACGGCCTTTCCAACCTCGTCGTGGTGGTCGAAAAAATATTCCCTACACCTCGGCGAGGCCCCAAAGGACTCGAGAATGCACCGATAAAGCGCCTCTTCTAATAAAAAGCCCCCGGATTGGCTGCTCGCGGCATCCTCGTCGGATAGCACATAGGCCACCCCCATTCGTAGGATTTCAATCCACTCCAAAGTAATGGCCTCTGGGAGGTGTTTCGCCAGCCCACTCATCACGCGCAAAGAGGCGATGACGAGGAAGCGATTCGCTGCGTCCTCTGCGGGGTTGTCGATGGGGGAATCCGTCGTATTCAAAAGGGATCCCCCAGCATTGCTAAAATATTGCGCTATAAAATCAAAATCCAACAGCATCGCCAGCGCGTAACGATGGAACTTTGCCACTAACACGAGCACGTCTACACCGGCAAGGATAATCCGCGAAAAACGCTTGCCGTGGGAGAGGATGGTCCCGATAGCCCCCACCGTCTTTTCTTTTAGGGTGGTCCGAAAAAAGCTCCTCGTTCTGTCTTCCACAAAGCGAAAGAAGTCGAAGACATTTCTCGCACGCCTGCAAGGCTTCTTTTTGCTGTGCAAAAAGTAAAGGTCCATTAAACCACGCCTCTCCTTCGCTTTCCAAAATTTCCGCCAGACGATGAAGGGCTTCAACAATGGTCGAAAAAAGCTCCGGCGCGTTGGGCAAAATCCCCTTCCCCAAGCGTGTGGATTGCTCGAAAATCCCTAAAAGGGCATTTAACATCGCCAAAGCGTCGGAAAGCCCCCCTTGCCATAATAATTTTTCCAAAAGAACCCCCACGCGTGAGAAGGCGCCGTCTTGCGCGATGTATGCGTGCCCTAACAACAACACCAATAACAGCAGAAAAGGCTCCCCGCGTGGACAAGATAAGGGCCCGAGGACGCCATTCAAATTCGTCGTGGAAGTTGAATCATCATCATCAACATAAAAAAGAAATACACGACGAGCACAAAAATACGGCCTCCGAGGAAAGAAAATCCTCGTCGTGGGAATGAGTTAACTCGCAAAGGAACGGCAAAACACCTGGGATTGACAGAAACACCTCCGCGGAGAGCCCTTTAAACCTTTCCTTGGCTTTCCCCATTTTCATAAGAAGCTCCTTAAGAGTTTTTAACACCAAATGACGATCCTCTTTTGGAGTTTCGCTCGGGTTTCCGTTAATATTCCCATTATTATTGTTATTATCATTATTATTAGTGGAATCCTGCGAATGATCTTCTTGGAGCGATAATAAACGCAAGCAGTCCCGCGCGGCGTCTACGGAATGAATTTGCGCTGTAAACCACTCCAATAAGGCTTTTAAATCTTGCTCATTTTCCTGATCCGCTATTTTTAGCCTTTCTTTATTTAAACGGCTTTCAAGAAGCTTCCGGGCCTCCTTCGCGAGGTCCTTGGGCGAAAACCACGTGATTGTCCATAATAAAAGGAAATAATGCCATAAAACAACTCGGTAAGTGGGCTGCGTGCACGAGAATTGCTCGTCATTCCACACTTTCGCATGGATAAACCTCGAAATCGAACCCAATACGTCTTTATCGTGATTATTATCATCATGTTCAACATTATCGTTATTAGGAATATTAGACAGTGAAAAGGGTTGAATTGGGCTTTTAACTGCACAAACGAGGCCAAGACGAAGGGTGCATAGCATATAACATAATTTAATAGCGAATTCCTCATTCAAAGAGCCTTTCCGAAGGCAAAGATTGTCAATACGTTGAGAAGCCTTACGGAGGATATGGTCTTTCAGGACAACCTCCTCCATCAACGTTTTCGCGGAAAAATTCGTCCGCGTCCGGTTGAGGTCGGAAAGAAGATTACCCATCGAAGTGAAGAGCTCCTGAGAAAACATGACGTTTTCAGACCGTAATTCGCCGTTAATATCCGAAAATGGCGTTTCTAATTGCTCTGCACCACTCATTTGAAGCATTGTCGTAAAAAGTATAAATAAATATACATATATATTTATTTATTTATATTTATATATAAAGGCACCTATGAGCTATGTGTAAAGCGGAATACACTCAAAGCAAGGACCACTATCAACAACAACAACAAAAAAAAAAGAAATAAAGAAATAGTAGAAACTAACGTAATAAATTGTCAAGAAATGGAAAAAAAATGCATAAGAATAAAAAAGACGTTATTTGATATATATCCCTATATATATGGATATGGATATGGATATGGAGAGGAGATTGCCGCACAGAAACCAACGCAATCAGTAAGGAAAAGGAAAAATAAACCAATTCAATCCCCCCAAAAAAAAAAACCTTCCCTACAAGGCTCCTGTACTTTGGTGAGAGGGACCCTCCCAAAGCAAGCACGTCGTAACATAGGAATAATATAAATAAACAAGAAGAAAAAAAAAAGCCTCCTCTCCTCCAAAAGGAGGCTAATACGTTCATCCCCCAAAGAGAGAAAAGAATAATCATAATACTAAGAAAAAGAAGAAAAAGGAAGAAAAGCCCCTCCCCTCTCTCTCTCTCTTTTATTATTAGTTCATTCTTATTATTCCCCCCTCCCCCTTCCCTCCCTTTCCCTTCAAGGCCGTGGGAAGGACCTTAGCAACTCCTCCGCGCCCGGGATGTGCGGCGCGAGCTTCTCGGCCGTCGCGCGCATCTCGAGCGGGGTCTCCGCGCTGACGTCAGGCATCCGCCGGTCGGTGTAGGCCGTCCCGTCGTAGTCCATTTTGCGCAACTTCGCCTTATACCGGCGCGCCTTGGCCGCGGCCCGCTCCCAGGTGCCCTCGACGTCGTCCTCGTCAAACCCCTCCGCGCGGTCCTTCGCGCGGAGGGCGTCGTCGTCGTCGGCGGTGGTGGCCTCGCGGATTTTTCGCGCTAAGTAGAGCTCGTCGATCGCCCCCCCGGGTCCCCCGCGGGCCTTCATCTCCTGCAGGACGCCCTGCGCGCGAAGAAAGCGCCCGCGGTGGGCGGCGTAGTCCCCGCGAAGGGCCCCCACAACGCGGTCGAAGCCCCCGGCCGGCGGCGGCGGCGCCCCGGGCGGGCGACGAAGATCCCCGCCAAGAAGCCCCCCCGCCTCCTCCTCCTCCCCCTCCTCCTCCTCCTCCCGCTGTTAGCATTATGGCGGTTAGCATTATGGCGGTTAGGAGGAGAAGGCGGAGGAGCGTCCCCGGGGGAAGTTTCGCGCCCGGGGAGCGACGTCGAGGGGGGGACAGGCGGCCGCGTCTGACGGGGGTCCGCCAAGGCCGCGATCGCCTCGGCCTCGTCCGCGGCCTTCCCCGAGAACGACGACGACGACGACGACGACGACGCAAAAGGGAAAGAAGAAGAAAAAGAAGAAGAAGAGGAAGAAGAAGAAAGGAAGAAGAAGAGGATCCCTTCCCCCGCACGAGGGTGGCGCCTTCCTCAAGCCGCTCCCGCAGCCGCTGGGTGTCGATCAGCCGTGTGGAGACCTTCCAGACCTGAATGCTAAACCGCATATCCATCTCCACCCTGCGCACAATTGGCCTCTTCGGCTGCGGGGGGGGATCGTTCGTGGGATTCGGATCCCCTTTCTGCCCTACACGCCCATCCCCCGAGCTCGGGCGAGCAGACGGGCGATGGTCAGGAGCGCGATAGAAGACGTGCTCGTCCTCGGTGCGCTCGCCATGGCGAAAGCCCCAACGGGCCTCCTCGGACACCACCAGTAAAGATCGTGCGGGTACATAAACCTGCCCATAACGCTCCCGGGCTTCGTCATCGAACTCGAGCACGGTATCGCACAACAAATTAAAATACAAAAAACAAGACCCCACCATGGGCTGCTCAATATGCATTTCATAACCGGGAATTAAATGCTCAATTACACGGCCGGTGTCGGGCATTTCGTCCTTCATCAAGGCGGGCGCGATCTCCCGTAAAAGATTTAAAAAAGTAGGGGACCAGGTCAACCCGGGAAGTCGACGAGGTTCCCGCTGCGAGGACCCCTTTTTTAGCTCCGTAAAATCTTTTTCGCCGTGGATTTCCATAAAATATTGCTGAATTCGCTTCGAATCCGGCGAGGTGCCGTGTAAATAAACGGGTTGACCTTCTTTTTGAAGAACACGTCCGAATTCTTGGTAGATTAACTCCTCCTCTTTCATGGTCATAATATTACGAAAAACCCGACAACCCCGTACACCAGGGGGTAAGGAGACCAGGCTTTGGTCCGCTATTAAAGACCGACTCCGCACTAGACGAGTAAGAAAAAAGCATTGAAGAGGGAGGGAAAGGCGCTAATTTATTATTATTATTATTATTTCCCTTCTTCTTTTGCCCTCCTCCCTTCCTCTTTTATTATTCACCCTTCAATAACTTAAAACTCTCCTCTACTGGTAACGCTTTTCCCTACTCATATTGGCATTTTTTTAGGGATTTTTTTTCCCCCATAGTGGTGGTTTTGTAAACCCCACAGGAATATAAGAAAAGAGGTATAAGATGTAGAAGGAAGAAATATATATATATAAATATATCCATCTTGTAAATAAATCAAGTTTAAATGAATCCAGGCATCATGTTTCGCTCGCTATCGGATGACTAAAAACCACCAGATAAAGGCATACCCCTACTGCAGTCGGGTAGTTTCCTTTCTTTTTTCCTTTTTTTTGAGAGGGACATTTAAGCATAAATGATCATTTCTTTTAAAATATGCGTTAAGAAGGATCAATGCACACCACGCGGCGCACATCATCTTCAGTGCATTTCTACAAATTACAGATGCGAAACGTAAAAAAAAAAAAAAAAACATATAGAAATTGTATAGAACGCTATCCATTTTTTCCTTTTTTTCTTACCTCTTTCTCTCTCTTTAAAGACTAAAATTTCTACCCTCCAAGTCTTTAAAGAATCGGCCCTGTAATGGATGTGCGCACCCCTCTCGCTACTCTCCTCTAAATCTTTTCTTTTTTGTGGGGGGGAGAGGGGGGAGGAAGGAGGAGGGGGCTTCCCTGCAAGACCACTAAAGCCTTTTATATACCTATACTTACACATACAATCACCAAAACGCAATGAAATTCATTCGTACTAGACCCAACCCTCCCCTCGTCTTCCCCTTTTCCAAGCTAACAAACGCCAATTTTTTTCTGTTTTTTCTCTTTCAAAAGAGAAAAAACAAGCAAAAAATTCTCACCCCTCTCACCCACAACGAGCATTTTTTTTTTTTAACCACCCCATGATTTATTCTTTCCAATAAATATTTTCAGCCATTTTTTTTTTTTTTTTTTTTTGGGGGGGAGAGGATGGCGAGGCATTATTTCCGCCTAACGTTGGACCGCTTTTCCTTCATTTTTTTTCCCACCCCCCTTGGGGGTTGGCTTGGTTAACTTTGCGTGGCATGTTTTTTCACAGCCTGGCTTAACTGCTCCGCATTACGGCATTCCACCCACACGTACTGCGTTCGCGTCGGCGACGATGGCCGGTAGACCGGCAAGCGCATGTAAATGGCGGTACTTGTAAAGTGTAAATTAAACCGGTAACGCCGTCCAGCGCCGCTGGTAAAAACCCCATACAACGGCGGCCTCGACGTGTTTCCCATCTCCGCAAAGGCGTAGGCGAATCCACGTCCCGTGCGGTGTTGGTCCCCCAACGCCGCCGGGACCTCGCGAATGTTCTCGACAAATCGTCGGTGCTGTCGAAGCCCTTTCACGAGCCCGATCATGGGCGCGATGTAGTTTTCCATAAACTCGTCAATCTCCGCGAACTCGCGGCGTTGGTCGATGACGCTGTCCTTCAGCTGAAAGTAAAAACTCCCATCCGGGCGGCGATCCTCACGAAGGACCCAATTTCCTACGCAATGCGCGCCCATCTTGACCACGCAAACGGCCCGCCCACGATGGGCGTTGGAAGGGCGTAAAAAAACCTCGCCCAGTTCCTTTTCTCGCATGTACGCCACCGCACGGGCCTGCGAAAGATCGCGAAAGAGGACATGGCGGGATACTTTACTCGCGAAAACGACCACACCCTCCCGCTCAAGTTGGGCTGTCCGGAGCGAACCCGCACTCCCCGCGGCGTCCCGAATGACCGCCGCGTAGGAAGGAATTAACGACGCTGCGGAAGGCCCATTACTATTATGATTATCCATATAATTATTATGGTTATTTAAAAAATCCCCCATAGGGCCGTCCTCGGGCTCGTGTAGGGGGCACCACCGCAGGATAAGCTCACAGCGCTCCCATCGACAGCGCACCGCACGACCTTGCAAGGGCGCCCCTTGCTGCAGCCATGCCGGGGGACGTCGAAGATCCCCTTCTAATCTATTATTATTATTATTATTGCTCCCGCGAAGGCTCTCAAGGGCACGCACGTACGCCAAAAGCTCCGCGCGAAGGTCGGGATCGGGCAGCTCGTCGGCCGGCAGGAGGGCCTGCAATCCCTGGGAGGTCGTTAGACGAATAGCCGGCCGTGGGCCCCCGCGAACACCGCTCACCGCGCCGCTGACGTAATCGCCCTCGCGAATGACGAAGGCCTGCAAAGAGCTTGGCAGCGGAAAGGCGGCCTCTAGCGCGGACGCCGCGGACGACGTCGCCGGGCCTTGGCGTTTGAAAAAGAGTTTGGTCTCGTCCTCGGTGAGGAAAATCGCGCCCGTAACCCCGAACATCACCTCCTGCGTGGAGAGTCGACGATAGGGACGACGTTGATAGCTCATCCCACCCGCAATGAGCTCCTCTAGGATGAGCTCTAATTCGCGCTCACCACCCAGTTTCTCCGTTGCCGCTGGCATTCGCTCACGAAGAAGGGCGAAAAGCTCTTGTTGGTTGGCGCGTTTGTGGATCACCTCACGACGGACGCCGGGGGGCTTCTCCAGCAACTCCACCAAAGAAGTGAACGAGCAGCATGCGGACGGTAATGATGTTCCCGATGCCCCTCCCGCCCCGTGAGCTCGTCGGGCTGTCGGGTCATCGCCCTAACTGCGGCAAAATTCGCAACATCATACCACTCAAGCGGGATTAAGGTCATATCCAACAAATTCCAAAGACTATGCCCACTGCTTTCGTAGGAAGTTTTAGCGTTTGTGGGAGGAAGGGGGCAATTCTGTATGGTCGCCGCCGCGTTCCGTGCGATGGTTGTCCTGAAAAGCTCCGTCAGCACGCCAGCGAGCTCGACGCGCGAGCTTGGCGGGCCTTTTTCCCGCAGCCATGCTTGCAGTTTTCGCGCCCGGTTGGGGCCTAATCCCGGGACAAACGGCCATGTCGCTGCTGTATTCCCAACCCCCTCGCCATCCCCTGAACCACACACCCGTCGCGACCACCCATAAACTCACCTCCCAGGCAAGACGACGGTAAAGGTGCTCCTCCTGCCCGCGATGGGCGGACTCGCTGGGGGTGGAAAATAACCGCAAAATGGTCCGTTTGGGGTCGAAAAGCCCACAAATCACCCGTAAAGGGTCCTGCACATAACGCCCAAGGGCAATCGCCGTGTGCATTGCGGGCTCCGTGGTGTTCCCTTCCACCTCCGCGAATTGGGTGGTGCTGTAAAAACGTGGCACCTCCGCGAGGGCCCACACGAGTGAGATTTCCACCCTCATTGTTGGGTAAATGCGATCCCGTAAAAAGTCCTGCAGGGAACGCATTAATGGCAAGGAACGCGGCCCACTCGCGGCCACCGCCACCACCGTCGGACCACACCCCAGAAAAAGTTTCTCCAGATGAATGCGCTGCGTTAAAGCGGACGCCCGTCCGCTCGCGGAGTTTAGGGCGTAATCCACCCAATGCATCGACCCCAGCAGCTTTCCGCGCTCGTCAATGAAAGCAAAAGACGTCCGCCCGTTGTCCTCGCTGTAGGCCGCACACACCCTGCTCTGCAGCCTTTTTCGCCCACAATGATTGCTATGATAATCAACATCATCATTATTAATAGCGTTCTTAGCAGCATTAGTAGTAGTAGTAGTAGTAGTAGTGTCATACTGGTGGTGGTACTATCCAGGGGAAGCGCCTCCACAACATTCCACCCCGGCTCCCACGCGAGCTCCTCGGGCGCGTACGCCTGTAAGCAAAGAAAGGTTGGCTGAAAAGGCCCCTGCGCACAAAGCACCCCGAGCCTTTCAATGTAGAAGCTATCCACCTGATGGCAGGCTTGTAAATAAAGCTCCGACTTCACTCGCGGAATCATGGAATCGATTAACTGAATAACCAAAAGCTCCATCGCGCGCTCACGCTCGAGGTACCACTCGTCCCCCTCATGCTGTGGGGGCCGCTGGTAGAGGTGTTTGGTATTTAAGAAGCGGCTAACAAGGGTCTCGTCAAGGACATAATGTAAATCCAACTTTCCTTGTCTTTCAAGCTGGAGGAGGTCAAGATAATGCCGAGGGTTCTCGACGAAAAACTCGAAAGAGGATAAATGTCGTCCTGCCGTTGGACCGCGCGGTAGGTCACGATGAGCTCCCCTTCCGAGCTAAATAAGTCGCTGACCTGACGGCAGAGGATCGGCAGCTTGGAGAACTGATCGACAATAGCGCTGTTAAAAAAGCGAAATAATAAACCCCCACGTCGTGGAGGGTTTAGCTGGGCCCCAACCTGCTCCGCCCAGTCATGCAGTGAGCTATGTTGGGCGGTGTAGGACGGACAGAGGTTAATCGGCGTATTTACCAGCAAATTCTCCTGGTATTGTAATCCAGTAATGCTGTATTCCTCGAACTTATCCTCCGCCGAGGGCGCGGATGGTGTGAAAGGCCCCGCGCTGGGAAACGCCCATGAGCATTTGCACAAAGCGATGCCAAATCACTACGTCTACAGCGCTTTCGAAGACAAGCCCCTCGAGTAAGGCGCGTTGGTCCTGAACACGGGCCTCCGTGGCGTCTTGCAGCATACGCAGCATTCGCTGTCGGGCGTGTTCAAGCCGATGGCAAAGCCCGTCCAATTCTAACACCCGCACAAGAAGGCGCCCTAGCTCAATTATACAGGGCTTTCGCTGCGCAAAAGAAGCCTCGGCTGGCCCCCCTGTCGGCCAGGCCGCATCGCCGTCCCCAATACAACTCGCACTACGCGAAGGAAAGCCCACGTAGGCCTCGGACAAAATCGGCCGTTGACGGCGTCCGGTTAACAAGCTATAGGCGTAAGATGCCACGGGCAAGTGCTGTTCCGCGGCTTTCACGAGCCCGGAGCCCTCCAACAACGCCCCCAACAGCGGCTGAAGTTCACTTTGATGATAAAGCATTAAATAGCCCGGCTCGAGGTGCTCACGGGTCATTCGTCGAAGTGCATTTGTGAGGGCGACGAGCACGGGCTCGTCCTGCACCTCCGCGAGCGGATGACTGGCTAACGCGCAAATTCGCGTGTTGTGCGCAAGTGGCTGCCCCGCGCTGCGGAGTTGACGTAAAATCCAATACGCCTCGTGCTCAAGCGGAATGTCGTAGGCAACGCCGTCGGCTAACGTTTTAGGGCCAAGCAAAGGACGCTTTTCTAGAATGGCAACCTCGTGAAGGCGCTCTGGCAGGGTTGTTCGAGCATCGGGCTCGTCCTCGAGCCCAAGACGCTCCAGCTGAAGTCCAATAACGCGCTCCGTGAGAGAACGGTAGTGTTGGTGTTGCTGTTGTTGGTAATTAACAACGTTGTCGTCGGCAGTGTGCTCTGTGGGGCCCCGCTGCGTGGTGTCGATCCAGTCTAAAAACTCCTGATCCTGTGCGAGCTGGTCATCCTCCTCGTCGAGCTCGGCGTCCTCCTCGTCCTCGTCGTAGTCCTCTTCGTCGTCCGCCAAGTGCTCCTCCCGGGAGTCCTCCCCGCGCAGCTCGCGTTCTTCTCGGCGGAGCTCTTCTTTAAGCCGCCGTTCGCGCTCCCGCTCGGCTACCGTGCGCAGGCGCTGACGGGGCATGTTGTTGTTTTTCCTAGGTCTCTCGTCTGGAAAGCTAAAGATAACCTCCATAAAGGTCTCGTGCAGGCGCTCCGTGATGAGGTAGGGATCCGTGAGATTTGACACCCAAAGGGCACCCGCAAGAACATCCTCAATCGATGTCGCCATGGGATTCATCCCGTCATCATTCTTTGCAAGCATGGCTTTAACAATATTCAAAAAAAAAGAGAGAAAAAGACCAGCGTGATGCTTCAGGGTTCAGATAGAGTACAAAAGAAGAAGAAGAGAGAATTAGAAAAAAAAAAAGGAATGAATAGAGCAAATCAATAGAACGAGCATAGAGTTCATGACGATGACTTAAAGGGAATTTTATCTTTGGCGAAAGAGGATGTTGGCATATGTTCTACCAAATGACTGCGCTACAGTTAGGAAGGCAAAACATTGAAAATGAGCACCTAAAAAAAGAGCAGTAGAACGAAAAATAAAAAAGACAATACCATCTCAAATTTGTTTCCATAATGACCATAATTGAAATGAGATAAGGTACAACGATTGCGATAAAAATAAAAAAAGAGAATTCTCTGTCAATAAAGGTTTGTATGTGTAAATACTCAACGCATCGTAAACGATAGTTCTGCATTCTTATACAAAGTGTCTACCATTTTGTCCAATGGCTTCGCTTAAGGCACATCTGTTAATAATGATTTTGTCATGCCATACACAGAAAGTTTGAAATACTTCAGAAAAATAGGCAAACTTCGGGAGGTTGTCCGTGCTGGGAAGCTCCCGTACGACACATGATCGGCCATTGACCATACATCCTATTTTGCTCTGGCAGTCTTCCCAAACCGTACATCCACTGCAGCCCCGGAATGATAACAAATCAACGCTTCAAAAGGGTCACCACCAGGACCAACCTGTAAAAACAAATCGGCATCATCTCATACTACCCTTGAGAAATGTTCCTGGTAAGGGAATAAAGATACATATCTATATCGGAAATGTATGATTTGTGAAGCAATAAGCCTCTTAAAGTGTTGTTTATAATCCTAAGTGTACTACGAGATAATTAGCGACAAAATAGAAATGATTACTCAAGATTTTGTATGTACTCATTACTCTTACAATGCTCAATTAATACAGAAAATAAGTAACGATAAAGGAACATGCAAAGTATCCTTAAATCTTGCTTCCAAGAAGAATTTGCCACGAATCGAAACAATAACAAGAGGAATTAGTCTAGATTTCCCCAACAATATGCTTGGCGTGAAAGCGTGGGCGTGCAGTTAATCCTAAAGCCTCAGCAGTGAATAGCCATGCAACACATCTTTACCCCCTTCCAAATAAACCAAGGAAAACAGGAAAAAAAATCGAAGCCATATCTAACATATCATTTAGATTTTAAAAAAATGAATATTACGTACATGGCATGGAAAAGGAAAAGCTTAAGTACAATATTACATCGTTAGTTTCACTTTCTGGGAGCATAGGTTTGTCAATAGTTTGAAACAAAAAGTATTCGATAGCGTTGAGTGAACCTTCCCTTTAGTATTAGTAAGGGAAAAATCCAATGCATCGCCTTAAAGTACTCTTAACAGAAAAATTTATTAAGCCCCTTCCTACTTGCTAATTTTTAAGAAAAAAGCTAACTCCGATGCTGTTCAGGGTTTCAATTAGCGCATAGTATACATTTTTAAAATCATAATTTTTTTTTAGTAACATCTTTTTTTTTCCCCTTCCGATGACAGAGAAAATTGTAACCACTGAGCAATTAGAGTACAAAGAGGGGTGAGTAACTTGTAATAGATATAAATGGGAAAAAAAAAAGAGACTAAGTCTTTTAACCACAAAAACCATGTGCATATGAGCACCAAATTCAATACATTCTTGAAATCAAGGGTAAAAAAGCGATAAAGCTGCTCAAACCAACGTATCGTATTAGTGATGTATCTTATGAGCACACCAATTAAAACAATAAACGAAACACTTCAAATTTATGTAATAGCAAAATTGTTCCCGAGGTCATGGCAGAAATACAGATTGGAATAATAGTTTTCCTGTATCAGGTGATCAGTTACACCTTGAAATCAAGCTTTGTAAGCGTGGTCTGCTGAAAGTCCCTTAATGTTATAGAATTGGATTAATGAAGTATGGATGGAAGACGCGATGTCTGTAATTTGGGTTTCGAATTCGATGAAAGAGAAACGTTCCTCTTCACTTTTGGATCTTCTGAAACAGAATTTGCTAGGTAAACCTTTCCCAAAACATCTAAACCTTTGTGTGTAAGCTCCTTCCTCTTTGCCTGCAAACGTGCTCGCCTCTTCCGGTAAATCACTTCGCTCAGATCACGAAGATTCACGCGCTGCTTTTGAGCGGCTTGAGAGCATTTCAACTCAGAGTTGCTCCGCAAACGGGAGGGATTTTCGCTCTTCGACGCTGACAACCTAGAACGCACCTGACATTTTGGATCGTCAGAAAAGGGATTAGCTTTGGGGGTGATGTTATGCTTGGAAGAGCGACAGCATTCTTTTCCAAGGAAGAACTCTGAGAGGTATTCGAAATGCGGTCGGCGCTCTGTGGTGCCCCCACAGGTTTCACTTTAATGCTCGGAAGACGTGTTACAGACTTGGTAAAGGATTGTCGAGCATATTCTGGCTCTGTGTGTCTCGATTCGTTAAAAGGAGGCTCGGATGTGTAATAGGTTGTTTGTCGGGAAGAAGCGTTATTCGGAACTCTTTCCGTTCTTTCTTGGGCCGCGGACGCGTTTGAATCGCTAATAGTGTCGTAAAGAGACCATACGTAATAAAACTCGTACATATCCAGCAACATATCAATTTCCTCCTTGGTCTGGCTGGCTAAATGCAATACATGGCAGTTGACAATGACATTATTCAGGTCAGTTGTGTAGTTTATGATGTTCACGCTTTTCGTTGCAACATTAAGTGTGCGTGAGGCATCAAAAATGAAAGCCTCGAGAGACTTTGACTGGTTGCTCTTCAAGACCTCATCCCATCGACTTCCAATAAATCCGACCGAATGGAAGGTAACTTTCATGTTGTCGATGCCCTCCGATGAAATTGCCTCAAAGTACAGCCCCCAGGTGTTATCGTATGGAATCGTCCGCAACACCTGGTCCACATCTTTAGAGCTCATCATTGAAGAATGATTAACCTTAAATTTCAGAATGATACTGCCCTTAGTCTCATTCTGTTGTATTTTATCGAATGAGGAAAAATTAAAGCCATCAATGAGCTCTATGTCACGCAGGAAGGCCTTGAGAATGTCATCGTACTTCATGGTCAGTACCTCAGGCCAGCGTTCCCCTATGAAACCAACGCGGTGCCACGAGGCTTTTTCCTGCGGCTCCGATGGGCCAGCCAACTGGGGCAAAAGGGCGGTTCTCAATTGGGACGGAGCAGCCGGCACTTCTGACGCCGAATCGTCATGCTTATCATACTGAACGCTCCTGGGCAGCCTGAACTGCGCAGGAGCGTCGGGCGACTTCATATGGTAAGACTGAAGGGAAGGTTCTGGACTCATTTGTGGGCCGTGTTGAATGTGTATGGGTATCGTTTTAGAATTTGGGTCCTCGAAAGTAATGTCTTTGGGCACTTCGTCAGTGGAAGAAATCGAATCAATTGTCTCCACAACTGGTAAAGGTGACGCTTTCTCTAATCCGGGGACATTCCCAGTCGTTAATGCCTCCTGGTTGGGCTGTAGAGGTCGTTCCTGCTTTTGCTCTTCCTTTTCTTTGCGTTGTCTATTCACTTCAGCCTCCAATTCCAAATAGTACAATTCGGCAAAACGATACATTTCTAATGCTCTTGAAAAGTTATGGTGCTCGAGAATTTGGTCAATGCTCTCGCTATTGGGTGTTTCAGCCGAAGGCTGAAGTGAGAAAGTGCATATCAAACTTCCAACCCGGCATTGAAGCTGTTTGATCTGTGACTCAGGCACACCAATCGCGCTCGCGATATCGCGACACACTGCATCACACAACTTGTCGTAATAGTTGGAGATCAAATGTTGCCACAAGTTGCCAGCCAGATGTACCTTATGCTGAGAAATTTCAGGAGAGCCCTGGCGTAGAGTCGGTTTCGGATCCTTCATGTTAGAATTCACCTTAAGCAAACCGTCTCTGGAGCGCAAACTTCGTTTACATGGCGATGGTTCTCTTGGTGTAAGAGTATATTGTTTGCTCAAACGCTTCCCAGGACACACAGAACTATTATTAGGACTAGGATTTAAATGCTGTCTTACATAACTGGACGTTTTGGGCTTTAATGGAGCGGAAACTTGAAACAGATCACCAAAAATCGTCGGTGATTTAGAAGCTACGGGCGTCTCCACGCTCAGCGACCATGGCAGCACCTCCTCCTCCGCATGCAGCTGGGGTGTGTGCTCAGACGTCTCGTAGGCACGGTACGGTGGCATGACAGCCTCCTCGCTCTCCAGTAAGTCCGTGGGGCCCAAAGCCCGTAGGGGCAATGCGCTCTCCGCTGCTTCGGGCGTCTCCACGCTCAGCGACCATGGCAGCACCTCCTCCTCCACATGCAGCTGGGGTGTGTGCTCAGACGTCTCGTAGGCACGGTACGGTGGCATGACAGCCTCCTCGCTCTCCAGTAAGTCCGTGGGGCCCAAAGCCCGTAGGGGCAATGCGCTCTCCGCTGCTTCGGGCGTCTCCACGCTCAGCGACCATGGCAGCACCTCCTCCTTCGCATGCAGCTGGGGTGTGTGCTCAGACGTCTCGTAGGCACGGTACGGTGGCATGACAGCCTCCTCGCTCTCCAGTAAGTCCGTGGGGCCCAAAGCCCGTAGGGGCAATGCGCTCTCCGCTGCTTCGGGCGTCTCCACGCTCAGCGACCATGGCAGCACCTCCTCCTCCGCATGCAGCTGGGGTGTGTGCTCAGACGTCTCGTAGGCACGGTACGGTGGCATGACAGCCTCCTCGCTCTCCAGTAAGTCCGTGGGGCCCAAAGCCCGTAGGGGCAATGCGCTCTCCGCTGCTTCGGGGCGTCTCCACGCTCAGCGACCATGGCAGCACCTCCTCCTCCGCATGCAGCTGGGGTGTGTGCTCAGACGTCTCGTAGGCACGGTACGGTGGCATGACAGCCTCCTCGCTCTCCAGTAAGTCCGTGGGGCCCAAAGCCCGTAGGGGCAATGCGCTCTCCGCTGCTTCGGGCGTCTCCACGCTCAGCGACCACGGCAGCACCTCCTCCTCCGCATGCAGCTGGGGTGTGTGCTCAGACGTCTCGTAGGCACGGTACGGTGGCATGACAGCCTCCTCGCTCTCCAGTAAGTCCGTGGGGCCCAAAGCCCGTAGGGGCAATGCGCTCTCCGCTGCTTCGGGCGTCTCCACGCTCAGCGACCACGGCAGCACCTCCTCCTTCGCATGCAGCTGGGGTGTGTGCTCAGACGTCTCGTAGGCACGGTACGGTGGCATGACAGCCTCCTCGCTCTCCAGTAAGTCCGTGGGGCCCAAAGCCCGTAGGGGCAATGCGCTCTCCGCTGCTTCGGGCGTCTCCACGCTCAGCGACCATGGCAGCACCTCCTCCTTCGCATGCAGCTGGGGTGTGTGCTCAGACGTCTCGTAGGCACGGTACGGTGGCATGACAGCCTCCTCGCTCTCCAGTAAGTCCGTGGGGCCCAAAGCCCGTAGGGGCAATGCGCTCTCCGCTGCTTCGGGCGTCTCCACGCTCAGCGACCACGGCAGCACCTCCTCCTCCGCATGCAGCTGGGGTGTGTGCTCAGACGTCTCGTAGGCACGGTACGGTGGCATGACAGCCTCCTCGCTCTCCAGTAAGTCCGTGGGGCCCAAAGCCCGTAGGGGCAATGCGCTCTCCGCTGCTTCGGGCGTCTCCACGCTCAGCGACCATGGCAGCACCTCCTCCTCCGCATGCAGCTGGGGTGTGTGCTCAGACGTCTCGTAGGCACGGTACGGTGGCATGACAGCCTCCTCGCTCTCCAGTAAGTCCGTGGGGCCCAAAGCCCGTAGGGGCAATGCGCTCTCCGCTGCTTCGGGCGTCTCCACGCTCAGCGACCATGGCAGCACCTCCTCCTTCGCATGCAGCTGGGGTGTGTGCTCAGACGTCTCGTAGGCACGGTACGGTGGCATGACAGCCTCCTCGCTCTCCAGTAAGTCCGTGGGGCCCAAAGCCCGTAGGGGCAATGCGCTCTCCGCTGCTTCGGGCGTCTCCACGCTCAGCGACCACGGCAGCACCTCCTCCTTCGCATGCAGCTGGGGTGTGTGCTCAGACGTCTCGTAGGCACGGTACGGTGGCATGACAGCCTCCTCGCTCTCCAGTAAGTCCGTGGGGCCCAAAGCCCGTAGGGGCAATGCGCTCTCCGCTGCTTCGGGCGTCTCCACGCTCAGCGACCATGGCAGCACCTCCTCCTTCGCATGCAGCTGGGGTGTGTGCTCAGACGTCTCGTAGGCACGGTACGGTGGCATGACAGCCTCCTCGCTCTCCAGTAAGTCCGTGGGGCCCAAAGCCCGTAGGGGCAATGCGCTCTCCGCTGCTTCGGGCGTCTCCACGCTCAGCGACCACGGCAGCACCTCCTCCTCCGCATGCAGCTGGGGTGTGTGCTCAGACGTCTCGTAGGCACGGTACGGTGGCATGACAGCCTCCTCGCTCTCCAGTAAGTCCGTGGGGCCCAAAGCCCGTAGGGGCAATGCGCTCTCCGCTGCTTCGGGCGTCTCCACGCTCAGCGACCATGGCAGCACCTCCTCCTTCGCATGCAGCTGGGGTGTGCTCAGACGTCTCGTAGGCACGGTACGGTGGCATGACAGCCTCCTCGCTCTCCAGTAAGTCCGTGGGGCCCAAAGCCCGTAGGGGCAATGCGCTCTCCGCTGCTTCGGGCGTCTCCACGCTCAGCGACCACGGCAGCACCTCCTCCTTCGCATGCAGCTGGGGTGTGTGCTCAGACGTCTCGTAGGCACGGTACGGTGGCATGACAGCCTCCTCGCTCTTTAGCAACCTCATGTGATTCATAGTCTGTAAAGGGAGGGCTTTTAGATCCACGGTCCTTTTAATTTTATCGTTGGGCGTCTTGGGGTCTGCCGTGGGTTTAGTTACGGGCTGAGCTAATCGGTAGAGATCCCAAGTTTTTTCATAAATTTGCTGACTGAGTACGGTATTGATCGTTTTTCTGGTCATACTGACTTTATGCTTTAAAATGAAGCTCACTTTCAGGCTTCCGAGCTCGAAGTACATATTCATAACGTTGTTAGTGGCTAAATTTAAGCCTTTACAGACATCGCAGGAAAAGGCGATCTTGAGCAGCTCAACGGAGTTATCCAGAACGCGACGCCAGCCGTTTCCCTGTAGAGATACTCTGTGTGATGTGTAAATTATTTCTTCAGACAAATCATCTAGATACTTTGGTGTAAATTGATTATGTACTAAGTTGAGATAGGCATACTCAGCCGTTTTTATCCTACGGGCAGCTGCCTCTTGGGCATCTTTGTCAGGAACCCATAGATTGACTTCTGCAACAAAGTTATTGTCTACAAAACTTATCGTAGGGAATGGATCGGGCTTGTATCCAATTGTCTCGATATCCTTCGCCAATGCCGCCCTCAGGAGCTCGGAGTTAAACTTGTAGATCTCCTTCCACTTCTCACCACACAATTTTACAGTGAATTGCGTGCACGGAATTCTATATACCTCATGTATAATGGGAAAAGGTGATTTGCCTATCAAATCATCAAAGTGCTTCTTTGTTTCTGTGTCAGATTCATGATTGAGAATGAAATCAATGGAAAGATTCTTGCCAATATAAAAGTTAATGTTCAGAATCGCTGATACCGGGAGGTCTGTGGCTGAATGAACATCTTGTCGAAACGCTTCTCGAACGTGATGCATTCGGGCACCTAGTACCTTACCCCAATTTTCCCCAGAAATCTGCACAACATACTTGTTTAAAGGCCCCGTACCGGGCACAGTATCGTTTTCAAGATTCTGAACATGCCCAACTGTGTGCTCAGACTCTTTTGCTTCCGTCTTTCTGCTGGATTTCAAATTAGGTTCGACCTCATTTTGATTTGGGGGCTCGCTTGGCAACATCACATCTTTAGAAATATCAGCAGCTGGCACATCCAGGCAGCCCTCTTGGTATGCATCTAAAGCTTTATCGATCAAATCCGCCTCATGGGTGTCAAAGTTCGTCGAAGTAGACTCAATACAGCAAAGTGCAACACCTCCCTCAGGCAACTTGTACTTTGACAGCTGAAGCACGTTGTACAGTCGCCATATATGAGGAAATGGGAACTGCTCCAGTATGCGATCGATTTTGCTTGCGTCAAGGTCTTTTGAATGATCAACATCGAATTCAATGGTGTGCGGTTTTCTAAGAGCAAAGTTTTGGATGTTATCTAATGGAATTTGTAGAGCAAGGAAGATGTCTCTGTAAAACGCATCACGTATCTTACTTTCATATAGGTCCAGAAAGAAAGGTGATAACGTGCTGCCAAAATCAAGAGAATGATGACTTTGAACTGTCTCCTGTTGTTTCCCTGAACTAGCAGTTTCCGTGCTCTTGTCGTTGTGCTTCGGGAAAGGATAGTGGAGCCAAGTTTCTGGAAATCTGTAATTCTTAATAAGTTTGTCAATTTGTTCTGCTGTTTTCGTCAGTGCATGTTCAAGGAAGAATTTTGCAACCAGGCTACCCACACTCAGGTCTATGTCATAAATATAATTTTCAGGAACTTGAATGCATGAAGACAGGTCTGCACGAAGACTAGCTCGAAGAAATGCGCACTTTTCTGGTTCCTCTATGACCTTAAACCATTCATCGCCGTTAAAGCGAATAGAATGATGGGTTGTAGCCAGATCTCCCGTGATTGCACTCACCACACCCTTTTCTGGGCAAGCTTCGTAGGGTGCAGGGTTATGTCTCCACACACGCGCGAACTTGCACGCTGACAACATTTGAACAGCTTCTGAGCTCGAAGCTGCTGAGTGAACAACGCGTGCATCGATTCTGAGCCGCTTCAGAATTTTTACAGAAAGAGCCTGCACCTTTTCAGGGCCAGATAACTTTAATGCCTCTACAACATCTTCAGTGAGGGCATTGCACAGTAAGTCATAAGATTTTTCTGGCACCTGAGACCACGTCCCATCGTTGAAATGAAAGCGATAGTGTATGGGTACACTTTTTATTGCACCCACACTATCTTGATGAGTCTCGGATTCAACTTCTTCATTAATGACCTCAACTGTCACAGTGCGAAAGAGTGAATCATAGAGCTTCCACACCCACGCAAACGGAGCCTCTTTGAGCTTACGCTCATTTTCCATTATATCAGACACAGTACGATTCTCAACATCAAAAAGTATAGAGAGTAGCCCATCAGATCGGAGTATGACCTGTTTCTCAATGATGCATTCACATGGGATGTTCAATACATCTGAGACGTCCTTCGTAAAAGCCTTGATCATCTCTTCCTTGTACGAACGCAGGACAGTTTTCCATGAACCTGGACTAAAGTTTATGCGATGATGTGATAGGATGAATTCTTTTTCGCGAGGAAGCGCATCTGGCATTGTAAAGTGCCTCCCACGTGCTTCAGAAGACATCTCAAGATTTAAGTTATCATCGTCAAACTGTTGTTCATATTCTCGATAAAGATCCCATGTGAGAGGATAAGAATAATCAACTAGAATATTGGAGAGCTTGGCTCTGCTCAGGCTGGTTTCATACGTCACGTGGGGTATGGCACACAGGCTCGCTGCATTAGAGTCGTATTTGAGCTTGAGGGTATTAATCTTAGTTTTTAGTTTCACTTTCGGATCCAATTCAAAAACGTCTCGCATATCCTTTTTACTTCTTCCTCAACCTTGCTGTAGTGATCCCTGAGGATTAATTCCCAAAGGGTGCCTGGAAATAAAACCTTCGGTTCAAAAACATTACCATTGCTGCTGAGCAACTCGGAATTCAAATTAATGTCATTGTTTACACGTAAAAGCTGCTCCACCTCTTTAAGTGAAGAAGGGTCAAACATTTCCAACACGCTTTTATCAACGGCTCCATAATATGCTTCAGCACTCGATTCGTTGGGGGTACTTTCTGGCTTCTTAGGAGCAGATTCCAGTATGCAGGGTTGTTTGCTTGAATCGCCCAACAGGATTTCCCACACTGATTCGTAAGTGCAACCATGCAGGATCTTCTTGAGTTCACTTTTAGTTACAGATTTCTTGTGCTGCACCGTAAAATGAATAGTAAATGAATTTTCTATTTTAATATTGGAGATATTTCCAACCCCTATTCCCAGCGCAGCTACAGTGTCTGCCAAGAAGGCATTCTTAAGGGATTCTAAATCAAGGTTTCTATTCCTACGCTCATCCTCAAATGGAAAGCTTACCTTGAGTTGTGATTGAGTGTATCTTTCCATTGATTTAGATCCCTCCTTGCTTGGCTCGTCTTTATTCATTTAAATAGGAACAGTAGTATTTGCTTGCAAATATCCTAATCACAAATGCGCAGAATTAGCGCAAAAGTGGTCTTAAACAAGCTACTCTGGGATTTTGCCGCTAAATATTGCCACAAAAATACTAAAGTTTTATATATAAAAAGAGAAATGTGCGAATGCACTGTTTTATTAAACAGGTATACCGAAAAGAGAGAAAAGTCTATCCGTATTTATTGCAGCCGAATCCTATTTAATAAAGCTCAAGATGCTTCCTATGCCTATACATACAATAAATATATTAAAAAGCTCTTTCCCGCGTGTACACTTTTATAGGAAACTAAATCAATAGAATATTGAACTCAAACAACAACAGGGAGAAGGACTAATTACCAAGGTAGTAAACAAAGCAATATCTAGATGTGTCCAAAGTTGATACTATGTACTCATGCAACTATGGCATATTTACAGACACATAACTAATGCTGAAAGAGACGGCATATTAAGGGTTATGGTGAAGTGCAGCCCTTGTTTCAAGGTCAATTAAAAGAGGAACCTAGACATAGCATAACAAATTTACACATTCAACTCCATTTCCATTGAGTACAGAGGCTCGCAAAAATTTTAATCCCTAAAAAACACAGCCCTAAAGACTGTTTTGATGCTGCTTTAACGCTTTACCTGAAAGTTTGACTATAGCAACCCCTGCACCCTGACAGCGTCGACTTTTCGATCTCTACCAAGGTAAAAGAGCCACGAAGCTGCATCAGAATCTACGGCGAGGAAGGTTGCCAAAGCCATACTTAGTTTGCTGCATCTAGCAACTGGCACAGGGGACAATGCAGGCACCCCTGCGGGTGAAAGTCCCACCTGTAGATTATCTTCTGATCCATCCATTTTGTGTAAAGCAAATAAACTGGAGAGAGGCGAGGAGGACCAATTTTGCGATGCCTCACGGCGTGATGCCCTCAGCAAAAAAGAAGCTACACCAAGGATGTTTCCCTGTCTCATTGAAAGGCTCCCTATAGCTACCATCCGCATTCGACAACGCTGATCTCCTTGTGGAGCAGTAAATCAAAGGCACCAACCGCACAACGTAAGGTTTCACGCGTCGATCCCGTCCGACTGCTAGTCGGTCACGCGTCTGTGGAAGCTGTCCGGCCAAACAGGGAGACAACGCCAAGTCACACGCAGGATGCTGTGGCAACACCACCTCTCGCCACTGCCTCGTGGTCAGGTCATACCGCCACACGTCCACGAGATAGGTGGAGCCGATTTTGCCACCAGCAAGATAGGCTACACGCCCTATAGAAGATCCTTCGGTAAGATCCGCATTCTCATCACACGCAGAAGTGAAATTAGAGTCGGGAATGTTCATTGAGAAATAAACTCGGGCACAAGGGCCGTGCGTGGCCACGTCAGACACACCAACTTTACGCCACCCCTCAAGCCGATCCTCTAACCGTAGAGTGTAGATGCTTAACGCTGATCGACGTGCGTTAGGTGGTCGGCCCATCACCGCCTTACTACAGCGCGTCCCAAGGGCCTCTTCTCTTGAGCGCTTGTGTGAGGGCATAAAAGTGCCATTCGGATTGCACTCCACACCCATTACCAGAAAAAGCCCTTTGGCTGCGTGAATTGAGGCAACCGCGTGACCGTACATACGAGGAGGCGCATCTCCACCGTAGATATTTTGAATGTCCTCCCAGCACCTGGAAATTAAGTGAAACGCGAGCAGGTTATTGCAGATCATCCCATTCTCATCGCGACCACCGTGCAAAGCTAGAAAAGTGCCGTACCGAAACAAGATATGACTATGGCGTAGGATGGGCTGGGTTGATGTAATCCTCGAATCTGCCTCCGAGGGATTCAGGAGGCTCTTCGGCAAGGTATTATCAGCGTAAAGTACATGAACTGCGGAAATTTCAGCTTCAGTTAACTTCGACTTTAGCGCTGCAGTCGCAAAGGATCCTCCAACTCCTCCCGGTGGGTCCCCCACTTTGGAATAAGAGATTAGAAAACGTGACAGGTCAATCTGTATGAGATCTCCACTCATCTTCTTGGGAGTATGCCCGTCACCTCTCACGTCACACTTGCCACCATGAATGTAGCATTGGAGAGAATCATGATCAAGATAGACCGCTGGGTCGTCAAGCACTAAATTTGTGGTAGAAGGCAAAACGGTGTGCCACGAGTATGTGAGAGGTGTTTCTGAGCTACGAATATTAATCATAAATTATGCCACCACCCATAATGCTATAATGCTATCTAAAATTAAAGTATTGTGTTTTCAGGCTCCTTTCTTGTTTGCACGTCCATCTTAAAGCACAAAAAGGAGAAAAGGGAGGATATAATCGGAAAAGGCAGCCAAAATGGTGAATGTGCATTGATGAGATCAAACGAAGTCAATATAACCATTAAAACTCTTACAACTATATATACTTGTTATTCGCTTTTTTGTCATATTTGGTGCGGAGTAGCCATGCATCGGCACCTGCGCGTGTGTGAATGCGTGCATCTATGTTGCTATTCATAAGCTCATTATTTTCACTAGGCCATTTCAAAATTCAAACCAGCAACAATAATAACAATACAGAGCTGTAGTCTTTATTCACCCAACCTGGGGCGCTTTATACCAGGCCTGGGACTTCCCCAAGGGAACTCGCCCCTTACTGGTGCCATCCAGCTGGTAAGGCCATAGTGGCTAAAGCCGTGCACTGCTTCTTCTGGAGTTCGGTTAATGCTGTCTCTACCACAGTGAAAGATGTCCACCACCCAAGGTTTGTCTTCGGAGTTGACGGGAACAGACTCAGTCATCCCATTATCCCGTTCCCTTTGCCGAAGCTCGGTCGTGCTGTCATATGTTAAAGGATGAAGAATGTCATAGGGCAAATAGAGACACGACGCCGTCACGCCCGCGATGGGAGTGGGGAAGAGGTAAGGACTGGCAACGGCGGTGGTGGGCCTCGGCAACGGCCGGCGCGGTGTCACAGAGAACCATGTCTCGTGCTCAGCAACCTGGGAGTATGCATCATACAGCACCCCCAGCTCATAGGAACGTATAAAGAGGGAATCCTTCGCACGGCCTGCTGGAGTTCCACTTCCCCAGGCCGCCTGGGAAAGGTTGGCACTGGTTAGTGCAAACCAAATGACATGGCAGCGTGCGCGATCCAATGCCGCATAGGACTTGATATGCGGAAGGACATAGTTCCACAACTCCGCCACAGAAGACAAAGCGCCTCTTGACGAACCCCAGCGATAAAGACGCGCATTTATAAAAATATCGCAACAACGGAGATGAACGGGTAGCGAAATTCCACCACGCCAACCTTCGAGGGAGCGCCGAACCTCATCCTCCGATGGGTAGATAACTTGCAGGTCATAAACGAGAGAGCCTGGCACCGTCATGCAGCACTGCATGGCTTTTAGAAACTTCACATTGAGTAAACCTTGTGAACTGTATTGCCAACTCAGCACCAGTGGCTGAATCTCTTTTAGACTCGTGATGTTCGTGGGTACCGCTTCACTGTATAGATTAACATTCGCGAGGACACTAAATAAACGATTCATTCCAAAAGACATTAACCGTTTTCCTCTGTGACTCCCAGGGACAGAGCCAAAGAGCCATACTTTGGCCGAGGAAAAGTTGAATGCATCTAAATCCTGCGGGGAAAATGATAAAATCGGTTCTGATCCACATACCCGCGGTAGCAGACCGAGCTGCGCTAAATAGAGTTGGAGATACGACCTGAAGTCTTCTCCCTTTCGTAGTTGGTAATCATCAAGGGGTGATTCAGAAACGCCCAGGCCTGTGCTTTCACCATCTTTGTAGTTAAATCCATCGCTTTTGCGAGGAAAATCCTGTATGTAAATCCCTTGAGTCTTGTTAGCCCAATCGCTGTGAATAAAGTTAGCTGTGCAAATCACAACTCGAATCCCATGGTCGTTAATAGCCAAGACAAATTTACTGTGATGTGTGCCGTATGGATAAGGCAGTTGAGGTTCTAGAATCACTATTTTTTCGCGGGGAATCCCGCCTTCAATGGCTT
The DNA here is from genome assembly GCA_025388415.1 of Cynanchum wilfordii. Lineage (NCBI taxonomy): Eukaryota > Viridiplantae > Streptophyta > Magnoliopsida > Gentianales > Apocynaceae > Cynanchum > Cynanchum wilfordii. The sequence continues at coordinate 13,925 of JAHSUH010003634.1, read as the reverse complement.
CCAGGAGCATGCTATTGCCTCTGTCTTGAGATGTTGGGATAGACCTGTAGCGGAAGACCTTTTTGCACGAACTATCGCCGTCCCCTGTCGAGGACTCCACCACACGAACAGTGGCAGTTCCTTTTTCACCACTGAGGACTATTAGATGCTTTTGCACCGTTGCTAAAGATGGAACTGTTTGGCAAAGCCACTCAAAATCTATCATATAATTAGACAAAACGATCGTTTCCCAGGCATCATCCCCCTTCTCACCATGCATCTTGGCTGCGGTATCGGTGCAGAATATGTCATTAATGTGAACACTAGCCTTCGGAAAAGAGAAGGGGTGGTAATGCTGCTGGGATTCATGAGCAACCGTAGCATTAGTCCAGAAAGGAAAAAATGAAGACATGGATCTCTTATAAGAAATACCCCTCATTCATTAGAGGAAGGGTTGGGGAGAAATGCTCTTACTTTCTGAATCTTGTGTAGCCGATGCCAACCGTACGGATTCAGCGCCTGATAAAATAAGAATTTGTAAATGGAAAAGAGTGAATAGTAGCAAAGATAACCATGGGGGAAAAGAAATCTAGAAAAAAGAGAGGTGTCCATATGGGAGGAAACCACTTATCAACGTTTAACGCCTTGAGGTCTTCTAGGGTTTATGATTCTATCAATACCTGTAAAATTATATACAACGATAATCGTCAAAACAATGAGACGCTTTGTACTCCTTTCCCAACAAGGCAATTCTAAAAAGCATAGGCATTTGCACCGCACACATATCAGGGGAGGGAAATGCTCTGATTTTTTGGAGTATGCATTTACAGCTAAATTACTATTAAACATCATTTCATGCGATATTCGAAATAATGGTAAAATAGGTGTATATATAGTTCAAAAAGAAGAAAGAAATATCCTCATAAATCTAAATTCAAGAGACAAATGGCCACCGTCGAAAAAAAACCAACTAAGAATATAACAGCAATATATTTTTTAGTCTAGAAAACATGACCGCCACTTTTTGACAATATGTGTAGTGTCCTATACGCATAAGCATTAGAAAATTATTTTAATTGAATAAAATAAAATAAGAACCAAGCATAATTTGACTCATAGCACGGTTATATAGATTTAAACAGCATATTATATCGAGTCGAAAATAGCTAATGGTATAAAATCAGGACTTGTTGTCCTTTAGCCTTCCTGAATAAAATAAGAAACTCTTTGTTTTATACACAAAAAAAAATAGCAAGCAGTAATACTATTAACTGCGTTCGTGTTTATATTTACTACTCTATAATAGAGTAACAAAGATATTCAACCATAGAAAAGAAAAGAAAAAAAACTCGTTTGCTTTTTTATTAGCACCGCTTTCGCGGCTAATCGGGTGCAGCATTCTGTGAGTGCAGTGGAGGGAGTAATCAGTAGCAGTTCAGACGCCTTTACCCCATTCACCAAAGGACCTACTCAAACACGATAAAAAATACCTCTTTAGCATCGTGAACATGTAAGAAAATTTATACTCTGATGTGTTGTCACTTATGTATTCTACATCTATATATCTATATAGATATAGCTATAGATATAGATATGTTTAACTAGAAATATTTATGCGCAATGTACAACAAAAAAGCATATGCATACACTCTGTTTAATTAAGCTTTTCCTCCGGATTAATTAAAATCTTTGAGTAGACTTCCATCAGTGTACTTGTTTCCACAAGAAATTTCTCGAGCTGGGCACGCTTACCGACAGCTAAGTCTCCCGCATTCAGACGCTCCTTAGTCTTTTCATAATTTTGGCTAACATATGCCAAAAAGCGACGCACAGAACCGCTTCGTAGTGGCAAGTTCTCGGCTCCAGACATTTCCTTGAGGAGCGAAAAAAGTCTTTCCAGCTCAGCGGATATGCTAGAGCCATGTGAAACTGTTGACTGCCTTATAGTATCGTCATCTGCGATGTTAAGCATATAACACATGAAACATGGGCCAAGAATCGCAAGGTGAAAAATTCCACTGTAGATGCTGCGCTCACATTTGAGAGAGTCCGTGTACGGTTTAACATCGCTGCCAGCCGATGTAACGATAATTGAGGATAAACAGATGTCTTTTTCGCCGTTTTCCATGCGAAGACCCTGTCGCATGTTCAAGAAGGCTCCCACAAAGCCTTCCATAAAGCTAGACACGATGGAATCGGATTCAGCACGGGCCAAACAAGCAAAGAGGCGCTCCTCGAACATTAACGCGTCGGTGATTCGGTAATACTTCAGCTCATGCAAATTGGGCCCATAAATGGGGGAAACTTCAATGGTAACCTTCTCAAATACCGTGCTTTCCTCTGTGAAGATGTCTTTGCACTTATCGTTCAGGATGTAACCCACCGCACAACTGAGCTCAAAGTCTGATTCTATACAACCTTTCTCATTTGTGTGGTCGGCAAGCACCGTGCGCACAATTTGAATCAGCGCCTGCCACACAGGAGACGTGAAACGAGAAGATGTGTTCGGCGCTTCAGATGAGAGAAGAGCGACGTTGAAGCCCCTGGATGCGACCTTGCAGAGTTGTTGCAGCTCCTGGGAGCTGTACTCAAGGCTTCCCTCGTTTCGCTTCCTCACTTCGGTGACGTTGATCATCTCGCCGTGGTATACAACCTGGGTGTCCTTGCAGGTGATCGCACTATTACCCTTCGTGATAGACTCGACCACTACCAGCGTATGCACGTAATTCGTAACCCCAACGATACTGGCGTCAACGGACATCGTCGACTGCGCGGCGGGTCCCCCTGCCGCCCCGCCAGGACCTCGATCGGCACCCGTTTCGTCCACCAGAGGCTCCCTCCTTCGCCAGAAGTCGTTGAGCTTAGTTCCCTCGTCTTTTGCATTTTCACCGACCGCGGGGTAGAGAGCTCGATTCTGGAACGCCCCAGAGTCCATCTTCCCCTGAGTATCCCTCTTGTTAGTACCCCCCTCCTGTGCGAAGAGGTCCTTCTGCCGGCCCGGCTGCCGCGGCACCTGCTTCCTGGCGCACCCCTGACGGGCCATCTCAAACGCCTGCTTTACCTGATCACCAAGGTAGCCAACGGTGAGCTCGTCCGTCAGTTCCTCACCCTTAGGGAACTCAACACAATCAATGGTTTGAGCACGACTATAAGGGCGGCAACTACGACGGCAGGAAGAACGGTTCTGTCTGACACAGACCACCGCTTGCGCTGGGACGCCTTCGTCTGCAGGTAAATCCTCCTTCGAGGTTAATATACTCGTCGGGGTAGCTTTTTTTTCTGGAGAGGAGATCCCCTTAAGCTCATTGTTCTCCTTTTCGATCAAAATGGAGATGTTAGACTCCGGGGATTCGTTTTGAGGTTTATTTTCCAAACCACTGACTTCATTTGAGGCGGCAGTTTCAATGAGGTTTTCATGAATGATGTTTTCCAAAAAATCGTCAAACATGTACTCGACGTAGGATGTGGAACCACCGTAGTTACCAGAGATGTCCAGCCAGCTGCTCATACCAGATGAACTAAAGCGGACAGGGAAATCGACAGCCGTCTGAGGGGAGTTGTGATCACGACGGGAGGCAAACACTTTCGTCGCCGAGCCAATGTGATGAGGATTTGGATAAAACATGTTGTACGTAAAAGAGTGCTGATTAATCACCTCTGAGGTGCCGTAGAAGCTGGGTGTAGAAAGCACCCTATTATAGTTACTGTTATCGCACATGCTATTCACTTTTCTAATGGAAGCCCTCGGACTATCCACGAAACTGCCCCGGTTATCCCAAAGCTTCACACCCATAATAGCATCATTCCGCGCTACGTTACGCCTTGATCCACGCCCTTGCCTCTTTCCTTTTCCTGGATTATTCAACTGCCCAAACATCTTATTTTTTTCTTAGTCTACCCTTAGAACACGGGCTGAATCCTTAGTTCAAAACAACAAAAAAGCCTTTGTGAATAGGTAAAATAAATTACTACTTGAGGGAGTATGAAAAGATTCTATGACGCTGAACTTGAGTGTATAGAAGCAAATCTGGAAAAAAAATAGAAGTATTCACGGGATATAAATGATGAGTGAACCATCTGAGCGGTGTGTTGTATGTATTTCGTATGGCATTATATATATATATATATGAGTATAGAAAAAGTAGCTTATGAGCACAAACAAGTGACAAGAATAATATGAATCACGCATCCGTTGCCCATTGAAGGCGCTCCTACAAAAGGGGGAGGGAGAATGGCGAAATGGTAGAATGAAAACTTACCCAAGCAATATGTTAATGTAGCTAAAATAATAAACTATTGATAATTACGAAGTGAGAGGTACATCTTCTATTCTCTTCCCGAAATTTCTTTGTTGAAATTGCATCGCCATAACAAAGGAAAATTACAAATCGCGCCGCACATTTTCATCTATCTTGTACCCCTTTCCACCGACCAAGGTGTACAAAAGTCTCTTGCCCATGTGATTACCCAATAGGGCCCGCCATGAAGACAATCAGCTGATGCCATTATTCATGCTAAAATCATTAGCTATAGTACGAAAGCAGTAGAAGCCGATCTAAAATAGATGTCGAGAATTTAAAGTCATACCTTAATCCTTAACAGATTACTTTTGTAAAAAAAAAATAGAAGTACAAGCTTCCATCACCGTCACACGAATTTAGAACGAAATCAAGGATCTGTAAAAACGTATAGTGCGCCATTGTATCCCCTGAGAGAGTCGTCATGCCTCCACGGACGCCTGAATGCAGGCAAGAAAGTAGTATAAACCGTCTCCGCCCTTTACTTGATATGCTTCTATACTTAGTTTACAAGCTCTCTTCATGGTTTACATCAATTCATCACACCTTTTTCCCTCAAGACACATGACTCACCAACCCACAACCGTTGTCTATGCTGGTGGAGTGTACCCCACGCCCTTTTCGACTGCATTGGGGCACTGTGGGATGTTAGTTAAGCATCAGGGAAAAGAAGAGAAACGATAACCCCATGACGAAAAGAAGTCTCTGCATAACTCCTCCGTGCATATGTAACATTTCCGTGAACTGTTTTGTGGCAGATTAATCAGTTTATTGCGTCATAGTTTCTATGGAATTGAAGAAAAGAACTGGTTGCTTATTTCTTATAATTGAGATGTCGGGGAAGCGGAGAAGGAGGAACTGTATAGAAAATGCCCGAAAGTTTATGATAATAAGCAGAGGACTATCAAGGGGGAGGAGGAAGTGTGAATCAGACAAAAATGTAACAATACTTTTATAATTAAAACTAAATCAAACCAAAAAATGTCTGTTTTTCCCATTTAGTATCTTGTTGAAGACCATTATCCAAAACTTTTAACTCAAATAACCATATAAAATGTTAAGACTTTGAACAGATTTATCAAAAAGAAACGTTTTTCCCTTTACCATATTAACACTTCGTAAAAATGGTGCTTTTACGTTAAGTGCCTACGTAGTTCTCCCTTTTGAATCAGATCAAGTTAAATAACACAAATTTTAAGGTGAATTATTCAAATTTATCTTGAGAATTTTAAAAGTCTATTAATAACAATGCCTAAGAGACAATTTAACAACTCTGAGCAAAATCAGAAAGTGACAAAACTAAGACTTTGAAAAGTATAGAAATGACAATGATAAAAAGTGAAAGTATAAATGATACGCGGGATGGATATAAAAGTGTAAAAAAAATAAAATGGTGAAAAAAAAAAATAAAACTAGAGAGAAAAAAAAACTCTTAACGTCTGGAAAGGGTGGAAAGAATATAAAAAAAAAATAAAAAAAATAATAAATCAGCAAAAATATACATAGATACAAAAATAGGAAAAATAAAAAAATAAAAAAAAAAAAAAAAAAAAAGCTAAAAAAAAAATAATAATAAAAAACCAAAAAATAAAAAAAAAAAAGAATGAAGTTATAACGTAGGGTCAGGAAAAAAAAGCTTCATTAAAAAACGCCTCAACACATGATGAAAAATGTAAAAGAGCTATAGTCAGCAATAAGCTAAAAAGGTAAAAGCATTTTTATTACGTACATATGCTAATTATCATTTTCTACTCTTAATCATGCAATTCATTATAGAATTATTGATCTTTTGGTATGCTCTAGCCCTATAATATTTTATTTTAGTTCAGCACATTTGTCATAACAATGAGTTTCCTTTCTTTTTTACGAATAAGCTAAGGGTCTCAGTTTTTCAGGGTCCGCCAGCAGATCCTCTGCATCCTTCAACATGCGCTCCATACGGTCCAACATACTCTTGTAGGTCTTCTGAGTTGACTCGCTGTCTGCCTTCGCAAGCCTTTCCTTGCACTTCACAACCTCAGCCCGAGTAAATTCTACGAAGCGCGCAACGTTGCCGCTCCGCGGTGGCGAGTTCTTGACCTCCCGCATTTTGCAGCATACATCAACGACCTTCGCGGCAGAATCGTCCTTTTCAGAAACGCAAGCAACGCATACAGACATACTGCCACCACCAATAGAGTAGCGGTATAAATTGTAAGGAACAGTTGGCTTCTTGTCCTTGATATCGAGGTAGTGCTGCCCAAAATCTCCGGAAAAGCTGATATTTAGTGAGGAAAGGTAGCAAACCTTCTTGTCATTTACTTTCTTGATTTGCTTCAGAACGAAAAAGGAACATATAAGCTCCCTGGGATTCACACCAGATCGCAGGCACTTATCGATGACTTTCGAAGACCCTTCAGCATCGCTGATTTCCATAACTTGGAGCTTGCCAATCGCCGGGCCGTAGATGGGCGAACTTGCCTCCTGCAGCGTATCATACGAATTTTTATCATCGTCAAGTAAATCCCTGATTGATTTATTATCTTTGAAAGCAACCATGGTGGCGTAGATCTTGAAAGGATCCTTTAAAGAGATCAGTTTCTTGATACAACTCGCCAGGAAACCCTTGGCGAGGTCCACACAGCTTTGTTGTTCTCCATTGCCACAGGCTAACAGCAGCGAGGTGTTGTGCCCGAGCAGCCACATCGAACGGCACTCATGGGTAATCTTGCACTCCTCGTAAGTTTTCGGATTCATCAGCTGGACTTCATCGACCTTTAAGTCGCGGTCACCGACCCCCCACGACGCCCCGGTCCTTTCGGATCACCTTTTTATTGGGCACCTGGACACTGGCATCTGGTACAATCACCACGAGTCCGCGGATGTTCTGATTTGACGGACTGGTTGCATCATGGTTCCTGGACCCTTTCAAATCCTCTTTCGCCTCGGGCTTCGCCGGCGTCTCGACCTTCCTTGCATCGGGCTTCGCCACATCGGGCTTCGCCGGCGTCTCGACCTTCCTTGCATCGGGCTTCTCGGCTTCGCCGGCGTTCGACCTTCCTTGCATCGGGCTTCGCCGGCGTCGGCGCTTCGCCGGCGTCTCGACGGGGCTTCGCCGGCGTCTCGACCTTCCTTGCATCGGGCTTCGCCATCTTCTGGGGTTCCGGCGTCTCGACCTTCCTTGCATCGGGCTTCGCCACATCGGGCTTCGCCGGCGTCTCGACCTTCCTTGCATCGGGCTTCATCGGCTCTCGGGTCGACCTTCCTTGCATCGGGCTCGCCTTACGGGCTTCGCCGGCGTCTCGACCTTCCTTGCATCGGGCCTCATCGGCGTCTCGACCTTCCTTGCATCGGGCTTCGCCACCTCGGGCTTCGCCGGCGTCTCGACCTTCCTTGCATCGGGCTCGACTGGGCTTCGCCGGCGTCTCGACCTTCCTTGCATCGGGCTCATCGGTGCTCGACCTTCCTTGCATCGGGCTTCGCCGGCGTCTCGACCTTCCTTGCATCGGGCTTCGCCACATCGGGCTTCGCCGGCGTCTCGACCTTCCTTGCATCGGGTCTCATCGGTGTCTCGACCTTCCTTGCATCGGGCTTCGACACCTCGGGCTTCGCCGGCGTCTCGACCTTCCTTGCATCGGGCCTCATCGGCGTCTCGACCTTCCTTGCATCGGGCCTCAACACCTCGGGCTTCGCCGGCGTCTCGACCTTCCTTGCATCGGGCTTCGCCACATCGGGCTTCGCCGGCGTCTCGACCTTCCTTGCATCGGGCCTCATCGGTGTCTCGACCTTCCTTGCCGGGCCTCATCGGCGTCTCGACCTTCCTTGCATCGGGCTCGCCTCGGCGCCTCGACCTTCCTTGCATCGGGCCTCATCGGTGTCTGCCTTGCATCGGGTCTGACCTTCCTTGCATCGGGTCTCATCGGTGTCTCGACCTTCCTTGCATCGGGTCTCATCGGCGTCTCGACCTTCCTTGCATCGGGCTTCGCCACATCGGGTTCATCGGTGTCTCGACCTTCCTTGCATCGGGCCTCATCGGTGTCTCGACCCTCCTTGCATCGGGTCTCATCGGTGTCTCGACCTTCCTTGCATCGGGCTCACTCGGGCTTCGCCGGCGTCTCGACCTTCCTTGCATCGGGTCTCATCGGTGTCTCGACCTTCCTTGCATCGGGCCTCCACCTCGGGCTTCGTCGGTGTCTCGACCCTCCTTGCATCGGGTCTCATCGGTGTCTCGACCTTCCTTAATTCGGGCCTCAACACCTCGGGCTTCATCGGCGTCTCGACCCTCCTTGCATCGGGCTTCATCGGCGTCTCGACCCTCCTTGCATCGGGCTTCATCGGTGTCTCGACCTTTGCGGTTCATCGGTTCTACCTTCCTTGCATCGGGCTTCGTCGGCGTCTCGACCTTCCTTGCATCGGGCGGCATCGGCGTCTCGACCTTCCTTGCATCGGGCTTCATCGGCGTCTCGACCTTCCTTGCATCGGACCATCGGCGTCTCGACCTTCCTTGCATCGGGCCTCAACACCTCGGGCCCCGCTGGTATCTCCACCTTCCCTGTATCTGGTTTCGATAAGCCTGTCTTTTCGTCCGTTTGGGGCTGGAAGCTTTTTCGACTTCTTGGATCTTCAGTCAGTGAAGTTTTCTTATCATCGCGCCGTTTATCTTGATTCATGTCGTCTGCACGAGCAAGATCATTACCAGCTAAAAAGCTGGATTGATGGGTATCGAACGGTATAATTCTCTGATAGCTTGGAATCCCGCCCATACTGCAACCGTACAGTGAGCCCGGGCCCCGGCCGTACGTGGAGCCCATCATGGCAGGTCCCATCGAACCCACCATAGCAGGTCCCATTGAGCCGAAGCCACCGCCGTACATGGAGCCCATCATGGCAGGTCCCATCGAACCCACCATGCAGGCCCCATCGAACCCATCATGGCAGGCCCCATTGAGCCGAAGCCACCGCCGTACATGGAGCCCATCATGGCAGGCCCCATTGAGCCGAAGCCGCGTACATGGAACCCATCATGGCAGGTCCCATTGAGCCGAAGCCACTGCCGTACATGGAACCCATCATGGCAGGTCCCATTGAGCCGAAGCCACGGCCGTACATGGAGCCCATCATGGCAGGTCCCATCGAACCCACCATGGCAGGCCCCATTGAGCCGAAGCCACCGCCGTACATGGAGCCCATCATGGCAGGTCCCATCGAACCCACCATGGCAGGCCCCATTGAGCCGAAGCCACCGCCGTACATGGAGCCCATCATGGCAGGTCCATCGAACCCACCATGGCAGGCCCCATTGAGCCGAAGCCACTACCGAAGGGACGGATACTACCCACTCTTCCATAGCAGCTTGCATTGCCCATCATCGGAACAGGGCCGGTAGGGCATCTGTAGAAGCTGCCACCACCACCGCTGGCACCCATAAAACTGTTGCACCTCGAGCCCAGACCGATTGGGGGGTTACAGGGTTCAGGAATGATGTAATCCATCTGAGACTCGCCATTCTGAGGCTTCATGATCTGAGACCCGCCATCCTGAGGCTTCATGATCTGAGACCCGAGCTATGATCTGAGACCCGCCATTCTGAGGCCCGGCGATCTGAGACCCGCTGCTCTTTGGTCCGCTGCTCCTTGACCCTTGCGGTGTTACGGTAGTCTTTTCAGAGTGGGAAGAGGAGCGAACCCCGCTGGGAGCAAGGTTTTTTTGACTCAGACTGCGGGGCACTGCAGTTTGGCCAATCGATCTTGAGCTGGAGCTGGGTTGGGGCTTTGAAGTTGGTTTCTTGGTCTTCGACTTTCCAGATGACCACGGGAAACGCATTACAGAGTCAAATATAAATCTATTAACAGAAAAATAAAATCCCCGGAACTAATAGGAGGACAGTGAATATATTACTAAAAAATAATGAGGGGGGGGAATGTTGGAAGCAAAGTATTGTTTTTATCCCAAAAACTCCTTGAACATAGGCAGATCAGTAGCTAAAACCCCTCGTAGTTATATCTTGAATATTATCATTTCAGCACTGCATACAAAGCTTATAGGATTCCACAATCAAGACACCGTGTTGTATCTTTCCTTCCAAGAAAAAGACGTGTGACTTAGTCCTTTTCACTTTGTGTGAGTAACTTTTCACCAAAATTCTCATTTGGTCTATAGCACTATATGTTTAGAAATGTATATCAGCACGACCATTTATAGAAGGTAGAGTAATTATAAAATGTGAAAGTAAACACCTTTATAAATAAATATATGCATTATATAAAAACACATTATTCCCTCGCTCTTCCTTATTTTAAGGAAAACTATAGTAGTAAGAATCACATTACAAATTACAAAGTAATATCTATATACATGCATGTATATGAAAAGCAATCGCACATGGAGATTAAAGCAACACTTAACTCTTCTTTACTTGAAGCAAAAATTATTATGAACATTATCTTATTAAAAATAATACGGATGCATTAATTTATTGTAATGTGGAAGAAAAAGGTAGTCGCAAAAGAAATATTCAAATACAATAACAACCAACTCAATTGCTCACACAAACTCATAAATAGAACATGTATGGAACATTGATTCTGATAGAAATTCTTTCGAAAAGAAAATTATCCTAAGGGGGTCCTCGGGTAGTCTGCTTATTTTGCTTTTTCTTCGAAAATAGGAAACAAAAATCAAAGAACTATGTTGGAAAAATGCTTCATTAAAAAACGCCTCAACACATGATGAAAAATGTAAAAGAGCTATAGTCAGCAATAAGCTAAAAAGGTAAAAGCATTTTTATTACGTACATATGCTAATTATCATTTTCTACTCTTAATCATGCAATTCATTATAGAATTATTGATCTTTTGGTATGCTCTAGCCCTATAATATTTTATTTTAGTTCAGCACATTTGTCATAACAATGAGTTTCCTTTCTTTTTTACGAATAAGCTAAGGGTCTCAGTTTTTCAGGGTCCGCCAGCAGATCCTCTGCATCCTTCAACATGCGCTCCATACGGTCCAACATACTCTTGTAGGTCTTCTGAGTTGACTCGCTGTCTGCCTTCGCAAGCCTTTCCTTGCACTTCACAACCTCAGCCCGAGCAAATTCTACGAAGCGCGCAACGTTGCCGCTCCGCGGTGGCGAGTTCTTGACCTCCCGCATTTTGCAGCATACATCAACGACCTTCGCGGCAGAATCGTCCTTTTCAGAAACGCAAGCAACGCATACAGACATACTGCCACCACCAATAGAGTAGCGGTATAAATTGTAAGGAACAGTTGGCTTCTTGTCCTTGATATCGAGGTAGTGCTGCCCAAAATCTCCGGAAAAGCTGATATTTAGTGAGGAAAGGTAGCAAACCTTCTTGTCATTTACTTTCTTGATTTGCTTCAGAACGAAAAAGGAACATATAAGCTCCCTGGGATTCACACCAGATCGCAGGCACTTATCGATGACTTTCGAAGACCCTTCAGCATCGCTGATTTCCATAACTTGGAGCTTGCCAATCGCCGGGCCGTAGATGGGCGAACTTGCCTCCTGCAGCGTATCATACGAATTTTTATCATCGTCAAGTAAATCCCTGATTGATTTATTATCTTTGAAAGCAACCATGGTGGCGTAGATCTTGAAAGGATCCTTTAAAGAGATCAGTTTCTTGATACAACTCGCCAGGAAACCCTTGGCGAGGTCCACACAGCTTTGTTGTTCTCCATTGCCACAGGCTAACAGCAGCGAGGTGTTGTGCCCGAGCAGCCACATCGAACGGCACTCATGGGTAATCTTGCACTCCTCGTAAGTTTTCGGATTCATCAGCTGGACTTCATCGACCTTTAAGTCGCGGTCACCGACCCCCACGACGCCCCGGTCCTTTCGGATCACCTTTTTATTGGGCACCTGGACACTGGCATCTGGTACAATCACCACGAGTCCGCGGATGTTCTGATTTGACGGACTGGTTGCATCATGGTTCCTGGACCCTTTCAAATCCTCTTTCGCCTCGGGCTTCGCCGGCGTCTCGACCTTCCTTTCGGCGCATCGGGCCTCGACCTTCCTTGCATCGGGCTTCGCCACTCGGGCGTCTCGACCTTCCTTGCATCGGGCTTCGCCACATCGGGCTTCGCCGGCGTCTCGACCTTCCTTGCATCAGGCGTCATCGGCGCCTCGACCTTCCTTGCATCGGGGCGTCGCGTTCCCACATCGGGCTTCGCCGGCGTCTCGACCTTCCTTGCATCGGGCTCATCTGCCTTGACCTTCCTTGGCATCGGGCTTCGACATCGGGCTTCGCCGGCGTCTCGACCTTCCTTGCATCGGGCCTCATCGGCGTCTCGACCTTCCTTGCATCGGGCTTCGCCGGCGCTCGACCTTCCGTCGCTTGGCGTCGGGCTTTGCCTTGCAATCGGGCTTCGCCGGCGTCTCGACCTTCCTTGCATCGGGCTTCATCGGCGCCTCGACCTTCCTTGCATCGGGCTTCGCCACATCGGGCTTCGCCGGCGTCTCGACCTTCCTTGCATCGGGCTTCATCGGCGTCTCGACCTTCCTTGCATCGGGCTTCGCCACATCGGGCTTCGCCGGCGTCTCGACCTTCCTTGCATCGGGTCTCATCGGCGTCTCGACCTTCCTTGCATCGGGCTTCGCACATCGGGCTTCGCCGGCGTCTCGACCTTCCTTGCATCGGGCTTCGCCACATCGGGTTCGCCTCGGTGTCTCGACCTTCCTTGCATCGGGCTTCTGCCATCGGGTCTCATCGGCGTCTCGACCTTCCTTGCATCGGGCTTCGTCGGCGTCTCGACCTTCCTTGCATCGGGCCTCATCGGTGTCTCGACCTCTCCAACATCGGGCTTCGCCGGCGTCTCGACCTTCGTCGGGCCGGGCTCGACCTCCTTGCATCCTCGGGCTTCATCGGTGTCTCGACCTTCCTTGCATCGGGCTCATCGCCGGGCGTCTCGACCCTCCTTGCATCGGGCTTCCACATCGGGTCTCATCGGTGTCTCGACCTTCCTTGCATCGGGTCTCATCGGCGTCGACCTTCCGGCTGGGTCATCGGGTCTCGACCCTCTGCATCGGGTTCGGTGTCTCGACCCTTTGCATCGGGCTTCATCGGTGTCTCGACCTTCCTTGCATCGGGTCTCATCGGTGTCTCGACCTTCCTTGCATCGGGCCTCATCGGTGTCTCGACCTTCCTTAATTCGGGCCTCAACACCTCGGGCTTCGCCGGCGTCTCGACCTTCCTTGCATCGGGCTTCATCGGTGTCTCGACCTTCCTTGCATCGGGTCTCATCGGTGTCTCGACCTTCCTTGCATCGGGCTTCATCGGTGTCTCGACCTTCCTTGCATCGGGCCTCATCGGTGTCTCGACCTTCCTTGCATCGGGCTTCATCGGCGTCTCGACCTTCCTTGCATCGGACAGCATCGGCGTCTCGACCTTCCTTGCATCGGGCATCATCGGCGTCTCGACCTCCTTGCATCGGGCCTCAACACCTCCGGGCCCCGCTGGTATCTCCACCTTCCCTGTATCTGGTTTCGATAAGCCTGTCTTTTCGTCCGTTTGGGGCTGGAAGCTTTTTCGACTTCTTGGATCTTCAGTCAGTGAAGTTTTCTTATCATCGCGCCGTTTATCTTGATTCATGTCGTCTGCACGAGCAAGATCATTACCAGCTAAAAAAGCTGGATTGATGGGT
>JAHSUH010003633.1:0-30186 GCA_025388415.1 Cynanchum wilfordii | reverse complement strand
TGATTCTTTTACTTGCATGTTGTATTCTTGGGCTGCTGTTATGCAATAGATCCCTCTGGTGAGTGTACGTGGGGCATTCGTTGCTTAGTATTTTGATATTACTAGCTCTTGCTAATGTGCATTGTGGTATCGGTGCAATATAAGGAAGAGAAGGCTCATCTTATCGTGAAAGTTCTTATTCGGAAACACCTGGCACACCTCCAAAGGTTAGTGAGAAATTCTGACTTTTTGTTTGATGATACGAGAGGATTATTGATGAGTTGATTATTCAAGAACCAAATATGCATCTAGATAAGCTCTATTTCCTTTTTATCGGCGTGCACATACAGTGTTGGTGACCGGACCGTACATTTGTTCCCTGATTCCTTCCGCTTTGGAGGTAATGTGGATAGTGTAGATCATTCAATCGTGCTCTCTTTTACTGAAATTAGCTTCTTTTGAGGTGTTAGATTCTTGTTTTGGACATTATGTATTTTTGTTCTCATGAAAGCAGTCTTCTATTTTGTTTTTAGGTGAACGAATGGGGAAAAGGGATCGATGCTCAAGGTACCATCTTGTATCATCAATTTTATGGCTTGTTTCGCTTATTATCTTTTTTTTTTTTTTCAACGGTAAGTTCTTACCAGCTTATTTCTGGATTATATCTTACCTTTTTCCCTCTCGTATTTGATTCAAGGCCATTTGGAAGATTATTGTCGGATGCCCCATCATCACCTCCACGGTCTAATAAAAGACCACGAAAGTTCAAGACTTCAGATGGATAATTGGGTTTTCCCTTTGATATATTATTAAGTTGTCAATGTAACTACTTATTGATTATTGTGATACTTGTCTTGGAAAAGAAGTGGAGAGAGAAATATGGCAGTTGTTGTTCCCCATCACGATGGCTTTAATTGAGTTTACAACTGTGGCGATCACAAGTTTATTTGGTCCCTTTGAGCCCACAACACATCTCCTGGATAAGGGCTGCAAAAATCATCATTGATGAATTCCTCTTGGTATACGCCCGTAGGGTGTTAGAAACTCCGCAAAAAGATTCTCTATCGTGGAATATTGTCATGTGTAGCTTTTAACGCCTGGCTCTCTCTGTGCCGTGGAAAGGATCCTTTCTAATTTGTACATGAATTCAATAGTTTGCTTTGTGTTTTGATGATATATACATACTAAGTTGAACGAGAAAGTGCATTATTAGTCTCAAGTGACTAATATGAATCATTTAGATCATGTGGGTAGAATATTGTTAAAAGGAATTTCTCAACACGATAACCATACGGTACAAAGGAAAACGTCAAGTGTTTTCAACACTTAACCGTAAGTTCGGAGTACCGGGGATAAAATACTTAATGGAGAAAGAAAGGAAAACTGCATATGCTCTTGCTAGTAACTTACGAAAATCAATTCACTATACTCTCCTTTATGATCGATCGGATCATAGGCATGGTAAAAGATATCCCCAAAATCGTAGACATTTCAAAAAGCAAGGTCCATTTCAATATCTTAAATCCCAACAAACAATAAGACATAACTCAAAAGGTAACAAACATGAAAATCACACCAAGACCAAGATCATGCATCTAATATAATCCATAGAAAAGAATAAATCCTGCTTTGAGATCAAACTTAGAGAAGATCTTAGCCGAAGGGATGTATTGGAAAATGTCGATCTTACGAGGAAGAGGAAATTTTTCATAAGGAATTTATTTAGAGTTTGGTAATTGATGACCAGAAGCATTTTTCCACGAACTTGTTCGTCCCTTTTGTTAACATAAAAAGCTTGCGAGGCCCAAGAAGAGTTTGTGGGCTCAATGAGATGTTCGGTGAGAAGTTGGTTTAACTATGTAGTAGCAAGGTCGTGAATGGGGCAGGGGACATGCCACTATGACTCGCCTTTTGAGGGATAGAATTGGAAGAGGAGTTGAAGGGAAGGTTAATGAAGAAATCGGGTTTTTCCACAAAGGATGGAAACATTTTTGGATGAACTCACCGGGGATGTAGCACATGACTTTTGGACAAGGTTTTCTAGGATAGAACAGAATGGATCCGGTGGAGATGGAGTCTATATTTCATTCATCTAGAACTGTTCAAACTGGAACAGCTAGGGGAGAGTTTGACCTTGGTATGAAAGTCCTTTAGGAGTGAGAGATAAGTGAGAGATTTGGCTGAGGAGGTCAAAACCAATGATCAGATCCTTTTAGGGTAAATCCGACCCAAGAACATGGTAGGTGAGGATTAAATTTGGAAGTAGCATGGATGTGGATCCGCTTGGTGATTTTGTCTATCGGGAAGTCGTGACCATTCGCACTACGAAAAACGCATCGATGTGTGTTTGCCAATACTCAGGAGGAAGTAAAGTCGGATTCATAACAAAGGAAGATGCTCCCAGATCGATAAGGGCTATGACAAGAATAGCAAGGGTGTTTCGTTTCAGGAAGATTGTGGCTCGGATGAGCGAGTAAGGAGTATATGAGAGGAGAGAAGGTGAGGTGAGGGAGGAGAACATCATAAGCTCATCAGAAGAGGAGGAATAACTGATTGTAGAATCCGAGAAATCTTCGACTTCGAATCGGATATGCATCTAACTAAAAATTGGGGTCGATCTAACTCAAAATTGGCCTCGATCATGAACTGGGATTTCTTCTTCTTGTTGGGACAATCTTTAGCAAAGTGGCCTTTTTGGTTGCATAAGAAGCAACAATCTCCTTTTGGTTTCCTGCTTTTTTCCGCTTTAGGAATTTCCATTTTTTTTTGGAGAAGGAATGTTGTTTCTTCCCGCGAAAGAAATTCTGTTTGGATCTTCGGAAAGGCTTATAGGATGATCTGGTGCTATGGGACTTTGTCTGGGCGCAAAGGTAGTTGTTGGAATCTTTGCACTTGATCTTGAGGTGTTTTTCAGAATAGGCTTGGCCAAGAATCTTAATGTTGGATTGGGTACTATTGGAAGAAACGGGTCCAGGTTACAGCTTCTCTAGAGCTTGTTGCATAAGTCGCCGGATTTGACCAAGAGTAATATGTGCCCAATTGAGACCGGAGGCTCGAATCTGGATCATAGTTTCACTAGCAAGTTCTTCTCGAACCGAGTTGATGAAAGCATGTTTGAGGTTGATGTCATCGATTTGATTGATGATGAAGAATTGTTTGGACATGCGGTCATAGTGTTTTTCAAGATCTTTGAATCCGATAGAACAACATTGCATTTTGAGATATTCGGTGCGGCGGTCATTGACTTCATGAACACTTTCACCAAGAAAGTTTCTCTTGTAAACTTCGATAACTTCTTCAAGAGACGGGAGCCGGAGGAATCGGAGCCGTCTATACTCACCAAGGGCGGTATAGTAGTCTCGAGACGTCCCTTCGAGCGCAGCAAAACCTTTGGAGGACTTCATTTAAAGGAAATTGTTGAAGGTCTGTGGTAAGCCGAGCATAAAGAGATTGAAAACGAGCACGCCATTGTGATGGAGGAATATCGTCTAATGTAAATTTGCAAGAGTGATCTATAGGACGAAAAGTTGGAGGTTTAGGAGGTGGAGGAATGTCCATTTCATCCTCACGTTCTACAACCTCGGGGTCCATCATGAAAAGGTTTTGAAAAGCTTCAATAGGGTCAAAGGACGGATTTTCTGTAGAAAGTGGTGCAACAGCTGGGAGAGTAGATGGTGTAGTGAGGGTTTTAAGAAAAGTGCATATGGGGTTTAGTTCGCCATCAAGGAGCATCATTTGTGAAACAGAGGAAGCCCCTATAGTGGGATCTGTTGATGGCTCTATAGTGGAATCTGCTGATGGCTCTATAGTGGAAGAGGAACATATGGTAGCAGATGGAACATAGGTGGCTTGGGTTGTTTCTGCCATAAAGAAAAGCTTGGAGAGTATGTGGTGGTTGGATGAAGTTATGGAGGAACCAATGATGGTGGAGAATGTGGAAGATGAGGTAAATATGTAGCTGCGAGAGATGGAGGGTTGAACAGAGATTCAGGTGGCTTTTGGAGTGTTTGGTATTGATATTCAAGAGAACGAAGTTGGACCTGGAGAAATTCCTTCTCTTTGAGGAGCCATTTGAGGGGACCACTCGGTGGTGTACTGGACAAAAAATGATAGTTCTTTGGTGAAGGTTAGAGACTTTGGCTTTTAGCTCGAGAATCAAGGTGGTGTAGACTTGGAGATGCGAAGTGAACTCGGACTGTTGTTGAGAAAATTTTCCATTCAAGGATGTTTGACCATCTAGAAGGCGTTGTAGAGCGAGATTTTAGGCAACCCCATTTTCTGGTTTGGGCTGTCCTTTCTCATCAAAGGTTGTTGGTGTCTTGACTTTCCAAACATGTTTGGATTGATCCTTGTGAAAGGTGTCTAGTGGAGGAAAATCGGAGTCATATGAGAAGACTAGATGCATCATAAAAAAGGAGGACGGTTGAGGAGCAGATATAGCATCGACGGAGGAGAGATGTCATCAGTCCAAGGGTTTTCATCCGGTTTCCATCCCGGAGGAGTTGTAGGCCATGGGGGCCAGGTCAAAGGAGAAGATGATTTATCTTTAGTGCTGCCATATAAGACATAGTAATCAAATTTGCCGTTGGGCTCACCCAAAAGACTAACAAGAGGATCTCCGACATCATAACGAGCTTTCAATGTCTTTTGTGACAAAGGGTTTTTCGTTGACTTTCGTCGGGGGGTCGAGGTAACTCATCAGGAGAGTCATCGGAACAGCAGTCGAGCAAGAAACAAACATCATACCGGATATGAGCGAGTGTATCCGGGTTTACTGTGAAGACAGGTGAACCATTTTGTTGAAATGCAGCAACTGGTAGAGAATTATCATCGGACATCATGGAAAACTCAGTTGGAAAAATAGTTGATGTGGCGGATTTGCCAAGAAAACTAATTTCAACCTGAACCATCGGACTTTGGTTTGAAGATAGGGTCGAAGGTCTGTAATGGTGGAGTCGTAGGAATACGAGCTTGTTCATAAGTGGTAACCCAAGAAGAGGGAAGCATATGTTCAAGATGTTCGCTAGTAAGTTGTTTGGGAACAAAGACACAACCGGGTGTGTTCGGAGAGTCAAGTGAAAGGAATACTGTTTCGCCATTTTGTAAATGGGAAGGTAAAGGGAGTTCGAGAGCATGGTGGCCATTATAGTGTTTTGAAGTTCTAGGCCGGAGATTTGGACTTGTACCTTGAAAGTGGTTTGAAGTGATGGGTCATCGAGACACATGGTAAAATTAGGGAAAAGTGTAATGAAGATGGTGCTAGCATTAAGTGTTGTTTGAACTATACCAATAACAAACATCCCTGGGGACCGTGGGAATCGAGAGTCAAGGAGAGCGATTCGGGAGACCATAGGGAGGCCTTTTTTAGCATGAAGAGTTAAGGCTAGGCGTATAGCCCCAAAGTGGATATGGGTGTATCCCTCTTGTTTCCATTTTGCTTGGGAATTCGGAGAGGAATTTGCGAAGTGATGTCTTGTTCTTCCGTGGTGGAAGGGAGAGGATGAGTAGTGAATTGGGAGGCTTGGACGAAATCTTTGGGTGATAATGCTTTTGTAGAACTGCCGAATACTTGGCGTAAACGGTGACTTAGATAAGGTTTTTCCTTCTAATAGATATGATAAGGGTTTACAATAGGATATTTAGTGAGTGGATATTTACTATCTTCGGATAAGTAATCGATCTCATAGACATTAGGGATCTTGGAAGAAGAAGACTTTGAAAGAGGTGGTTTAGATAGTGTAATAGGACTTAACGAAGAAGATGTAGAAGCCATGAAAAGAGTGATGAATAAGAATAAGGATAGGGTTACCTGTGTCGCTTTACTCGCTGCTATGTATGTGAAGAGGAGTTGTGAGCTGTATGACAACCTATAAATCCGAACCAACAAGACCTACATTGGTTTGTGCATAAATTCATGCCATCACCAAGGCAACTAGTAGCACACTTCAGTCTTCGGGGGTATGGAAATATGTAGTCAGATAGACAGAGGTTGGGATATCGGTTTTCGTTTATCCACCACAAGCCTTGGTTTTCTGTTTGATTTACCTCGGAGGATCCTATAAAGGTAACCGAGCATAAGCAAGAGCATACTAATACAGGACAATGGATAGGGACTACTAATCGGAAACTCAACCTTGAAAATCTCAGAATCTCGGGATACACATATTTATAGAAGCTTATAGGCACAAGTAACTCTATAACTTAGCCATAAAACATTTGAGGATTGGAATTGATCATGGCTCTGATACCAATTGTGAGAATGAGACTAGAGAGATGACTAGAGAGAGAAATATATAAGAGATTCCATGTATTCTATAGTTACTTACAGCGAGCAGAACGAACGAGACGCGCTTTGGAAGAAGCCCTACAGGTTTTCAAGCATAAATCCCAGGAAAAGATTTCGTAAGGTGAAGTCGCTTTAAAGCAATTTGTACCTCATCTGCCGTGTAAGTTTGAGAGCTTTGGATCTTTCAGAGAGCGCGAGCGCTTGCTACATGGCCGGACCGGAGGACGAGGCGGGCTCTACATACGGGGGGTTGAGTATGCGGATAGCGAATGTCAAGTAAAAATCATTCTGGGGCATTCCATCCGATTCTTTTCCGAACAAATAAAATCCCGAGCCCAAACTCCGGTAAGCCTAACAAGCTCGGTTGTCTAATTTTCTTAAATAAAAAAGAAAAGGGAGACTGGAAATGAAAGTCTCTTTTAAATAAAATACGCTTAATTCATTCCGAGAAATATAGATTACAACGGACCCTTATATAGGAGGAAATCCGGACTTCAAACAAACATTAAATCTTGCCTAAAGACAAGGGGAATCTTTAAAGGACAATAATGCAAATGTAAAGGCACACTGGCTGACATAAACTAGAAGCACTCATAAAGTAAAAGCAATACACGCCGAAAGTAATAAAGTAAAGGCACATGTGATTCTTTGTCGGAAAGTTTTCGGTGGTGTCAACCGGGATTGGCGTAACCATCAGAGTCTTCGTGTGGAAGTGGATTTCTGTCATCATTATTAGGACTATCAGTCAGATAGTCTTCATCATCGGAACAGTTTGGTTCGGGGTAAAGGATGGCTCGTTGTCCTCTAGCATTATATTGATGATACTGTCGGTGTTGCTCTAGGAAAAGGAGAACCTCTGCTTCGAACGGATGAGTGGCCCAGAAGGATGGTCCATAGGGACAGAGTAGTGTGGTATTTGTCCAAGTTTGGGCCTGGGTCAATAGTGTAGGAATTTGGTCTTCGGGGATCCTGGTTTTTGATGGGACACTGTTCGAGAATGGAAAGGTAAAGTTCGGGAGAATCATGTTGGGCCGTTGTTGTTGCAATGTTATGAGGGATCCAAGCAGTGATTTGTTCCAAAGAGAAATGGTAGAGGCAAGTGGATCTGGTAGGAAGGGCCAAGTTGACAATGGGCCTGTGGAGTGTAATGATAACATACTTGGAAGTCATGGGGTGAAGGAAACGGATCCAGGAAGAAGGAGTGTGGAACCAAGAGAGGAACTTAAAGAACAGAGAGACCTGGGTGGAAGGTTCCGTCCATTTTCACATGTCCAAATATATGAAAGAAGTTTGGAAGCATTGAAACCGAAAGCAATGGTATGGGCTTCGAGGAGATACCAGAAATAGTAGAGGGCTTCTTTAGGGAAACACCATGGATCACAAATATGGAAGATACTGAGATATGGATGTGAAGGATCATTGGTGATACCAAGGAACACAACTGGGCCATAGTTGTGAAGAAGAATACGGTGGAAAGTCTGATAGCTAAGGGTGCTGCGTTGGGGCAGTGTGAGGCTTAGGATGACGTTATGTACTTCAGAGGGTAGATCAGAAATTTCAAGTACAGCAATGAACTGAAGACTGGTAGGAACAAACAACATCCGAGAAGTAGGACGACCCGAGAAAGTCTGCACAAGAATATTATTTTTGCCGGGGATGTGTTTGACCGAAAAAGTGTATCTGGAGAACCAGTTTTTCCATCGCATAAGCCGGGTATCGGGGATCATCCGGTTCTTGAAATGTAGCATCTTTGGGAAGGAAGTCATGTCCATTTCAATAGAAAAATTGTGGCCAATAAGGTGGAACTCAAATTTCTCAATACCCCGTTTGACAGCAAGAATCTCTTTTAGGGTAGAGTGGTAGTGCTTTTCCGATTCTTTGAATTGTCCGCTCTGGTATCTGCAAATCTTTTTGTTGCCGTCAAGTTCTTCTAAAAGGATAGCAGCCCAATGTTCATCAGAAGCATCTATCTGTAAAATACGAGTACCTGTGGTTGGAATCTGCAAAGGAGAGAGATTCTGTGAGATGGTCTTCAATGTCCGTATGGTCGTAGTGTGGGCAGGTGTCCATGGAGGAGGAATTTTCTTTAACCGGGCAGATAAGAGAGACCTGCATTTGGAGACATGGGGATAAACTCGGAGATGTAATTAACAATACCGAGGAACTGTTGTAACTGTTTGACAGAAAGGATTTCATCGGGAAAGTCTTGGAGTTTTTTAGCGATGTGAGGGTATGGGACATAGTTACCATTGGAAAGTGTCATACCCAAAAAGTTAACTGTCAATGTACCTAAGATCATTTTCTTTTCAGAGAGCATAATGCCATGGTTTTGAACAATGGTATGGAATTCATGGAGTAGTTTTAGGTGGGACTCAAGATCGGGAGAGAAAAGGAGGATGTCATCTATGTAGATCAAAATATGGGGGAAAAGTGGAGCAAAGATCTTAGTCATAGCTTTCTGAAAAAGGGAAGGAGCAACTTTGAGACCAAATGACATAACAGACCATTGGTAGTGATGGTTGGGAATACAGAATGCAGTTTTGTATCGGTCATCACTACTACGGCTTTAAATATAGACCACAAAATTATAGTTAAAGCATAATTTCAAACTACAAAATGTCAAGCATTCTAACTTGAACTTTGAATATCATGCTATCCCGAAAAGCATTTAAATAATTTCTCTTTTTTTTTCTTTTTTTTTCCTTTTTCAATAAATATGATAACTACTATTGTTCACTAACTTGGTAACCTAAGCATCTTTGTTGTGCTCCAACCACCAAAGACAGTACTAACCATAAATTGCCTCCAAAAACCCACTTAAGCTTACCTTAAAAAATCTTAGTGATCACATGCTTTCAAAATCATCTTGGTTTGCTTAATCAACGGTTTCAACTTCTTCATATGAATCTCAAGATCCCGCATTTTGATCTCCTTCCACTTCTCCTCCATCTCTGCTCTCTTCTCCCCTTTGAGCTGGGGATACCAACATTTTCTATCCAACTCTCAACCCCCAAACCTTCCATTAAATGTGGAAGAGGAGGCTCTTGCACATTAGGCCTACTCCTCTTTGCAGCTCGATGAACCATAACCGCATCATCCTTGCTTTCCTTCTTTAGGGCAATGATAACACTAAATTTGGTAATGTTTTGGAAGGGTATTTGTGCATAATTATTGAGGTTTATTAGAGTAAATTGAGATAAATATGTTAATTGTGCACTTAATTGTGATATTTCGTTTTCGGGATGTTCGTGGGGCTAATTGATCAAAAGAGAAAAGTTCAGGGACTAAATATGCAATTTCTGGAAAGAAATACAAATCCAGTCCAGCAACACGCGCTCGGACCAAGAACACGCCCAGCAAGAAGGCTGAACACGCCCTTCCAAGCTATTGAACACGCGCTCGGACCAAGAACACGCCCGGCAAAGAAGGCTGAGCACGCCCCTTCCAAACTATTAAACACGCGCTCGGTGAATGAACACGCCCGGCCAGGGGGAGGATGAACACGCCCAGAAACACGGCGCGCAGCCATGAACACGGCTTCCAACACGGGTGCAAACACGCCCGTGTCGCGTATCACCAACACGGGAGGCAGCACGGTCGAAACACGGGCGCGACAGCCGTGTCGCGCATAGCCAACACGGGTGCAACACGCCCGTGTTGAGCCAAATTTCCAGATTCTGGTTTGTAAAATTACAATTTTACCCCTGTTTTGATTATCTATAAATATTGGGATTTTTTACCATTATTTAAGGTTGGATCAAGGTTGGATAGAGGTTTGATTAGGCTGAATAGCTAAGTAATTGTAAAGGTTTGGTAGAACTTAGAGAGAGATCTATACTTTGATTTTCCAATTTTCTTAGAGATTACTCTCTACTTGTTGTAGTATTGAGTATCTTGGGATTAATTAGGTAGGTTTGCCTCAATCCGTAAGGAGATCTACTAAATATATTCTAGGGTATTTGGGCTACACAAATTGAAGATCCAAGTTGAAGAAGCAAAGAAGAATCAAGAGAATGAGTTGAAGAGGAAGAAGGTTTAATGTCTATGTTGCACTTTCCCCTTTTCTTCTATTATTCCTTGTTATTCTTTGTAATTAGTTAAACCACCTTAGGAATTATCATTTCTACATTTCTTATAGGTAGATTTGGTTGGTTTTATTTTACAAATTACTTGAGATATTGTGATGTTCTTGGATTGAATGATTGTGGTTTTATTAATTCGAATTGCAATTTCATTGATGACTTTAGATCTGAATTTTATCTTTAGTACAAGCTTTGATTTGAGATTGTGGTTTCGGATTAACACTAATTGTTAGGCCGGAACCGGGATATACGATTAGTGCCAAGTTGATGTGATTAGTTTCCTATTGATGGACCGGAACCCGGATGATTGATGGGAGATTTGATCTTGTCAACATTCAAGTGTTCTTAATCTAGGAATTTCTTGTCACGATCCGTATGGAAGAGATTCTACTTTAGAATTGATTTTGGTGGAGCTATGATACTAGATCCAAGATTATCCTATACTTGGTATTTTGTATCCTCTTATCTCACCTATGTTTTACAAAGAATTCTTCCCAACCTTTTTACTTGCTTTATTCCTTACATTGTTCTTTACTTTGCTTTCTAGGATTTAGAATTCAATCTTATCATTCTTGATATTGGTTGATTTACTTGTTGAATGATCCTTATTCACAAATCATATTCATAATTAGTTTGATTATATTTTCCACACTAGAATTTAATAGAAGTCTTAGGGAAAAACGATTTTTATAAATTTAAAATTTGAATATCACCTTATTTACTAAACTATTTTGATTGGTGCTCTGCCTAATTGAGTTATTTTATTAGTGACAAACCTATTTTAATCTTAGATATTCCTATTATTTTTAGTATTATTTATTCGATTATTTATATTATTTATATTATTTATATATAACTCAAAATACACATCGATTTTTGGCGCCGTTGCCGGGAATCCTATTAATTTTCGTGATGTTTTTCCCCTCTAAGTTCGTTGTAATTTTTGGGGAAAAATTTTCATCAACGGTGTGAAATTTATAACGAGTTAATTTTGATATGATTTGTTTTATGATATCATTCTCAAGTAACTTTTACTTTTCATGTCTAATTCTTAGAATATCTTTTATCTTTTTGATAGATCTTGGATATTTGCTTGATCGATTTTATTTCATTAGTTTAGATGTTTCAATTTCATTTGTTTCTTATTTTTAGTTGAGTAGTTTAATTTTGATTCTTTGATTCTTCTTTTTCTTACTTTAGTAGTTTTCTTTTGTTACTTGTATTTTGTTTCTCTTGCTTTCATATTAATTCTTTTTCTTAGAATTTTTCTTACTTAGATTATAGATTTTTGGATTTAGATCTTATGTTAGATGATTTAGTATCTTCATTTTTAGGTTTAGTTAGTGTTTTGGTTAGTTTAGATCCTTTAGGTAAACTTTTACTTAGAGATTTTGATTAGATATAGCTTGGATATTTTAGATTTAAGTTAATTTTAGTTGATCTAGATTAGATAGCTTAGTTAGTTTAGTGCTTTAGATTAGGTTAGATTTTGATTCTTTAGATCCTTATCCTTTAGAGTAACCTAGATCTTTAGGATTAACATCTTAGTTTGATCTTTAGTTTAGAATTTTAGATCTAATTGTTTTTCCTACTTTCTAACTTGATTTAGTTTGTTCTAATCCTTCTAACTTTCTCTAATTAGATTCTTAGGTATGGTTAGTATAGGATCTAACTAGTTTTCTAACTTGATTCTTTCTTGATTGATTTCTATTTCATGTTCTTAGATGTATTTCTATGCTTTCGTTTTATGATTTTCGATAGTTGTTATAGATATTCTCTTAATTTTTAGGTATTATGTTAGAGTAGTTTAGTTTACTTCTCTTCTTAATCTTAGTTTCATTACTTGTCATTTACTTGTTTTGTATCTTCTTTAGTTGTCTTACATTTCTTAGTTAGTTTTGCATGATCTTGTCATTTCATCTTCATTCCTTTATTTTCTTTAAGAGCTTTCTAGTTTAGTTAGTATTCTAATAATATCTTCAATTCATGAAGACTATTATCTAGATACTTACTTTTGTTAGGTATTTATGTTATATGTTTTTCTTATTTTCTATCTTTTATTTGTTAGCCTTAATTTGTGGTTGATATAAGTTTTGGTATAGCTTTGCTTTTAATTTCTTCTTTCAAAATTTTTGATTAGATTTTGCATGTAGTAGATTTTTCAATAAATGGTCACCATTGATATTTTTAGATTTGCATCTTTAGGAATTTATCTAGTAATCTTTGAATTCTTTAGTTAATATAATGTATAGCTTTTTGTTGAGAAGTAAGCATTCTTAGAAACTAATTCTAAGAAATGCTAGTTTAGTGACCAACATTTTTAGTTTAGTTATTTAATTCACTTCACTAGCTTTGTTACGTTTCATTTTCAGATTTCAAGTATTTTGTATTGATTGTTTTTGCATATGATTTAGTTAGTTTGCATGTTTTGTTTTTATTTGCAATTGATTTAATATACTCATATGAATATGCATATGATGTTTTGTCTCATATTATGTTGAATTCCAGTAGTTAGTTTTGTGCTTGCATGAATTTGCTGTTCTTTGTTTTCCTTTACTTAGCATATGTTTTAGTTGTTTTGATGGTTTTACCAAACTGCATATTACTTTGTATAGCTTTTATTTAGGTAAATATTATTGCATGAACCTTGTTGTTCTATTTTTCAGTGGCTAGATGTTTTTGTTACTTTTGTTTGCTGCATTTTCAGTAAAATTATTTTTGGGCAGTCCAGTAACATGCTGTTTGCATTGCTGCTGAAATTTTCAATCCTAAAATCTATTGTATGCTTGATTTTATTCAGTTTTTGCATGATATTGTAATTAGGACATTAGATACATTAGGTGTATGTAATCTCATTTCTTTTGTTTTATCTATTTCCTGTAGCTTAGATGATTTGTATATACTTTTGTACACTGCCTGATCACTGAATTTTCGGGCAGTACAGTGACAATCAATTTTTATGCACTGCTACTTTAATTTTTATTCCAGTAGATTTATTCCTTTTCATTCTTCAAATTTTAATTATTTTTCCAGTAGATGTTTTGCTTTTATTTGCATATTATTTAGTAGACTTGCATGAGTTTGCATTCTCTGTTTTGTTTTTACATGAGCTGTAGGTAGCTTGCTAAAATTTTCATGGTAGTAGCTTGTAGATTCATGCGTACAGTAGGATTTATGAATTGCATTTACTTTACTTTCCATGTCATAAGTTTGTATATTAGTTCATAAAGATTGCATTTAATCATTTTGCATAATTAGTTTAGCTTAGCTTAGTTTGTCTTTGCATTACAATAGTTTTTGTATGATTTGTTTTTCACTTCATTTAGTTAGCCCGCATGATTTGTTATTTGCATGAGTTTTATGGCTTTTATATAGATTTCATTTGCATGGATATTTTAGGATGTTTGCATGTGTCACATGCTATAGTTAGAAATTTCGTTTGTAAACCTTCCATGATTGAATAATGTATGCAGTATATGCTTCAATTCCAATTTCGCGCAAGTTCAGTAGGTTTGTATATATTTTCCTTTTTGATTTACGATTACTTTACAGTAGCAAATGCATGATGTTTTCTGTTTGTACTACATTTTCCAGTAGGTTAGTTCATGGCTATTTTGTAATTTCTTTTTGCATGGTTTTGCATGAATTGTTTGTAGATGTATTAGTTTGTCTTCCTTGGTAGTTTAGTTTGCATTTAGTTTTCTAAAGTTCCATGGCAGTAGCATTAGTGTTTAGGATTGCATTTCTATTGCAAATTTCGTCCATTTTCCTTTGTGCATTTTAATTCTAGTGTACATGTGTTCTGTTTTTGGTGTATAAATTTTTGTGGGCTGCTATTTACTCTGTTTTTGCAGAAATTTCCAGTAGCTATATGGCTAATTCCTCTGTTTTATTCAAAATTCCAGTAGCCTCACTTTGTACAACTCTGTAATTGCTCTGTTTTGTACAAATTCCAGAACTGAAAATTTCATTTTCCCCTGCTTTTCCTCTGTTTTTGGCAGTATCCGAGAGGATGCAACCTTTCCTTTTCATTTTATTTCTTCAAATTATCGTCCAGATTCCATTTGCATTCCATTTCTTTTCCTTTTCAACTCCATTTTGCATGCTTATCAAATCTTTTCATTTCTTCCTCCATTTTTATTTCTTTCAAATTTCTTTCTATTTTATACATTTCATTCCATTCTTCTTTATCATTCTTTCATTCTTTTTCTTCTTTCTTTCATTCAATTAATTTAATTCATTTTATTTTCTTTATTTTTGATTAGATTAGCATTATTTAATAATATTATATTTAATCTCCTTTTATCCTTACTAATCTTTCTTTTCTTGTTTTGTAGGTAGTGTGATTTATTTACCTTGTTTGTATGCTACCCGATAAGCATGCATACACTATTTTGTTTCACAAAAATTCCGTCCCGATTTTAATATTTTTATCTGTTTTTCTTTTCTTTTTATTTATTTATTTTTGTATTTTGAATTATTGTATTCTTCTACTTACTTATTTGATTTAATCTCCTAATCTTTTGTAGGGGTTTAGGAAGAGATTTTATTGTGCAGATTTGGAAGAAAAAGAGCTGTAATAATGGCACAAAACAAAATACTCTTTTCATTCAAATCTAATGAAGAAAATAAAAAGGAGATCTTCAATAGTTTCTATAAATCTCTTCCTTGGTTTGCCGATATTACTAATTATCTTGTTGCTAAAGTACTCCCTAGTGATTTTTCCTCCCAACAAAAGGTAAACTCTTTTCCGACTTGAAATACTATATTTGGGAAGAACCGTATTTGTTCCGAATTTGTGCTGATCACATTATCAGAAGATGTGTTTCGAGAACGAAGGACTCGAGATTCTAGAACATTGCCACACGGGACCAACTGGAAGACACTTAGCGGCTAACAACACCGTGAGAAAAATATTAGAGGCCGGTTTTTATTGGCCCACAATGATTAAAGACGCACACTCCTTTGTGAAAGCTTGCGACGCTTGCCAACAAATGAGAAGTATCTCCGCACGAGACCGGACGCCTCAACGAAATATTCAAAGTATCGATATTTTCGATATTTGGGGTATTGACTTTATGGGTCCTTTTCCCCCTTCCTATGGAAATATATATATTTTGATAGCTGTTGAGTATTTTTCTAAGTGGCCAGTGGCCCAAGTTTGTGCTATTAACAATGCTAAACTTGTGTGTAAGTTTATTCAACGGTTGTTTGTAAGGTTCGGTTGCCCGAAAACTCTTATTAGCGCTAGAGGAACTCACTTCGCAACGTCCAACTTGAGAAAATTCTCAAAAGATACGGAGTTTAACATCGGCTATCGACATCGTATCATCTTCAAACGAGTGGACAAGTAGAAGTGACAAATCGAGAAATTAAAAGAATCCTAGAGAGAACCGTGGAAGTAAACAAGAAAGATTGGTCACTTAAGCTAGACGATGCTCTATGGGCTTTCCGGACTGTATTTCGGACTTCAACAGGCCTCTCTCCATATCAACTCCTCTATGGGAATCGTTGCCACTTGCCCGTTGAGATTGAGAATAAAGCTTTCTGGGCTCTTCAAAAGTGCAAATTAGACGACAAACTTACCACGGAAGAAAGAATGTTGCAACTTCGCGAACTCGACGAGGGGTGGCATGATGAATGTTTTAGAGGTCCAAAAGAATTTTCTACTGGAGATAAAGTTTTAATTTTTAATTCTCGTTTGAAAATTTCTCCAGGAAAACTAAAAAGCTATTGGACCGGACCGTTCGTGATTTTCCGGGTTCTTCCGTACGGAGTTTGCGAAGTGAAGAGAAACGATGGTTCAACATTTAAAATCAACAATCAAAGGTTGAAGATTTACACGAACAATTTCGACAAAAACGAAGCAGGAGATATATCTTGATTAACGATCACTCCTGGGGAGTTTTTCCTTTTTGTTTCGTACTAATATTTCTTTTTATATTTTCTTTTCCGAACCTATTTTCTCGATTTCTTATTTTTTCAAATAAGTTGTGGGTTATTCGCTTTTTACACTGAGGACAGTGTAATATTCAAGTTGTGGGGTAGGTGTGTGCTCTTTTTATCTCAATTTGCAAATATTTTCAAAAAATTGCCAAAATTTTTCAAATTTTTGAAGATAATTAGTTTACTTGAAAAGATTATTTTGTGAACTTTTTGTGGGAATTTGATTCGCTTAGCCGATGATATAAACTATGTGTTGATTGTTAAAAGTCTCAAGATTTGATTTGTTTCATATTGTTGATACTTGATACGAGCATGATTATAGGAAAATCCTGAAAAAACTCTTTTGACACAGCCTATTTTCGTTGGTTGTTCCGATTAGTGGACTACTTTTTGACATTTATTTGAATAGAATTAAGTCTTTTGGGAATGGAAATGACTTGAATTTTCACTTGAAAAATTCTTTGAGATACTTGCCACACTTTTAAATTTTCGTTGAATAAATTGTTGAAATAAAAGGTTATTTGCATGTATCCTTTGCTACTTGAGCACCACACCTTATGGGAATTGAATGCCCGGTGCCCTAAGGTCCTCGGGATTTGGGAGTCATCGGAGTGGAACTCGTTACAAGGGTAGTTAAAGTTGATATTGTTAAGCAAACAATAAAAACCTTGAAAAAAAAAATTGAATAAAAATTTACTTTTGAATAAGTGGCTTGTTTCTTGAGATTTGATTGTGATTATGTCTCGTTGTTGAAGTTTTCGCGATCGCCGAACCACTATTTGAGTAATTTGCTTCGGGAAGAAATTTTCTATTTGGATCACTAATTGAGATAGAGCACACACTTCACTCAGGATGCTTTTATGATCATTTCCGGTATTTAAGTTGAAAATGATTTGTTCAAATTGATTTTTCTTGACTTAAACATGAAAACACTTGATGAGGTATAGAAGTGAATCATTCCTTAAACACTTTGTTTATGAGGTCTTTGAAAAGTAAACTAGTTAGTTTGAATTCTTTGAGAAAACATTTATGCACTTCTCTTCAAAGATTTGTTTGTTCAAATTCCTCCTTTGATTTGCTTGAGGACAAGCAAAGGTTAAGTTGTGGGGTATTATGATAACACTAAATTTGGTAATGTTTTGGAAGGGTATTTGTGCATAATTGTTGAGGATTATTAGAGTAAATTGAGATAAATATGTTAATTGTGCACTTAATTGTGATATTTCTGTTTTCGGGAAGTTTGTGAAGCTAATTGATCAAAAGAGTAAAGTTCAGGGACTAAATATGCAATTTTTGGAAAGATATACAAATTCAGTCCAGAAACACGCGCTCAGCGCTGAACACGCCCAGCCAGGAGGCTGAATACGCCCATCAACACGGGCTCAGCTATCAACACGACCATCTACACGGCCATGAACACGCCCGTGTTGATGATTTTGCAATTTTTTATTTTACGCCCGTTGCCCTTTTTGTTCTACGCCCGTTGCCTTTAACTGCCTCAATACGCCCGTAATGCACAAGGGGCTACGCCCGTAGTGATGTGCTGTTCCAGAATCTTTTTTGTAAAAATTACTATTTTACCCCTATTTTGGTTATCTATAAATATTGGGATTTTTACCATTATTTGGAGGTTGGAAGAGGAGCATAAGGATGGGATTGGCTTGTATTTTGGAAGGGGTTATGCTATTAAATTGTAATACTTTTTAGGGTTTTTGAATAAGATCTATACTTTCCTACTTTCATATTTTTGAGATCTTGTTCTTATGTTGTGAGTTGAGAGATTACCTTGTGAGATCTTGTGAGAAGTTGCCTCAACCATAAGGAATTTCTTTAGAGTCTTGCAAGAGAAGAATCAACTTCATCAACTTGAAGATTTGAAGAAGAGAAGTTTGATCAAAAAGGAGGTTGAAGAGGTTACTCATCTTTCTTTGATTTGTTTGAATTTCAATCTTGTAATTAGACACCAACCCTAGGAACTCTTCTCTCTACATTTCTTATAGGTAGAATTAGTTGGTATTATTCTACAAATTACTTTGGGCAAATTGTGGTTTTCATGGATGATTGTTGTAGTGTTATTAATTTGAATTGCAATTTCATTCATAGCTTTGGATCTGAATTTTATCTTGAGTATTGAGCTTTGATTTAAGGTTGTAGTTCCGGATTAACACTAATTGTTAGGCCGGACTAGGACAACAATTAGTGCCAAGTTGATTCGATTAGATTTCCTTTTGATGAACCGAATTAGGATGATTGATGGGAGATTTGATCTTGTCAACATTCAAGTGTTCTTAAATCAATGAGTTTCTTGCCACAAACCGTATGGAAGAAATTCTACTCTAGACTTGAATATTGGTGAGATTATGATAGTTATTTCATGATTAATCTTGCCCCTAGTAGTTTGTATCCTTCATTTCTCTTATTATTTCTTATGAGTTTCTACCTTCCATTATTTGCTTGATCTTCTACTTTGCTTTATTTTACTTTGCTTTCTAGGATTTAGAAATCAATCTTATCATTCTTGATATTGGTTGATTTACTTGTTGAATGATCATTATTCACAAATCATATTCATAATTAATTCAATTATATTTTCCACACTAGAATTTAATAGAAGTCTCAGGGAAAAACGATTTTTATAAATTTAAAATCTGAATACCACCTTATTTACTAAACTATATCGATAGGTGCTCTGCCTAATTGAGTTATTTTATTAGTGATAATCCAATTTTAATCTTAAAGATTCTTATTATTTTTATTATTTATTCGAATATTTTTATTATTTATATATAACTCAAAATACACATCACCGAACTTTAAAGATTGTCATAATTGGTAGAAACTAACCAGCCGTCACCAACGTTCCCGAGGATACAATAATTATAAATTTAAAATCGTGGAACTCCCGTGTTACTATCTGCATGCGATAGGTACTCTTCCTTAGTTGTGTTTGATTTTGTGACACTGTTTTGTGAGATTATTTGCTTTATATGTTACTATATTTTACTCACTCAAAACACACACCAGATTTTTGGCGCCGTTGCCGAGGACGCTAAATTCATAATATTTTTGAAATTCCACGCAAAATTTTAGAAATTTTATGATTTGGTAACGGTAGTATTTATCAATTAAGATACAATTAGTGGAATTAGATCCTACTTTCTTGGTATAGGATTTCCTAAATTAAATAATTAAGGTTATCCAAATTTTAGAAAATTCATTCTAAAATCATACTAAGAAATTTTCTAGAAATTATCTAGAATTTTATTAAAAAAAAAAAAAAAAAAAAAAAAAAAAAAAAAAAAATATTTAACCTTCTATCTTCGAACTTCTAACTATATTTGCATCTTATCTATCTTTGTATTCTTTGTTTGCAGTTGTATGACTCGAGCCTTTGGGCTGAACTCCGAGAAAGGCTTGACAATCCCGAGATCTTAATCCGTAGAGCTAGAGGTGCAAGGAGAAAACTAATCTTACTAGAAATGGCAGCTCAACCACCACCACCACCAATGGAAACTTACATCCAACCGCAGAACATACCTATGTGCAGTGCTATAAGGTTGCCCGAAGGAGATAGGTATGACTTGAAACTAGGAGTTCTACAATTGGTAATCACAAGGTCACAATTCGGAGGAGTACCATGCGTAGTAGCTTGTTAAAATTCTCATGGTAGTAGCTTATAGATTCATGCGTACAGTAGGATTTATGAATTGCATTTACTTTACTTTTCACGTTAATAGTAGAAGTATGTATTTGTAATCATTTCACTTCATTTTGTTTTAGTTCATTAGGTAGATTGTTTGGTAGTAGCTAGAATGATTTTATTATATAGCGTTTTGCATGTCTTTGCATGGTTTTATTGTAATATACATTTGCGTGTTTTTGCATGGTGAGTATATATGTATTTTAGTGATTCATCTTTCACTTTAGCTTGCATGTATCTACTTTACTTTCCATGTCATAAGTATATATATTAGTTCATAAAGATTGCATTTAATCATTTTGCATAGTTAATAACATTTTGCATAATTAGTTTAGTTTGTCTTTGCATTACAATAGTTTTTGTATGTTTTGTTTTTCACTTCATTTAGTTAGCTTAATGCTTGATGTTTTCTGTTTGTACTACATTTTCCAGTAGGTTAGTGCTTGGCTTTATTGTAATTTCTTTTTGCATAGTTTTGCATGAATTGTTTGTCTTCTTTGGTAGTTTAGTTTGCATTTAGTCTTTTAAAAGTTCCATGGCAGTAGCTTTAGTGTTTAGAATGCATCTTAATTTCAAATTCGTGTATTACATAGCTTTTTGCATGCCATTTTCCTTTGTGCATTTTAATTCTAGTGTACATGTGTTCTGTTTTTTGTGTATAAATTCTAGTGGGCTGCTATTTCCTCTGTGTTGCAGAAAATTCCAGTAGCCTTACTATGTACAACTCTGTAATTGTTCTGTTTTGTACTAATTTCAGAACTGAAATTTTAATCCCCTGTTTTTGCACTACCCGAGAGCATGCAAATTTTCCTTCTCAATTTTATTTCTTCAAATTGTCGTTCAGATTCCTTTTGCATTCCATTTCTTTTCTATTCAATTTTGCATGCTTATCAAATCTTTTCATTTCTTCTTCCATTATTATTTCCTTCAAACTTTTTTTTTTTCTTTCTTTTACATTTCATTCCATACTTATTTATCATTCTTTTATTCTTTCATTCTTTTTCTTCTTTCTTCCTGTCAATTAATTTAATTCATTTTCTTTTCCTTATTTTTGATTAGATTAGCATTATTTAATAATCTTATATTTTTTATCCTTTTTTCCTTACTAATCTCTCTTTTCTTGTTTTGTAGGTAATGTGATTTATTTACCTTGTTTTTCTTGACTGATAACGCTAAATTTGGTAATGTTTTGGAAGGGTATTTGTGCATAATTATTGAGGATTATTAGAAAAAATTGAGATAAATATGTTAATTGTGCACTTAATTGTGATATTTCTATTTTCAGGAAGTTTGTGGAGCTAATTGATCAAAGGAGTGAAGTTCAGGGACTAAATATGCAATTTCTGGAAAGATGTACAAAAACAGCCCATGAACACGCGCTCAGCAGGATGAACACGCGCTCAGCATAATGAACACGCCCATCCAGCAGCATGAACACGCCCAGACAGCATCATGAACACGGGCGTGTTTATTTTGCATTTGTTTTATTTTTTTTTATTTTTACGCCCGTTGCCTTTTGCTTTACTCGCCTATTACGCCCGTAATGCACAAGGGGCCACACCCGTAATGATGCTCTGTCCAGAATCTTTTTTGTAAAAATTACTATTTTACCCCTGTTTTGGTTATCTATAAATATTGGTATTTTTACCATTATTTGAGGTTAGATAGAGGTTGGATTAGGTTAGGTTAGATTGGCTTGAGGATCAGATTATATTTCACATTGTTCTTAGATATTGAATATCATATTAGGTTTTCCTTCAATTTCATATATTTTTGGTAGAGACTTTGGGGAATTTCTATTACTTTGATTGAATAACTTTGATTAGATACTTCCCTAGGTTGTTTTAGTGAATAAATGTTTCTAGTTAGGTTATGAAATCTCTCCTTGGTCTATGAGGTAGAGTTTTGTGACTTGATCAAGAGGATTTTGAGCTACTTCAACCATTCAAGCTTCAAGGAGCAAGAAGAGGATTCAAGAAGAAAGTTGAGGTGAAGAGATCTTTCCGGATTCAATTGACAACTGGTTTTGGAATTATTTTCTTACCTTCTTCAAGTATTTTTGTTGATAATTCTTGTAATCTAGTTTACCAACCTAATAGGAACTCTCTTCTCCTACATTTCTTTAGAGTAGAAGTGGTTGGTTTTATGTTATACTTTCACTATGGGATTGATCTATTGTGAGTTGATTGTTATGATTTCATTAACTTGAATTGCAATTTCAATTATGGCTTTGATTTGATTGTTTATCTTGAGATGAGCTATGATTCGATCTTGTGGTTCGGGTTAACACTAATTGTTAAGTCGGACCTTGGATATACGATTAGTGCTAGGTTAGTTGGATTGTCTTCCTATTGATGTACCGGACCTTGGATGATTAGTAGGGATTTGATCTTACTAATATATTCGAGTTGTTCTTCACGTATGAATTTCTTTCAACGACACGTATTGAGGAAGTTCATCTTTAGACTCGGATTCGGTGAAATTGTAATAGTTGAATCATGATACTTGATTTTGTTGTGAAGTGTATCCTCCACTCTCTCTAATGTGTTTAGTGAGTTCTTCAAATATTCAATATTCTCTCATCCATGATTTTACTTTACTTGCTTTTAGTTTGCTTTCTAGGATTTAGAAATCAATCATATCATTCTTGATATTGGTTGGTTTACTTGTTGAATGATCCTTATTCACAAATCATATTCATAATTAGTTTGATTATATTTTCCACACTAGAATTTAATAGAAGTCTTAGGGAAAAACGATTTTTATAAATTTAAAATCTGAATATCACCTTATTTACTAAACTATTTCGATAGGTGCTCTGCCTAATTGAGTTATTTTATTAAGTGACAAACCTATTTTAATCTTAGAGATTCATATTATTTTTTAGTATTATTTATTCGATTATTTTTATTATTTATATTAAAATTTATAACTCAAATAACACATCAGATTTTTGGCGCCGTTGCCGGGGAATCCTATTAATTTTCGTGATGTTTTTCCTCTAAGTTTGTTGTAATTTTTGGGAAAAATTTTCATCAACGGTGTGAAATTTATAACGAATTAATTTTGATATGATTTGTTTTATGATATCATTCTCAAGTAACTTTTACTTTTCATGTCTAATTCTTAGAATATCTTTTATCTCTTTGATAGATCTTGGATATTTGCTTGATCGATTTTATTTCATTTAGTTTAGATGTTTCAATTTCATTTGTTTCTTATTTTTTTGTTGAGTAGTTTAATTTTGATTCTTTGATTCTTCTATTTCTTACTTTAGTAGTTTTCTTTTGTTACTTGTATTTTGTTTCTCTTGCTTTCATATTGATTCATTTTCTTAGAATTTCTTTGTTTAGATTATAGATTTTTGGATTTAGATCTTAGGTTAGATGATTTAGTATCATGATTTTTAGGTTTAGTTAGTATTTTGGTTAGATTAGATCTCTTAGGTAAACTTCCACTTAGAGATTTTGGTTAGATATAGCCTAGATATTTTAGATTTAGGTTAACTTTAGTTGATTTAGATTAGATAGCTTAGTTAGTTTAGTGCTTTAGATTAGGTTAGCTTTTGATTCTTTAGATCCTTATCCTTTAGATTAACTTAGATCTTAGGTTTAACATCTTAGTTTGATCTTTAGTTTAGAATTTTTAGATCTAATTGTTTTTCCTAATCTCTAACTTGACATAGTTTGTTCTAATCCTTCTAACTCTCTCTAATTAGATTCTTAGGTATGGTTAGTATAAGATCTAACTAGTTTTCTAACTTGATTCTCTCTTTGATTGATGTCTATTTCATGGTCTTAGATGTATTTCCATGTTTTCGTCTCATGATTTTTGGTAGTTGTTATAGATATTATCTTGATTTTTAGGTATTATGTTAGAGTAGTTTAGTTTACTTCTCTTCTTAGTCTTAGTCTCGTTACTTGTCAATTACTTGTTTTGCATTTTCATTAGTTGTCTTACATTTCTTAGTTAGTTTTGCATGATCTTATTATTTTATCTTCATTCCTTTATTTTCTTTAAGTGCTTTCTAGTTTAGTTAGTATTCTAATAATATCTTCAATTCATGAAGATTATTATCTAGATACTTACTTTTGTTAGGAATTGATGTTATATGTTTTTTCTTATTTTCTATCTTTTATATGTTAGCCTTACTTTGCATTTGATATAAGTTTTGGTATAGCTTTGCTTTTAATTTCTTCTTTTGAAATTTTTGATTAGATTTTGCATGTAGTAGATTTTTCAATAAATGGTCACCATTGTTATTTTTAGATTTGCATCTTTAGGAATTTATCTAGTAATCTTTGAATTCTTTAAGAAATAAACATGTATAACTTTCTTTTGAATAGTATGCATTCTTAGAAACTAATTCTAAGAAATGCTAGTTTAGTGACCAACATTTTTAGTTTAGTTATTTAATTCACTTCACTAGCTTTGTTACATTTCATTTTCAGATTTCAAGTATTTTGTATTGATTGTTTTTGCATATGATGTTTTGTCTATTACTTGATTTTCTGTAAGCTAGATTTAGGTATTTTGATAGATTTAGTTTGCATGACCTTCATGATATCTAGATAGATTACATGTTAGTTAGGTGGCTAGAATAAATTGTATGTCTTTTTGTATCTCTTTGCATGAATTTCATAGCATTTAGGTGAATTATTTTACATAGATTTTACCTTAGTACCTTTTCATTCTAGTAGCTATGTTTGATCTTTTGTGCTTTACCTCTTCTTACATATTATTTAGTACACTTTCATGAATTTGCATGCTTTGTTTTGCTCTTGCATGAAATTTTGTTAACATTTATATCTTCTTTATTATACATGGTTTCTTGTTATGCATGGTTACTATGTACTGCATGATTTGATTTTTACAGTAGGAAATTTTTGCATGTTTTTGCATGGCTTATATATATATGTATGTACTATAATTGCTCCTTGTAGTTTTCAGTAGTTCATATATAATTGTATATATGTACAGCTTTGTTGAATTGCAAATCTCTTCCAGATTCAGTCCTTGTTTGCATGCTGAATTTTCTTTTGTTTAAATTTCGTCCAGCAGTCCTTCTTGCATGCAGTTTACCAGATTGATTGACATATATATAATGTATTTTCATTTTCCAGTAGGTTAGTTTATAGTTTCTTTGTAAATTCATTTTGCATGGTATTGTAATTAGGGCATTAGATACATTAGTTGTATGTAATCTCATTTCTTTTGTTTTTTCATTTTCCAGTAGCTAGATGTTTTTGTATACCTTTTATACACAGCATTTTCAGTAAAATTATTTGTGGGCAGTCCAGTAACATTTGGTTTGCACTGCTGCTGAAATGTTTAAACCAGAAATTTGTGGTATGCTTGATTTTGTTCAGCTTTTGATGAAATTTTGGGCAGTACAGTGGCAGAATTTTTACATCACTGCTGCCTTATATTTAATCCAGTAATTGTTACATGTTTTGTTCTGTTTTTGTGTAAAATTTCAAGTGAGTTTTCTTCAATGCCTTTGCTGTAATGTGCCCAGAAATTTGCGAGTTACAAATTGTCTTGGTCATTCTAAAAATTCCAGCATGCATTCTCCTCTCTTTTGAAGAGAAATTCAGTAGCTATAAAGGTTAATTCCTCTGTTTTATTCAAAATTCCAGTAGCTAATTATTGTATATCTCTGTATTTCCCTCTGTTTTGCAAAAATTCCAGAACTGGAATTTCACTTTCCCCTGCTCTCTCCCTCTGTTTTTGCACTACCCGAGAGCATGCATTATTTTTCTTTTTCAATTTCATTTCCTTCAAATTTTCGTCCAGTTTCTCTGCAATTCATTTCTTTTCCATTTCTTTTTCTTTTCTATTTAATCTTTTTGCATGCTCATCAAATCTTTTTATTTCTTCCTCCATTTTTATTTCCTTCAAAACTTCTTTTTATCTTATACATTTCATTCCTTCTTATTTATCATTCTTTCATTCTTTCATTCTTTTTCTTCTTTCTTTCATTCAATTAATTTAATTCATTTTCTTTTCCTTATTTTTGATTAAATTAGCATTATCTAATAATCTTATATTTTTATTTCCTTTTATCCTTACTAATCTCTCTTTTCTTGTTTTGTAGGTAATGTGATTTCTTTCTCTTATTTTTCTCGTTCTTTTAATTTCTTTACTAGATCGTTTGTAGTAGGACATTTTTAATCTTATGTAATTTCTTTCTTTCTTTGTTTTGTTGTATTCTATCCTTCTTGATTGTTTGTTGAAGGTAAAACAGGAATAAATAGGCTTCGCTACAACACTTGGAAATGCAAGTGGGACAATTGTCCAGGCAATTTTCAGAACGAGCAAAAATGATTACTCCCTAACAGCACCGAACAAAATTCCATCGAATAAATCAAAAGATGAGGTTGTTAGGGAGGACAAAGCAAGCCTTATAAAAGTCATTGAAGAAGGAAGAAGCTCCTAAGAAAGGAACAAAATAAGTTCCAAGCATGCTTGCTCGGAAACAAGATTTGTCTTTCTTCCCTTTCCTTTTACCGCTTTTATCGAGTCATACTTGGTTTTTGGCGTTCAATATTTGTCTATATCGCTTTATTAGAATGGATGTTCCAGTATAGGTTTTATTATCTTGTTTGTTATATTATTCCCGGATTTTCCGGATAGGGTTTATTTGCTTTTTTTTTGCTTTTTTCGATGATATATATTTTCTGATTTACTTTTGGATTTATATGGATTATTATGAGTATCTTTTGTGTTCATAGTTTACTTTCCGGTTTTGAATAAAATTTTCTTGTTTTTATTTTTTTGGTTTTTCGGCACTTATTCCCGTTTTGTATTTATAGTTTTCTCGCATTATTTTTTTTTTAAAATAAGTTGTGGGTATTACGTTTACACTCGAGGACAGTGTAATATTCAAGTTGTGGGGTAGGTGTGTGCTCGTTTTATCTCAATTTGCAAATATTTTCAAAAAATTGCTAAATTTTTCAAAATTTTCAAAATGATTAGTTTACTTGAAAAGATTATTTTGTGAACTTTGTTTAGAAATTTGATTTGCTTAGCCGATGATAGATATCGGTTGTTGATTGTTGAAAGTCTCGAGATTTGATTTAGTTCATTTTGTTGATACTTGATACGAGCACGATTATAGGAAATTCCTGAAACTCTTTTGACACAGCTATTTTGGTTGGTTGTTCCGATTAGTGGACTACTTTTGGACAATTTATTTGAATAGTATTAAGTCTTTTGGGAATGGAAATGACTTGAATTTTCACTTGAAAATTCTTTGAGAGACTTGCCACATTTTTAATTTTCGTTGAATAAATTGTTGAATAAAAGATTGTTTTGCATGTATCCTTTGCTACTTGAGCACCGCTCCTTATGAGAATTGAATGCCCGGTGTCCTAAGGTCCTCGGGATCTGGGAGTCATCGGAGTGGAACTCGTTACAAGGGTAGTTAAAGTTGATATTGTTAACAAAACAATAAAAACCTTGAATAAAAGAAAATAAATTGAATAAAAATTTACTTTTGAATAAGTGGCTTGTTTCTTGAGATTTGATTGTGATTATGTCTCGTTGTTGAAGTTTTCGATCGACCGAACCACTATTTGAGTAATTTCCTTTGAAAGGAAATTTGCTATTTGGATCACTAATTGAGATAGAGCACACACTTTACTCAGGATGCTTTTATGATCATTTTTCGTATTTAAGTTGAAAATGATTTGTTCAATTTTGTATTTCTTGATTTAAACATGAAAACACTTGATGAGGCATAGAAGTGAATCATTCCTTAAACATTTTGTTTATGAGATCTTTGAAAAGTAGACTAGTTAGTTTGAATTCTTTGAGAAAACATTTATGCACTTCTCTTCAATGATTTATTTGTTCAAAATTCCTTCTTTGATTTGCTTGAGGACAAGCAAAGGTTAAGTTGTGGGGTATTATGATAATGCTAAATTTGGTAATATTTTGGAAGGGTATTTGTGCATAATTGTTGAGGATTATTAGAGTAAATTGAGATAAATATGTTAATTGTGCACATAATTGTGATATTTCTGTTTTCGGGAAGTTCGTGGGGCTAATTGATCAAAAGAGCAAAGTTTAGAGACTGATGTGTAATTTGAGTTATATATAATATTAATATAAATAATAAAAATAATCGAATAAATAATACTAAAAATAATAGGAATCTCTAAGATTAAAATTAGGTTTGTCACTTAATAAAATAACTCAATTAGGCAGAGCACCTATCGAAATAGTTTAGTAAATAATGTGATATTCAGATTTTAAATTTATAAAAATCATTTTTCCCTAAGACTTCTATTAAATTCTAGTGTGGAAAATATAATCAAACTAATTATGAATATGATTTGTGAATAAGGATCATTCAACAAGTAAATCAACCAATATCAAGAATGATAAGATTGATTTCTAAATCCTAGAAAGAAAATAAAAAGCAAGTAAAGTAAAATCATGGATGAGATAATATTGAATATGTGAAGAACTCACTAAACACATTAGAGAGAGTGGAGGATACACTTCACAACAAAATCAAGTATCATGATTCAACTATTACAATTTCACCAAATCCGAGTCTAAAGATGAACTTCCTCAATACGTGTCGTTGAAAGAAATTCATACGTGAAGAACAACTCGAATATATTAGTAAGATCAAATCCCTACTAATCATCCAAGGTCCGGTACATCAATAGGAAGACAATCCAACTAATCTAGCACTAATCGTATATCCAAGGTCCGGCTTAACAATTAGTGTTAACCCGAACCACAAGATCGAATTAGAGCTCAACTCAAGATAAACAATCAAATCAAAGCCATAATTGAAATTGCAATTCAAGTTAATGAAATCATAACAATCAATTCACAATAGATCAATCCCATAGTGAAAGTATAACATGAAACCAACCACTTCTACCCTAAAGAAATGTAGGAGAAGAGAGTTCCTATTGGGTTGGTAAACTAGATTACAAGAATTATCAACAAAAAATACTTGAAGAAGGTAAGAAAATAATTCCAAAACCAGTTGTCAATTGAATCCGGAAAGATCTCTACACCTCAACTTTCTTCTTGAATCCTCTTCTTGTTCCTTGAAACTTGAATGGTTGAAGTAGCTCAAAATCCTCTTGATCAAGTCACAAAACTCTACCTCATAGACCAAGGAGAGATTTCATAACCTAACTAGATACATTTATTCACTAAAACAACCTAGGGAATTATCTAATCAAAGTTATTCAATCAAAGTAATAGAAATTCCCCAAATTCTATACCAAAATATATGAAATTGAAGAAAAACCCAATATGAAATTCAATATCTCAAAACAATATGAGAAACTAACCAAAATAACCACTAAGCTAACCCTAATACAGCCTTGATCCAACCTAATCCAACCTCTTTCTAACCTCAAATAATGGTAAAAATCCCAATATTTATAGATAACCAAAACAGGGGTAAAATAGTAATTTTACACAAAAATCTCTAAAATCTCGGAACAGAGCATCAACACGGGCTCAGTGACAGGTTCATCAATGAGCGCGTGTTCTTCCGGTCGTGTTCCGTCTTCTGTCTGGGCATGTTCATGAACCGAGCACGTGTTCAATGGCTTGTCGGGGCGTGTTCTTGGACTGAGCACGTGTTCCTGGGCTGGTTGTGTAAATCTTTCCAGAAATTGCATATTTAGTCCCCGAACTTCGCTCTTTTGATCAATTGACTCCACAAACTTCCCGAAAACCGAAATATCACAATTAATTGCACAATTAACATATTTATCTCAATTTACTCTAATAATCCTCAACAATTATGCACAAATACCATTCCAAATCATTACCAAATTTAGCGTTATCGGGGACTAAATATGTAATTTCCGGAAAGATATACAAATTCAGTCCAGCAACACGCGCTCGGACCAAGAACACGCCCAGCCAGGAGGATGAACACGCCCGGAAACACGGGCTCAGCCATGAACACGGCTTCCAACACGCCCGTGTTGCGTATCACCAACACGGAAGGCAGCACGGTCAAAACACGGGCGCGACAGCCATGTCGCGCATAGCCAACACGGGCACAACACGAGTGCAACACGCCCGTGTTGAGCCAAATTTTCAGATTCTGTTTTGTAAAATTACTATTGTACCCCTGTTTTGGTTATCTATAAATATTGGGATTTTTACCATTATTTAAGGTTGTATTAAGTTTGAATTAGGCTAAA
>JAHSUH010003630.1:0-28327 GCA_025388415.1 Cynanchum wilfordii | reverse complement strand
TTTGCTTCAATCTCGAAGGATATGGGGCCTTCGGTCGATACTCCTGTGTGGGTATATTTTGTTCCTCGGCTACTTTCTCTTTTTTCGACTTCCTGGCGTTGAGTCCTTGGAACTCTCTCCTTCTTCCTGCCTGAAAATAGTAGGGTTAGTAATTTTAGGAAAAAGAGGGTCTACAATTTTCCCGGGATCTCGAGTGACTTTGCATTCTCTTATTGGGTTGTTCTCGGTATTGCTCGTTAATGCACCATGAGCTCTTCCTAAAATCTGATTCGTCAATTTGCCCATTTGTCTTTCTAGAGTTTGTAGAGAGGCTTGTGTGTTTCTGGCAAAGGTCTCAGTCTGCCTCAACCTTTCATCTGTCTGTCTCATCCTCTCATCTGCTTCTCTCATTCTTTGTTCATTACTCTCCTGAATCTTTTTACCCGATTCAATCGTTTCCTTATTTGAGTTCATTATTCCCTCCATCATTTCTCTCATTTCTTGCACAGGGTCTTGAGGTTGATTGAAATTTCTCGCAGGTGGTAATGTTAATTGTTGTAATTGCGGGAAAGGAGCATTCTGTTAATTCCTTCGATAATTCATGGCTCCAACATTATTCTTCCAACTAAACCCGGGATGATTCCTCCAACCGGGGTTATAAGAATTCCTTGTAGGTGCTATATTA
Source organism: Cynanchum wilfordii (assembly GCA_025388415.1). Lineage (NCBI taxonomy): Eukaryota > Viridiplantae > Streptophyta > Magnoliopsida > Gentianales > Apocynaceae > Cynanchum > Cynanchum wilfordii. The sequence continues at coordinate 27,663 of JAHSUH010003630.1, read as the reverse complement.
GCGGTATCCACATACTCCATTTCTTCCGGAATATTCAAAATTCCATTTCCAAAGTAATCGCCATCAGGTGTGGTCCATGGCAAAACTCACAGACTTAATATACTGTTTGAACGTTTCTTCCTTGAAGATCGGTCAGTTGATTATTAAATTGAGCCTTTATACTCTCAATTTGCTCGTCCAAAGAGGAGTTTGCCATGTTAGCTAGTTGTTTATGAGGTTTCGCCCTTACACTTGTCCTCCAATTTGTATTTGTTTTGCTCATCCTTTCTAATGCATTAGTTGCATCTATCTTGTTCATTTCAATAAAACCTCCTTGAGGGTTCAGCCCATCTAGTATTTGTTTTCCCCGCTCGTTCATTCCTCCGTAGAACTGTTGTAATACGAGTGGTTCACCAAATCCATGTTGAGGGCATGCTCTTAATAACTCCTTCATTCTTTCCCAAGCGTCGACAACAGTTTCATCCTCTGCTTGCGAGAAACTTGATATTGCTTTCCTCATTTCCAAGATTCTAGCAGTTGGGTAGTACTCGGTTAAGAATGCTTTGCTCGGTTGGTCCCATGTTGTAATTGAACCAGAGGGGACTCGGAGTAACCATTTCTTTGCTCTATCCCTTAGAGTGTATGGGAACAAGGTCAGCATTCCAACTTAATAGGACTATCCCCTTTAAAAGCATCATACCGCGCAGCGAACTCAAATAAATGTTCGATTGGGTCCTCGGATGGTAATCCTCCGAATTGTGACCTTGTGATTACCAATTGCGGAACTCCTGGTTTCAAGTCATACCTATCTCCTTCAGGCAACCTTATAGCACTGCACATAGGTATGTTCCGCAACTGGATGTAAGTTTCCATCGGTGGTGGTGGTGGTTGAGCTGCCATTTCTGGTAAGATTAGTTTTCTCCTTGCACCTCTCGCTCTGTGGATTAAGATTTCGGGATTGTCAAGCCTTTCTCGGAGTTCAGCCCCCGGAGGCTTGAGTCATACAACTGTAAACAAAGAATACAAAGATAGATATGATGCAAATATAGTTAAAAGTTCGAAAGTAGAAGGTTAAATATTTTTGTTTTTTATTTTTTTTTTGGATTTTTATAATTTTATAGTATTCTAGATAATTTCTAGAAAATTTCTTAATATGATTTTAGAATGAATTTTCTAAAATTTGGATAACCTTAATTATTTAATTTAGGAAATCCTATACCAAGAAAGTAGGATCTAATTCCACTAATTGTATCTTAATTGATAAATACTACTGTTACCAAATCATAAAATTTCTAAAATTTTGCGCGGAATTTCAAAAAATATTATGAATTTAGCATCCCCAACAACGGCGCCAAAAATCGGGTGTATGTTTTGAGTGAGTAAAAATATAGTATCATATAAAGCAAATAATCTCACAAAACAGTGTCACAAAGTCAAACACAACTAAGGCAGAGTACCTATCGCATCCAGATAGTAACACGAGATTACCACGATTTTAAATTTATAATTACGTATCCTCGGGAATGTTGGTAACGGTTGGTTAGTTTACGCCAATTATGACAATCTTTAAGGTTCGGGAATTAGTCTTAGGTGTCCATTCAATTCGGATATTGTTTGTTTAAAGAATATTTAAAACAAGAATGGAAAATAATTGACTAAGATCTCTAATGAAGTACGTATAATTAATTTAGTTGAATAATGTTCGAATAAGTAGCTTGCAAGCGGATCTAAGGCAATTATAAATTTGAATTGTCTTACTACCATACCTGAGTTATCTAGAATGATTACCTCAATATGGTGGTTGCAAGTAATCCTAAACCTTTTTAGATTAGTTATTAAGGCGTCAATTCAACAACATAATCTTAAGATTTGCATTGATTCCAAACCCGGAGATTATTAGGTTTCCTAACCTCGGTATGGTGGCCACAAGTTATTAGTCCTAATCGGCAATATGTTAAATCTCCTATGGTGGGGACTCATTAACAAACCGTCAATTCAATTAAATATTGTAGTATCATGCATCAACCTAAGTTTCATAGCATAAACTCAATACGAGAATTGAATCGAAAGCGTAAAAAAATAAGCAATTCACAATGTATATTAAAACGTATCTTTTCGGAAATATATAAATCACTAATCAATCAATAAAAATAAAGAGTATCTTAGGACACAATCATAACATATAAAAGGAAAAGTAACACAAGAACGAAAAGAAAAGGAAAGAGAAAGTTGTCGTGTTGCTCTCCGTTGGTGGGCTTAGATCTTCCGGACCTCGCCGAGACTTGTACTCCGGATCCTTATCTCACTCTAAAGATCTTCAGCTATCACTCCCCTCAACTAAACTATAGGGTATCCCTTATGGTGGAGGCTCAACCCTACACTCGAGAAGAAAGAAAAATGAAAACCGAAAACTCGACTCAGCTTATCACGAAATTTCTATTAGCTAGAAACTCCGGAAGTGCTCCTGTTATGAGTGATTCCGGTGTGTCAAATCTTGCACTTGATGCCTCTATTTATAGGGGTGAGTTGGGCTGGAAAACATAAATTTTCCAATGTGGGACATTTACTAGGCCATAGCAGCGGTGTGTTGCGGCGTTGCGCACTTGCGGCTGCGCATTGTGGCACGACACTTGTGTGGCGGTCAGCGTTGCATGTGTGGCACGATGTTGCACGCGTTACTCTTAAATTGCAATTTAGTCCCTAATTTCTTACTTTCTTCAATTTTGGTCCCTGAAACTTCGAAATCGAAAACAGAAAGAATTTGCGTAATTTCCATTCAATTAAGTCCAATTAACTCCATAATTAACTTGAAATTGAACACAATTAATGTATAAAAACACGATATAAAATCGAGTTATCATTTATTCATTTTACTTTACACTTACTTTTTCAAATAAGTGTGGGGTTATCTACACTCCTATTGTAACACCGAGGACATTGTTTAAATTAAGTGTAGGGTAGGAATGTTAAAAATTTTCGAAAAATAGCACCAAATGTTATCAAATTTTACAAAAAATTTTTGAAAATTCTATCTTGACGAATTCATTTTACGTTTTTGATTTAGTTGATTTATTCAGTCAATGATATGTGCTAACTGTTAAATGTTTTAGTATTTAGAGATGATTTGTCTTATTTCATAGAGGCTTAGTACAAGTCTCTTTATAGGAAATTTCGAACATTTTAACACAGTATTTTGATGACTTGTTTGGTCGATGAATTATTTTTGGACATCCGAGGTTATTGATGTGAATTTTGGTTACTATATTTTTAGCATAGATTATGATTGAGATTAATTCAAGCAAAACAAATAGGTTGTTACTTAAATAACCAAAATGTAAGGTAGAGTACCTATCGTATGCGAGATAGTAACATGGAAGCATCAACGATTTTAAATTTATAATATCATATAGATCCAAAGACGTTGACAACAGTTATAAGCAATTATTAAATATGACACGAATTTATTAACAAAATTTAACCCTAAGATAAGAATCAATTCATGAGATTGTTGCTAGAACATAAATAGAATTGAAACATATATGGTTTAGGATTCTTATTCAGTTCGATGATTCAATTAGAATGACCATATTCGAAGATGTAGCTTTAAGCGGATCTACGGTAATTGTGATTAATATTAACTTTACTATCGTACCTGAGTTATCTAAGATAATTACCTCAATATGGTGGTTGCAAGTAATTCTAAATCTTTTTAGATTATTTATTAAGGCGTCAATTTAATAAAGTAATCCTAAGATTTGCATTAAACATTAACTCAAGATTATTAGGCTGTCTAACCTCAATATGGTGGTTGCAAGTTATTACACCTAATCCGACATTCATTAAATCACTTATGGTGGAGTCTCATTAACAAACCGTCAAAATAATAAATTATTCCAAATAAATACTCAACTAGATGCAAACCTAAGTCTCATAGCAATATTTGAATAATAAATCAAGTTGAAAGCATAAAGCAATAATAATCACAATGATAATCACAATCAATATCCTTCCCGAGAAATTAATAAAAGCTCTAATTGTATCATTAATAATAAAAGAATCCCATGAGACAAAGATAGAGTAAATAAAGAATGAAAAATAATAGACTTGAGAAGAGGGAAAAGAAAAGTTGTTGTCTGGTTGTCACTACTTCAACGGCGAGACTTGACCTCCGATTCTTCTCAAACCCTACCAGCCTTCCTCCTTGTCTTGCCCACGAAATCCTCTAGAATCACGCCTCTCAACTAAGCTATAGAGCTCTTCCTTATGGTCGAGGCTCAAACCCTAAAGCTAAGAAGAAAAATATAAAAACTAGAAAATATTTAACTATGAGGGGACTTCCGAGGATCCACAAGAGTGGAAACTCAAAATCCCTCAAATTCTCTGCATCTCTGGACTCTCTAGTGTGTTGGTGGTTGTTGTCAAAGACTTGGTTGCCCCCTCTATTTATAGGAGTAGAAAAGGGGTTGAAAACAATAATAATTCGATGTGGGACGCCAAAGCTGCCTTCAACACGGGTGCAACACGGGCAGGAACACGCCCGTGTCGCGTGTCTTCAACACGGGCTCAACACAGGCAGAAACACGCCCATACCGGGTGCAACACGGGTAGAAACATGCCCGTATTGAACTATTTTCCAAAAATTGCACTTTAAGTCCCCGATTTCTTCATTTCTTCAATTTCGGTCCTGATACTTCCAAAAAGCGAAAACAGAGCAAATTTGCATAATTTCCATTTAATTAAGTCTAATTAGACTTTAAATTAAACATAAATATAAATAATTACCCCTTAAAAACAAGATATAAATCCGACATATAATTTATAGTATAATATCTTTTGGAAACCATGATAGTTTTTGTTGTTATTCGAAGGAGTTTTGAGGGACATGCCACAAGTTAATTTTATTTTCCTTTTGATAACTCGATTTTATATCGTGTTTTTATACATTAATTGTGTTCAATTCGAGTTAATTGGACTTTATTGAATGGAAATTATGCAAATTCTTTCTGTTTTCGATTTTTAAAGATTCAGGGACATAAATTGAAGAAAAAAAGAAATCAAGGACTAAAATGCAATTATCGGAAACTTTCGATCCGGATCCTAAACTTTCTGTCCAGATCCTAAATTTTCGGTGTTTGAATGTCCCACATCGAAATTTTGCTTCTTTTCAGCTCTACTTCACTCCTATAAATAGATGCACTCCCTTAGTTGTTGAGACACACCGGAATCACTCGGAACGGAAGCATTTCCGAGTTTCTAGGTAATAGAAATTTCGCGATAAGCTCCAGTCGAGTTTTCAGTTTTCATTTTTTTCTTTCTTCTCGAGTGTAGGGGTTGAACCTCGACCGTAAGGAATATCCCTATAGTTTAGGTGAGAGGAAGTGATCTCTGAAGATCTCTTAAGCGAGATAAGGATTCGGAGTACAAGTCTCAACGAGATCCGGAGGATTAAGCCAGCCCGTGGAAGCAGTGAGGGCAACACGACAACTTTCTCTTTCCTTTTCTTTTCATTCTTGTGTTACTTTTCCTTTATTTGTTATGATTCCGTGTCCTAAGATACTCTTTATTTTGATTGATTGATTAATGATTTATATATTTTCGTAAAGGATACGTTTTAATATACATTGTGAATTGCTTATTGTTTTACGCTTTTGATTTGATTTTCGTATTGAGTTTATGCCATGAAACTTAGGTTGATGCATGATACTACAATACTTAATTAAATTGACGATTTGTTAATGAATCTCGACCGTAGGATATTTAATGAGTTCCCAGATTAGGACTAATAACTTACAGCGACCGTAATGAGGTTAGGCATCCTAATAATCTTGGGTTTGGAATTAATGCAAATCTTAAGGTTATGTTATTAAATTGACGCCTTAATAACTAATATAAAAAGGTTTAGGATTACTTACAACGACCAGTATTGAGGTAATCATTCTAGATAACTTAGGTATGGTAGTAAGACAATTCGAATTCATAATTGCCTTAGATCCGCTTGCAAGCTACACCTTCGAACTTTGCTCACCTTAATTAATCATACGTACTTCATTAGAGATCTTAGTTAATTGTTTTCCATTCTTGTTTTAAATATTCTTTAAACAAACATATCTAAATTGAATGGACACATAGGACTAATTCCCTGAACCTTAAAGTTTGTCATAATTGGTAGAAACTAACCAGCCGTTACCAACATTCCCGAGGATACGATATTTATAAATTTAAAATTTTGGTACTCTCGTGTTACTATCTGCATGCGATAGGTACTCTTCCTTAGTTGTGTTTGATTTTGTGACACTGTTTTGTGAGATTATTTGTCTTATTTGATATTTATTTCTACTCACTCAAAACACACACCAGATTTTTGGCGTTGTTGCTGGGGCTGCTAAATTTCATAACATTTTTAAAATTCATGATCAAAATTTTAGAAACTTTATGATTTGGTAACGGTAGTATCTATCCTTTATGACTTGATTAGCGGAATTAGACCTAATTTTCCTAAGTATAAGGTTTCCTAAATTGTTAATTTTAGAAATTATCTAGAATTAAATAATTAAGGTCATCTAGTTTTAGAAAATTCATTCTAAAACCATACTAGGAAAAATTCTAGAGATTATCTAGGGTCGAAAAAAAAAAAAAAAAAGTATTTTTTAACTACTTTTTTATTTGCCTTCTTCTTATCTTATTGAAAAATCATGCCTAATCTATCTTTGATATTATCAAAATTTGAAAATTTGAAAATTCATCGTGCGAGGATCCACTTAATTGAAACCGAAAGGGCTGACCAACCCATTTCTACTATGGATTCCTAAGATGAAGGTAAGAACTTCCTTGATTAAAATTGCAATTTGAATGAGAAATGAAAGGAAGTTGCAACTGAATGCGGTCAAGAGGTATAAAAGAGCTTTTGCTTACATAAATTGTTGATATTCCATGTACCAATCCTAGCCTTTGCTCTCATACATGTTCTATTGTTTTATGGACAGTTGTTCTAGCTATATTATTATCTTAACATGATAAGAGAGTTTATAGATGATTCCTATGATTGATATACATTCATGCATTGTGAAATCTAGAATCTATCTTTTAAAGATGCATGAAAATGACTCATATGCTTAATTGGAAAAAATTATTCCTTTTGTGTTTTATAAGGCATTTTTGCATGGATTTTATTAAAGGAATTCTTTCACTACTGCACCCATTATGACATCCCCTAATTGAAATTTGTTATATGATATGTGATGTTAGTAATTATGCAGTAGGAGTTGTTTGAGGACAATGATATGCTATGAATTTCCAAATGATATACTATTCTAGCTCTTGTATATGCATTTGATATATTTGATCTTGTCTAGCACTACTATGTACACTGATCACCCTGCACTCACTTGTTGAATTATAAAGCATTTAGTGTACATTGGATATAATCAAAATTGAATAAATTTGATGAATACGATAAATTCAATGAGCTATAAATGGAAAAATAGGATTTGGCATGATAGACAGTTTAAAGGAATTTCAACTTGAGGATAAAATGTTATTATTTTTTGAAAATGTTTTCAGGATGTTTTAAAGCTATTGGACGAGACTCCTTCATTATCAAACAAGTCTCACCATGGTAGCTTGTGAAGTAATGAACGAGGGTGAAACATTATTCAAAGTGAACAAACAGAAGTCGAACATATAGTCCTTCTAAGGGTGAAAGGCAGCCCAACTTAATGACAGTAAAGAAGCGCTTATAGGGAGGCAACCCTATGTTTTTGTTTTTGTTGTTTTGTTTTGTTTTTTTTCTTGTTCTTGTTTTTCTTTGTTTGTCTTTTGTTTATGTGTTTTATTTTAAAGGTGTCTTATGTGGTTTTTGGCGTAATTTATGTCTACTTTGCTTATTTAGAAACTGGATGCTCCAGAATAGAATTTTCACATTTATTTAGTGACTGGATGTTCTAGTTTAGGGCTACTATGCTTACTTGAGTAGATTCCGGAAGTTCCAAACAAGTTCATATGTGCTAAATGATCATGGCATGCTCCAACATAGGGATTATTTTCTTTTATTTGCTAGATGTTGGATGTTCTAGATAGGATGATGTTATGTCAATTGATGTATTAAGTGGATAATGGTTATTCAAATAGAAATTACATTACATGTAAATTGTATTGGAATACACTAGCTTCGAAAATGGTTGAAACTCGATTGTGCATGTGCATTGCATGACCGTGTTCATGGGGAACTGTGCAAACTTTGCTACTCATAGCTATTCATTACTCTATCCCTTATTTATCTCTAAATTCACTCAACTCTCTTTCTCTATCTATGTATACATATAGTTGCTACCTTGCAGCTATAACACTGAAGAGAGTTCATCCTCCACCGATCGCTATCTCAATTTATTCATTTCGGATATTTCAAGTAGATTGGAACGTAGCTACTGAGCCCTGCAGCTCATTTCCGAGAGGATTAGTACATCATGGCAGAAGAATTGATTGGGAGACCCTTACAGTTCTCGAGTTAGATACACAAATGCATACTCTACCATACATCCGCATTTTTAATGCGAAAAAGCTACTTACGAGGTACTAGTATGTAAATCTTCTATACTTTTTGAGCATCATAAAAATTATATTTCTTTAAGGCTTGATGGATATGATCATGATTTAAGTATGAAGAGTTTAGAATTGTCCTTAAAATCTATTTGGGACCATATCACTGTGTATCATTCTGTTCATCTTAGAAGGTCAAAAGCTTCTATTTCTCATTCCGAGTTTCATTGTTTGCATGTTTTGCATGCTATTAATAGAAAAGAGAATATTGAAGTGTTTCATGCCATAGATATAAATGAGTTATCACATGTTTTTAGACGTATTCCTATGGACATGATTAGAATATTCGCTTTGAACTGCTAAGGAATATGCTACTAACACTCGTGAAGGTTCTTTAAGACTTAAAATCATTAGAGTTGCTAGATTTCTTGGTATAGATATTGCAGTTGCAACTCTCAGTATGGAAAACACATCTACTACACCTGTGACCATCATTACCCTCCTAGGAACATGGACGGACATACAAGTTGAGGGTATATGAATATCTGCTGAGGATGAGGTTCCACCACCGCACCACCACACCGCCACATCATTTCGATTCCAGCAGCCGCTGCAACCACTGGATACCTAGTTTTTCTTCTTTCCCTTTTACTTGTTTCTTTATCGTTTTTCGTTTTTGTTCTTTTTTCTTTGTTTTCTTGTTGGTGTTTTCTATTTTAGGATATTACTTAGTCTTGGACATCTATCGTATCTACTTTGTTTTATTGTGTTAATAGATGTGATAACATCAAATATGATCATTTTTGGAATATTAATTGTGCATGATTTGTGAGTTTTATTGCACTAAATTGAGATAAATTGATTGATTTTGGGTTTAATTGCAAATATTCTGTTTGAGGGTTACTTGGGGCGAAATTGAAGTAAAAAGACAAATTAAGGGTGAAAAATGCAATATTCCGGAAGTATGATACGCCCTTAGAAGGTCAACTACGCCCTTGGAAGACCCTTACTACGCCTATAGAAGGTTATCTACGCCCTTAGAGAATAACCACCTACAGCAGTGTAATTTCTGCTCAACACGGTCATCAACAAGGGTCATCAACATGGGCACCAACACGCCCGTGTCGCGTATTACCAACACGGTTGCAAAACGTCCGTGTCACGCATGATCAACGCGGGCACAACACGGTTCAACACGCCCGTGTTGAGCCAAAATTCCAGACTCCTTGGTGCAAAATGACGATTTTACCCCTATTTCGGTTCTATATAAATTATAGGATTTTTACCATTAATTAGAGGTTGGATTAGGTTGATATTGGCTTGATTATCACATTGTTTTAGATATTGAATATCATATTGGGTTTTCTTGAATTTCATATATTTTGGTATAGAATTTAGGGAATTTTCTATTACTTTGTGGATCTACTTTCAATTAGATAATTCCCTAGGTTGTTTTGGTGATAAATTTTTCTAGTTAGGTTGTGTAATCTCTCCTCGGTCTATAAGGTAGAGTTGTGCAATCTAATCAAGAGGTGTTTGGATCTACTTCAATCATTCAAAAAGTGCAAGAAGAGGATTCAAGAGAGGAGTTGAAGTGTAGAGATCTTTCCGGTATCAATTGACAACTGGTTTTGGAATTATTTTCTTACCTTCTTCTATTACTTTTGATGATATTTCTTGTAATCTAGTTTACCAACCCAATAGGAACTCTCTTCTTCTACATTTCTTTAGGGTAGAAGTGGTTGGTTTCATGTTACATTTTCACTTTGAGATTGATCTATTGTGAGTTGATTGTTATGATTTTATTAGCTTGAATTGCAATTTCAATTTTGGCTTTGATTTGAATTCTTATCTTGAGTTGAGCTCTAATTTTATTTTGTGGTACGGGTTAACACTAATTATTAAGCCGGACCTTGGATATATGATTAGTGCTAGATTAGTTTGGTTATTTTCCTATTGATGTACCGGACCTTGAATGATTAGTAGGGATCTAATCTTACTAATATATTCGAGTTGTTCTTCATGTATGAATTTCTTTCAACGACACGTATTGAGGAAATTCATCCTTAGACTTGGATTTGGTGAAATTGTGATAGTTGATTCATGATACTTGATTTCATTGTGAAGTGTATCCTCCACTCTCTCTAATGTCTTTAGTGAGTTCTTCAAATATTCAATATTATCTCATCCATATTCTTTACTTTGCTTTCTTTTAATTTGCTTTCTAGGAAATTAGAATTCAATCCTATCATTCTTGATAAAGGTTGGATTACTTGATGATTGATTCATACTTCCAAATCATATTCATAATTGATTTAATTATATTTTCCACACTAAAAATTAATAGACGTCTTGGGGAAAACGATTTTATAAATATTAAAATCTGAATACTACCTTTATTTACTAAACTATTTCGATAGGTTCTCTGCCTAGTTGAGTTTATTTTCTTAGTGACAATCTTATTTTAATCTTGAGAATTCCTATTATTTTTAGTATTATTTTATTCGATTATTTATATTATTTTTATATATAAATATAGCTCATCGATTTTTTGGCACCGTTGCGGGGATTATCTATTATTTGGATTCATGATGTTTTCCTCTTAATTCCTTGTAATTTTTGGGAAAATTTTCATAGTAACGGTGTGAATCATATAATGGATCAACTATGTTATGATTTGTTATATGGAATCAATCTTAAGTATCTTTTATTTTTCTTGTCTATTTCTTGAAGTATCTTTGATCTTCTTAATAGATCATTGGATATTTTGATTTTGTTTAGATTGATTTGATTTGTTAGTTGAATCTTGTTTTTCATGACTTTTGTAGTCTAAATTTCAGATTTCATTTGATTTGGTTATTCTTGTTCTTAGAATTTCTTGCTCTTATTTTAGTAGCTTTCTTATGTTACTTGTATTTTGTTTCTCTTTCTTTTATTTAATTCGTTTTTCTTAGATTTTTTTCTTACTTAGATTATAGATTTTTGGATTTAGATCTTAGGTTAGATGATTTAGTATCATGATTTTTAGGTTTAGTTAGTGTTTTGGTTAGTTTAGATCCCTTAGGTAAACTTTTACTTAGAAATTTTGGCTAGAGTATAGTTTAGATATTTGGATTTGGGTTAACTTTAGTTGCTTTTGATCTTGATTAGATAGCTTAGTTAGTTTAGTTAGTTTAGTGCCTTAGATTAGGTTAAATAATTTTTAGTTCTTCTAACTTTCATTCTTTAGATTAACTTAGATCTTTAGTTTAATATCTTAGTTTGATCCTTAGTTTAGAATTTAGATCTAATTGTTTATCCTACTTTCTAACTTTTTCTAATTTGATTCTAGGTATGGTTAGTATAGGATCTTATTAGTTTTCTAACTTGTTCTTCAATGTTCTACTTCTCATTCTTATAACTTTAGTGCTTTACTTTCTTGATTGATTCTTTCTTTGATTGATTTCTATTTCATGTTCTTAGATATATTTTCATGTTTTTATTTCATGTTAATTCTTTAACTTGGGTAGTTATAATAGATATTGTCTTGATTTTTAGGCATTATGGTAGAGTAGTTTAGTTTACTTCTCTTCTTAACCTTAGTTTCATTACTTGCCATTTACTTGTTTTGCATTTTCATTACTTGTCTTACATTTCTTAGTTAGAATTTCATTTTCATATCATTTTATCTTCATTCCTTTATTTTCTTTAAGTGCTTTCTAGTTTAGTTAGTATTCTAATAATGTCTTCAATTCATGAAGATTATTGTTATTGTGATACTTCCTTTTGATAGATCTTAGATTAATGATTAGGAGTTTTTCATGCCTCTTAACTTTTTGTTAGTCTTGTTTTGTGCTTAATATGAATTTTGGGTATGGCTTTGCATTTAGATTTCTTGTTTTGCATTTATTGATAGGATTTAGTTTTAGTTTGCAAGATTGGTTTTCAATAAATGGTCACTTATGTTACTATTAGACTTGCATCTTTAGGATTTTATTTAGTATTCTTTGAGTTCTTTAGGTATAGTATAGTATAGTTCTTTCTTTTGAGTAGATAGCATTCTTAGAAATTAATTCTAAGAAATGTTAATTCTAGTGACCAACATTTGTTTTAATTCCATTTTCCTTGTAGTTAGTGTGCTGAATTTTGGTTGAAAAATGTTCAAGTATTTTGATTTGCACATTCTGCCTTTGCATATCCTTGTTTTGCTAGTATAGATTTGTAGTTTCAATTTCTTTTCGTTGCATTTGATTAAATAGGTTAGAATGAGAAACTTTAATGTTATATCTCATATCTCATAGTTTTCACAATCTTATATTTTTCATGATATGCTTTGCATGTCTTTGATCTTTTTAATAGTGTATAGTTAGATGAGTGTATTTCATTTCATTTTGTATGGATTTAGTTAGTAGACTGCTTGGTATTTTTGGTTATTAGTATGATTGATTTTGTATAGCTTTGAATCAATAAATGAGTTCATTACTTTTTGCATGAAATATAGTTAACATGTATATTTTTAGTATGCATGGTTTCTATGGTTTGTATGGTTTCTTTGAAAATTCATTTTGCATGGTATTGAAATAATGGTATATAGATATGCTAGTTGATGTAATTGCATTTCTTTTTGCTCTCCTTGTAATAGCATAAAGTGTGTATGTATATGTTTCACTTCTTTCTTATAGACAACTTGCATGGTTAGTTTAAGTAGTTCTTTGCTTAGTTTATCATTGCATGGTAGTTAGATTATCTTTCCAGTAGATTTTTTTTTTTTTGGCATGTTTCGTTTTGGCTTTTAGGACAATTGTATGACTTGCACGGTTTTATTGTAATGTACATTTACATGGCTTTGCATGATGTTTATTGTCTTTACTACATTTTCCAGTAGGTTAGTGCATGGCAGTATTGTAATTTCCTTTTGCATGATTTTGCATAAATTGTATGTAGATGCATTAGTTTGTCTTCCTTGGTAGTTTAGTTTGCATTTAGCTTTCTAAAAGTTCCATGGCAGTAGCTTTAGTGTTTAGAATGCATTTTAATTTCAATCTCATATAGTACATAGCTTTTTGCATGCCATTTTCCTTTGTGCATTTTAATTCTAGAGTACATGTGTTCTGTTTTTGGTGTAAAATTCCAATGAACATTCTTTACTGCCCCTACTGACATTTTTTTTTCCAGCAATTGCAGTATGCAAACTGCCCTGTTCATTATGTAATTCCAGTAGCTATGTGGTTAATTCCTCCGTTTTATACAAAATTCCAGTAGCTAACATATGTACAACTCTGTTTTGTACAAATTCTAGAACTGAAATTTTCATTTACCCTGCAGTTTCCCCCGTTTTTGCACCACCCGAGAGCAATGCAAACTTTCCTTTTCAATTTTATTTCTTCAATTTGTCATCTAGATTCCATTTGCATTACATTTCTTTTCTATTTCTTTTCCTTTTCTATTCAATTCTTCATGCTTATCAAATCTTTTTATTTCTTCCTCCATTTTCATTCTTTCAAACTTCTTTTTATCTTATACATTTCATTCCATTATTCTTTATCATTCTTTCATTCTTTTTCTTCTTTCTTTCATTCAATTAATTAAATTCATTTTCTTTTCCTTATTTTTGAATAGATTAGTTTTATTTACTTATTTAATAATATTATATTCTATATTTCATTATTTTGACTAATCTCTCTTTTCTTGTTTTGTTGGTAATGTGATTTCTTTCTCTTATTTTTCTTGTTCTTTTAATTTCTTTACTAGATTGTTTGTAGTAGGAAATTTGTATACCTCTTGTAAACTCTTTTATTTAGTATTTTGTTGTATTCTATCTTTCTTGTATGTTTGTTGAAGGTAAAATAGGAATCAATAGGCTTCGCTACAAAACCCGGAAATGCAAGTGGGATAATTGTCCAGGCAATTTTCGGAACGAGAAAAAGGACTACTCCCTAACAAGCACCAAACAAAATTACGTTCAATGCATCGAATGATGATGTTGTTAGGGAGGACAAAGCGAGCCCTATAAAAGTCTTTGAAGAAGGAAGAAGCTCCTAAGAAAGGAACAAAATAAGTTCCAAGGATGCTTGCTCGACAACAAGATTTGTCCTTCTTTCTTTTCCTTTTACCGCCTTTATCGAGTCATATTTGGTTTTTGGCGTTCAATATTTGTCTACATCAATTTATTAGTGGCTGGATGTTCCAAAGTATAGGACCTTTTATGTTTATTATGTTAAGTTCCCGGATGTTCCGAATATGGTTTATTTGCTTTTTAGTTGTTTTTCTTATTTGTTTTTGCTCGGGATGTACTATATGATTTATTTGGATTTATATGATTATCTTTTGTGTTCATAGTTTACTTTCCCGTTTTGAATAAAATTTTCTTGTTTTTATTTTTCTAGTTTTTCACACTTATTCCCGTTTTGTTTTTATAGTTTTCTCGCACTTATTTATTTTTCAAATAAGTTGTGGGGTATTAGCTTTTTACACCGAGGACAGTGTAATATTCAAGTTGTGGGGTAGGTGTGTGCTCGTTTTATCTCAATTTACAAATATTTTCAAAAAAATTGCTAAATTTTTCGAATTTTTCAAAATAATTAGTTTACTTGAAAAGATTATTTTGTGAACTTTGTTTAGGAATTTGATTTTCTTAGCCAATGATATAAACTATTTTTTGATTGTTAAAAGTCTCGAGATTTGATTTGTTTCATCTTGTTGATATTTGGTACGAGCATGATTATAGGAAAATCCTGAAAAAACTCTTTTGACACAACTATTCTTGGTTGGTTGTTATGATTAGTGGACTACTTTTTGACATTTTATTTGAATAGTATTAAGTCTTTTGGGAATGGAAATGACTTGAATTTTCACTTGAAAAATTCTTTGAGAGACTTGCCACATTTTTTATCATTTTCATTGAATAAATTATTGAATAAAAGGTTATTTTGCATGTATCCTTTGCAACTTGAGCACCACTCCTTATGGGAATTGAATGCCCGGTGCCCTAAGGTCCTCGGGATCTGGGAGTCATTGCAGTGGAACTTGTTACAAGGGTAGTTAAAGTTGCTATTGTTAAGCAAACAATAAAAACCTTGAATAAAAGAGAATAAATTGAATAAAAATTTACTTTTGAATAAGTGACTTGTTTCTTGAGATTTGATTGTGATTATGTCTCGTTGTTGAAGTTTTCGATCGACTGAACCACTATTTGAGTAATTTTCTTCGGGAAGAAATTTGCTATTTGGATCACTAATTGAGATAGAGCACACACTTCACTCAGGATGCTTTTATGATCATTTTTCGTATTGAAGTTGAAAATAACTTGTTCAAATTGATTTCTTGACTTAAACATGAGAACACTTGATGAGGCATAAAAGTGAATAATTCTTTAGACACCTTGTTTATGAGATCTTTGAAAGGTAAACTAGTTAGTTTGAAATCTTTGAGAAAAAATTTATGCACTTCTCTATTAAATGATTTGTTTGTTCAAATTCCTTCTTTGATTTGCTTGAGGACAAGCAAGGTTTAAATTGTGGGGTATTTGATAACATCAAATATGATCATGTTTTGGAATATTAATTGTGCATGATTTGTGAGTTTTATTGCACTAAATTGAGATAAATTGATTGATTTTGGGTTTAATTGCAAATATTCTGTTTCAGGTTACTTCGGGCGAAATTGAAGTAAAAAGACAAATTAAGGGTAAAAAATGCAATATTCTAGAAGTATGCTACGCCCCTAGAAGGTCAACTACGCCCTTGGAAGACCCTTACTACACCTATAAAAGGTTATCTACGCCCTTAGAGAATAACTACCTACAACAAGATTTATTTCGCTCAACACGGTCATCAACACGAGCACCAACACGCCCGTGTCACGTATTAACAACACGGGAGGCAACACGGGTGCAAAACACCGTGTCGCGCATGATCAACGCGGAACAACACGGGGTGCAACACGCCCGTGTTGAGCCAAAATTCCAGATTCCTTGCTGTAAAATGACGATTTTACCCCTATTTCGGTTATCTATAAATTATAGGATTTTTACCATTAATTAGAGGTTGGATTAGGTTGAGATTGGCTTGGTTATCACATTGTTTTAGATATTGAATACCATATTGGGTTTTCTTGAATTTCATATATTTTGGTATAGAATTTAGGGGATTTTCTTTTTTTTTTTGATAATTAATTTAGGGGATTTTCTATTACTTTGTTTGATCTACTTTCAATTAGATAATTCCCTATGTTGTTTTATTAATAATTGTTTCTAGTTAGGTTGTGTAATCTCTCCTCGGTCTATAAGGTAGAGTTGTGCAATCTAATCAAGAGGTGTTTGGATCTACTTCAATCATTCAAGCTTCAAAGTGCGAAGAGAGGATTCAAGAGAGGAGTTGAAGTGTAGAGATCTTTCCGGTATCAATTGACAACTGGTTTTGGAATTGTTTTCTTACCTTCTTCTATTACTTTTGATGATATTTCTTGTAATCTAGTTTACCAACCCAATAGGAACTCTCTTCTTCTACATTTCTTTAGGGTAGAAGTGGTTGGTTTCATGTTACATTTTCACTTTGAGATTGATCTATTGTGAGTTGATTGTTATGATTTTATTAGCTTGAATTGCAATTTCAATTTTGGCTTTGATTTGAATTCTTATCTTGAGTTGAGCTCTATTTTGATTTTGTGTTACGGGTTAACAATAATTGTTAAGCCGGACCTTGAATATACGATTAGTGCTAGATTAGTTTGGTTATTTTCCTATTGATGTACCGGACCTTGGATGATTAGTAGGAATCTAATCTTACTAATATATTCGAGTTTTTCTTCATGTATGAATTTCTTTCAACGTCACGTATTGAGGAAATTCATCCGTAGACTTGGATTTGGTGAAATTGTGATAGTTGATTCATGATACTTGATTTCATTGTGAAGTGTATCCTCCACTCTCTCTAATGTCTTTAGTGAGTTCTTCAAATATTCAATATTATCTCATCAATATTCTTTACTTTGCTTTCTTTTAATTTGCTTTCTAGGAAATTAGAATTCAATCCTATCATTCTTGATAAAGGTTGGATTACTTGATGATTGATTCATACTT
This sequence comes from Cynanchum wilfordii, assembly GCA_025388415.1. Lineage (NCBI taxonomy): Eukaryota > Viridiplantae > Streptophyta > Magnoliopsida > Gentianales > Apocynaceae > Cynanchum > Cynanchum wilfordii. The sequence continues at coordinate 10,091 of JAHSUH010003630.1, read as the reverse complement.
CCAAATCATATTCATAATTGATTTAATTATATTTTCCACACTAAAAATTAATAGACGTCTTGGGGAAAACAATTTTATAAATATTAAAATCTGAATACTACCTTTATTTACTAAACTATTTCGATAGGTTCTCTGCCTAGTTGAGTTTATTTTCTTAGTGACAATCCTATTTTAATCTTGAGAATTCCTATTATTTTTAGTATTATTTTATTCGATTATTTATATTATTTATATATATAAATATAGCTCATCAAGATGTTTTGGATTAAGTGTGGGGTACTTGTTTTTCACCTACCTTTAACACCGAGGACAGTGTTCATTTTAAGTGTGGGGTAGGGTGAGCTTTTCTTGCCTAAATTTTTCCAACTTTTTCGAATTTTCTCAAATTTTATGGCAAATTTTAAACTTTTTGGGATATCCGATAAACTTTTGAAGCATGATTTACTTCGCCTATGATAAAAACTTTTTGTTTGATTGTAAGAGTATTGAGGATTAAGTTTGATTTATTCATAGAAACTTGATGCTAGTCTAGTTGTAGGAAATCTCTGTTATCTTGAGCACATCTATTTTGGCATAATTGTTTGATGATGGATCACTTTTGGACTTTTAGTTAAATGGTGTTAGACCATCCTGGATGTTGTGATAGCTGTTATGGTGACTTGATAGGGGTTTGAGAAGCATGCCATTAGTTTATTTTTATGTTATTTATTTTAATAAGGGTAGTTTGCAAGTGTTCTTTGCTACTTAGGAATCACTCCTGAAGGGAATTGAATGTTTGGTGCCCTAAGGTCTTTGAGGTCCTGGGGAGCCACCGGGATGAGACTCGCTACAAGGGTAGTTAAAGTTAACATGGTTAAGTAAACTCTTATACCCACTACATTGAAAAGAAAAAAATATATGTTTCAAAAAAAAAGAGTATATATATTTAAAAAAAAAAAAAAAAAAAAAAGAGAGTAATAAGTGTGGCATTGTGACTTGATCCCTAGATGGTTAATTATAATTAGTTGTTGACGCGTCTAAGTGATCAACATACTATCTTTCTACTAGTTTGAAGGGAAGTCTATTGTTTGGATGATGAGTCGATTAGAACACACACTACACCCGGGGAGATTCTATGATTGGATATGTGTTGAGTTAATATGAATATTTTGAATTATTTCTTCTCGATTCATGCATGATACATTTGATGAGGCATTACGAGTATTTCATTCTTTGATAAGCTTGCTAATTTGGAAATATATTTGAGAAGTTTGAATTGTTGAGATCCTTGAACACTTTTCGAGCCTAATTGATGAGCATGATTAGTTAAGTTATATGTGTTTTCTTGGACTATATTTAGTAGTTTGCTTGAGGACAAGCAAAAGACTAAGTGTGGGGTATTTGATAACTCAATTTTATATCGTGTTTTTATACATTAATTGTGTTCAATTCGAGTTAATTGGACTTAATTGAATGGAAATTACATAAATTCTTTCTGTTTTCGATTTTTAAAGTTTCGGGGATAGAAATTGAATTAATGAAGAAATCGGGGACTAAAATGCAATTATCGGAAACTTTCGGTCCGGATCCTAAACTTTCGGTCCATATACTAAATTTTCGGTGTTTGAATGTCCCACATCGAAATTTCGCTTCTTTTCAGCTCTACTTCACTCCTATAAATAGATGCACTCCCTTAGTTTTTGAGACACGCCGGAATCACTCGGAACATGAGCATTTCCGAGTTTCTAGCTAATAGAAATTTCGCGATAAGCTCCAGTCGAATTTTCAGTTTTCGTTTTTTTCTTTCTTCTCGAGTGTAGGGGTTGAACCTCGACCATAAGAAATATCCCTATAGTTTTAGTTGAGAGGAAGTGATCTCTCGAAGATCTCTCAAGCGAGATAAGGATCCGGAGTACAAGTCTCAGCGAGATCTAGAGGATTAAGCTAACCCGTGGAAACAAGTGAGAGCAACACGACAACTTTCTCTTTCCTTTTCTTTTCGTTCTTATGTTACTTTTCCTTTATATGTTATGATTTTGTGTCCTAAGATACTCTTTATTTTGATTGATTGATTAATGATTTATATATTTCCGGAAAGGATACGTTTTAATATACATTGTGAATTGCTTATTGTTTTACGCTTTCGATTTGATTTTCGTATTGAGTTTATGCCATGAAACTTAGGTTGATGCATGATACTACAATACTTAATTAAATTGACGATTTGTTAATGAATCCCGACCGTAGGAGATTTAATGAGTTGTCAGATTAGGACTAATAACTTACAGCGACCGTACTGAGGTTAGGCATCCTAATAATCTTGGGTTTGACATTAATGCAAATCTTAAGGTTATGTTATTAACTTGTTGCCTTAATAACTAATCTAAAAAGGTTTAGGATTACTTACAACGACCAGTATTGAGGTAATCTTTCTAGATAACTCATGAATGGTAGTAAGACAATTCGAATTCATAATTACCTTAGATCCGCTTGCAAGCTACACCTTCGAAATCTGTTCACCTTAATTAATCCTACATACTTCATTAGAGATCTTAGTTAATTTTTTTCCATTCTTGTTTTAAATATTCTTTAAACAAACATATCTGAATTGAATGGACACATAGGACTAATTCCCTGAACCTTAAAGTTTGTCATAATTGGTAGAAACTAACCAGCCGTTACCAACGTTCCCGAGGATACGATCGATATTAATAAATTTAAAATCGTGGTACTCCCGTGTTACTATCTGCATGCAATAGGTACTATGCCTTAGTTTTGTTTGATTTTGTGACACTATTTTGTGAGATTATTTGCCTTATTTGATATTTATTTCGACTCACTCAAAACACACACCACCTTTATTTTTCAGTGAATAAAAGTTTGTTTGCATGTATCCTTTGCTACTTGAGTACCATTCCTGAAGGGAATTTAATGCCCGGTGCCCTAAGGTCTTTGAGGTCAAGGAGCCACCGGATTGGAACTCGTTACATGGGTAGTTAAAGTTGATATTGTTAAGTAGACAGTACTTGTTCATTTATATATTTATATGTATATATATATAAATGAGTATACATAAAAAATATATAAAAAAAAAGTGAAAAAAGAGAGTTAAAAAAAAAAGAGAGTTAGAATAAGTGGCATTTGACTTGAACTCCGAAAGGTAGCTATGATTACTGTCATAACTTCCGATTGATTGAAGTACTATCATTTCTTGTGTTTGGGAAGAAGTTTGTTGATTGAATGGGTAAATTGAAATAAGCACACACTATTCGTCAGGGAAATTCTATGTTTAGACATGTGCAGAGATATATATGAGTTTCTCGGGTTGTTTCTTTTTAACTCTCGCGTGCAATGGTTTATGAGGCATTTGAATAATTCTTTCTTCACAATAACGTATGTTGTGTTTTGACGTCTTGATAGAATTGATTGAGCAATTTGAGGATAATTGACTGATTGGCTATATGGTATTTGTTAGACAAGCTTTTCTTGAGTCTACATTTAGAGTTTTGCTTGAGGACAAGCAAAAGGCTAAGTGTGGGGTATTCTGATATGTCTAAATTATATCGTATTTTATGTTAACGTATGTGCTTAATTTGAGGAGAAATTGGACTTAATTGATGGGAAATTACTCAAATTCTTTCTGTTTTCGAATTCAGAAGTTTCAAGGACCAAAATTGAAGAAAGGAAGAATTTAGGGGCTTAATTGCAATTTTTGAAAAGTTCTCACTACGACCATAGTGAAGGGACTACGCTCTAGTGCTAGTACGGTCGTAGTCCGGGAAAAATGGCTCAAGTACGGTTGTAGCCAAGCCAGTACGACCGTAGTGCCATCCAAATGCGCGATTTTCAAGATTTTTCAGCTCAAATGGTCCAGAAAGCCCCCAACTTCACTCATATAAATAGATGCACTCCCTCAATTGTTCAAACACACCAGAATCACTCGGAACAAGAGCACTTCCAAGTTTCTAGTCAATAGAAATCCCGCGATAAGCTCTATTCAAGTTTCAGTTTAATATTTTCTCGAGTTTCGACTTCGTGTTCGAGCCTCGACCATAAGGTCGAGCATGATAGTAGAAGTCCGAGAGGTGTGGCTGAGATCTCTTCCGATCGAGATAAGAGTTTGGGAAGCCGGAGTCGAGCGGATCTGGAGGAACAAGTCTTTTCCATTGGAGACGTGACAACGAAAACGACAAACTTACTTTCTCCTTGTCTTTTTTATTTATGTATTTCGTTTTCTTTATTAGTTGTGATTTCTATGTCATTAGAATCTTATTTTACTACTTTTAGAGAAAGTTGTGAATTTATTGGATATTCTTAATTTATAAATTCCCGGGAGGATATTGTTTATCAATTCCACTATGAGTTTATTTTATCTTGCGTTTTCAATTTAGTTTCTTATTCAATTTATGCCATGAAACTTAGATTCACATCTAGTTGAGTATGCAATTGGAATAATTAATTAATTGACAGTTTGTTAATGAGTCCCGACCATAGGAGAGTTAATAAATTGTCGAATTAGGTGTAATAACTTGTGGCGACCAACGTCAGTTAGGTAGCCTAATAATCTTGAGTTTAAACTTATTTTACATCTTAGGTTTAATTATTAAGTTCAGAATTTGATGTTAATCTTAGAGATATTAGGATTACTCGTGGTGACCATACTCGGTAATTACCTTAGATAACTCGAGTACGGTAGTAAGATGAATTGGATTCCCAATTGCTTTAGATCCACTTAAGTAATTATCGAACATAGGTCAACCTAATTTATTCGAGAACTTAATTCAAATTCTAATTTACTTTACTTACTCATTTCAATTCTTAGATTATAGAAGCACCTTCTTAATGAATTGAATTGAACTTAAGAACTAATTTCTCTTAACTAAACCTTTTCATAATTGGTAACCATTATTAAGCCATAACCAACGTTCTTGGGACAATACGATAATATAAATGTAAAATCGTTGGTACTACCACATTACTATCTGCATCGGTAGGTACTTTGCATTAGGTTTTGGTTAATTAAGTGACAATTTATTTGCTCTTATCTGCTACACTTAAGTTAATCTTAATCATAATCTATGTATTTATATAGTAACTAAAACAACACACCAACATATTCACCTAAATTTTTCTTTACTCATGAACTTCAAAAGAATGGTGAAACGGATATGCTTCAAATACTACATGTGATAATCTTGCTATTTATTTATTAAACTCTTCTATCGCAACCTTTGAGGATTTGAGATATAAAAATTGGTTTGTGTCGGATTAAAGATTTGGAAAGTTTATCTCATCGGGGAGAGATTTACACATTTAGAATAATGTACTCTTTTTCCTCCACTAGAATTTTTTTTCACTGAATTTTTATCTAGTAAGGTTTTAACTAGGCATATTGTTTATGCAATGCACATCCAAGTGGGAGTGTTATGAATCCCAAGATTCAATGAATGTTATGAATCATGAAGATTCATTGAATTTTATGAATCCTGAAGATTCATTGAATTCAAAGATTTATTAAATTTAGTGGATGCACATCTAATGATCATTATTATCCCTTAATGTCAAGATCAATTATATTATTAATGTAATATTTCTTGTACAATGGATATTCAAGATAAAGTGTTATAAATCTATTTATTATATGAATATCTAACTAGAGTTTTATATTCCTAGTTTATCTAGGATTTTATCCTTATAAATAGACAAGTCTAGTACATGAGAATGAGAATGAAAATATATGAATAAAATATTCTCTATTTTTTCTCCCAATATTAACTTTATTTTCTATTTATTATCATTAGTTTTATAAAATCTCTTCCTTTTGTTTTTCTGTATAATTAATTTCTACTTCTTAACCTTCCAGGTAATTGACCAAAATGGCCCACTTTTTAAAGAAAACTCTGTGTTTAGCCCACTTTTTAAAACTTGTGTGAAAATGATCTTGTTGCATTCGACAAATGCAACATAGAAACCATGTTGCATTTGACTAATGCAATATAGTTCAAAAGCTATATTGTGTTCGACAAATGCAATATAGGTTTCTATATTGCATTTCTGAAATGCAATATAATGCTTTTCAAATCTACTAATTTTTTATAAAAAAAAAATTAAAATAAATTTTTTTAAGAAACAAAAACTCTACCCTACCTTTTCTCTCCCCCTTCCCTCCTTCCTCTCCGTTTCTCCTCTCCATCTTTTTCCCTCATTTCTCTCACCCACCATTGAAGCCATTGAAGCCCTATTGAACTACAACACAATCTATCCTTCCGCCACCATATAGTTTCCGGTAAGAAGTTTCAATTTTTCCCTATTTTTCTTGGTTATTTTTTTTTTTGATTTTAGTGTTTTTTTTTTTTGGATATATCTAGGTTTTTTGTTTTGTTCTTGGGACTGATTTTTGTTCACACTCTACAATGGAAACATTAGTTTTGAGGTTTTGGAATAATTGTTTATTGTATCATCTCTGTAATTTTCCTAATTTGTAGTAGTATATAGATATAGATAAATGTGTATGCGGCACTCTTTAAATGAAGATTTTTTCCAGTGTCTTTCTTGTTTGCAAGCTGAAAGTTCATTTCTCTTCATTATCTCGTCCAGTAGTTTTCTTGCAAGCTTTGTTTAGTTTCTTTCCAACATGAATTAATTTGATTTACTCCATTTCAATAGCAGTATATATGCAATATATGTGTACAACTTTGGTAATTGTTGTTTTCAGTCCAGTACAAAGGCTGAATTTTATGTATCTCCTCTGTTGTATTTAAATTCCAGCATCTACAGTATGCAAAAAGATTTTTTTTTTTTAAACAAGAAGAGACCAAGCAATATAGATATACTATAGATATTGCATTCTATAGATATACTATAGATATTGCATTTTGTTCTATGTTGCATTCAGTGACTGCAATATAGAATCCACTAAATAATACGTTTTGTTCTATATTGCATTCACCATATAGAATCCACTATGCATCATAATACGTTCTGTTCTATATTGCACTCGGTGAATGCAATATAGAATACACTATAATATTGCATTTTGTTCTATGTTGCATTCACCGAATGCAATATAGAATACACTATATATTGCATTTATATTGCATTCGTTGAATGCAATATAGAAGAATATTACTTACATTGCATTAAATGCAACTAGAAGACAGATAACCATAATACCATTTTGGCTTTATTTTGCATTTAGCGAATGCAATATAGAGATATATATTGTACTTTCAAACCATATTTCGCATTTAATGTAATATAAAAGACAGATGCAATATCATTTATTGTGTTCTACATTGCATTTACGGAATGCAATATATATACAAACTATATACACTTCTTAAACATTTTTTTGATATCATTTTTTACACTTCTTAAAACTCTATATTTTTATCTCCGCTTCAAAATACAATTTGGGGATTCAATCTTCAACCACGAAATTAAGGTAAGAAGACATTCTTATATTTATGTTTTAGGTTCAAAGATATGTTGAGTTTCTACACCATTATGTCTAGAAATACCATGAGTTGGGGTAGATGTGTTTTGAGGTACTGGGGGTGAGAGTAAAGGTTCATCATCCATCAAAAGTGATGTAAATGATCCGTTATTGGCATTAGTTGTGAAGTTAGGAGAGATCGATAGACCATTATCGGGTTCTACTCTATTTGTCTCCGTGTGAGTAGTTGTAATGTCTACAAACTCAACCAATACTTGAACGCCTACCAACTTAAACTTATCCGGCATATCCCACGGAAGGTCCATGGCATCATCATCATCTAATGCAATAAGAAAATATTGCAAAATTGAAGAACTTTTCAAAATGGTAGGATGTCCGAGGGTAATTGTTACCCTAATAGTATTCTTGTTAATGCCCCTAAAATGACAAATTTTCTCAACTAACTCCGAATGCTGGATCTTTTGTCTAATAACCCAATGCTTTTGTGATCAACCACCAAAATAAGGAATTCCACCATGATCATAACTTATATGACTATTCCAATACAAATATAATGTTATTGGATTCTCCAAGCATGTCATCTACAAGAAAAATAAATTTTACAAGTATTAATAAACGCGAATTAATAACTTTAACATAACTAAAAAACCTTTAAAAATAATATATTTGAATAATATCATGTCTTATTTAAGCTCAATTCTAGTAAAATATACAACACTTTGTAATCTTCAAAAAAAAAAAATTTAACAAATACTAATAAACAAAAATTAATAACTTAAACTTAACTCAAATAACTTTAAAAATAATATATTTGAATAATATCATGTCTTATTTAAGGTCAATCTAGTAAAATATACAACACAATGTAATCTTCGGGAAAAAAACTAAATGAAACAAATACTAATAAACAAAAATTAACATAACTTAAATAACACACCCAAATCACTTTAAGTTAACAAAATAATCAACATGCAAAGATGGTCCGAAAATGTAATTGAGCTAAGATTGGGAATGAGATTCATTGACAAAGCCCAAGCTACATATGCTGTGAGAAAGTGGTCAGTCGTGCAAGGACTAGAATTTACGGTTGTCAAAAGCAAAAGTAAAATTTGGACGGCTGACTGCAAAAATAAAACAAGAGAACATCTGTGCCACCTGTACATTAGGATCATTTCAAAACAATCTCATGGTGAGTGGGAGATCACTGTGCTTAATCATGAACACGCGTGTGTAGTTCGATTTGTCAATAACTACCATCGGAACTTAACACATAAGTACATTGCAAGACACATTACTCATCTCATCCGAGATGATCCTGAAGTACATGTTAGTGCAGTAAAACAAGAGGTACAAAAACTTTTTCAGTCTGGTTGTTCATATAGAAAAGGGTGGTATGCACGAAGAGCAGCAATAGAACTTTTGTATGGCAGGTTGGAATGACACTTTCACCATTTTTCCCAAATACATGCAAGCTTTAGAACAAGCTAATCCATGTACTATCTTGTTATGGAAATATCATCAAAGTAGTTTTGAGAATCAAAAGATCTTCCAATACATGTTTTGGTCATTCAAGTCATCGATTTTGGGTTTCAATTACTGTCGTCCAGTCATATGTATTGATGGAACATTTTTAAGAGGGCCTTATAAAGGAGTTCTTTTGGTTGCTAGTGGATGGGATGCAAATAACCATGTGTTTCCTCTTGTATTTTCTCTAGTTGATGAGGAGTCAACGTGTAGTTGGGATTGGTTTTTACGAATGCTTAGACATCATGTAGTGCCAGGAAAATTTGTTTGTCTAATATCGGATAGACACAAAGGCATTTTAAGCTCTATTAGTCGTCAAACCGAATGGCAACCACCAAATGCAGTCCACAGATTTTGTTTAAGACATGTTAGAGCAAATTTTAAAGTCAAATTCAAAAAGAATGAATTGACAGAGTTGATGTACAAGGTAGGGATAACATGTAAAGTGACTAAGTTTACTGAGATCATGGAAGAGATCAAAAGAAGGAACGTTGAAGCGTACAACTATTTGAAAGACATTGATTCTCAGAAATGGACACTTGCATTTGACGTTGGCTACAAGTATGGTTGTATGACAACTAATCTCTCTGAATCATTGAATAGTGTATTAAAAAAAATGTCGCGCATTACTACTTAAGACATTGGTTGAGTTTACATATGACAAACTTGTTCAATATTTTTGCCAACATTAAGAAGAAGCTTCTCACACTAGACATCCATTTCCTTCTACTATTTGGAAACAATATATAAAGAATGAGAAGAAATCACGTGGACATATTGTAGTATGTTAGAGTATTTATTCGTCACTACTTATTTAATAATTCTCTTCACTTTATTATATTATTTATTATTAAATGTGTGCTTTTATTATATTTTATATTTTTAGAGTCAATTTTGCTTCTTAATTTTAATAAGAGTTATAAAATAGAATTTTGGAATAAATTAGCAAATTTACCAATCTCTTACTTATTTATTTATATTCTTTATTTTATTTTAGAGAAGGAGACGGAGTGTTTGCGTGCATTGGAGTCAAATTTGAATTGAAGATTGCTGTTAAGGGGATTTTGTTTTTTGATTTTTTCTCCCCATAATTCGCGCAGAAAGGAGAAGAAATTAGTCTAGTCTTTTATTT
>JAHSUH010003627.1:0-48550 GCA_025388415.1 Cynanchum wilfordii | reverse complement strand
TGACAACTCATCATAAAAGAACACTGCAGTTAAAGTCTCCAAATTTGTCAATGGAGAAGACATGTCAGGCTCAGGCACCATCTTATAAACGTCTTCTGTACATTGAATAGAGCATGCACTTGCAAATATATGCCGTAAATTTGGCATTCTAAACACAACACTCGGTAAGACCAATAAGTCTGTCGTATGGAAGCGCAGAAACTCCAGTCTCAACAGATTGACTATGGATGGTGGGATTGAAAATCTGCAAACAACTGCCAACAGTCTTAGGTGAATGAGTTGTGTTATATAATGAAAATCAGATTGTGTCACCACAGCATTGGTCAGGTCCAAGACTCTTATTAGTTTAAACTCTTTAAGGATATTAGGGGTATAAGAAGCATAAACAAGTAGTGATCGAAGACCCGGAACAATATGTTTGGAATTAAAAAAAGACCCCCATTTGTGATGAGCACTGATACGGTAATATTGGTAGTAGTTTAGAATAGAAGAATGATCAGACATATTATCTGCAAGCAGGAAAAACCTTTCTTCTTCAGCTTTGATCAAGCATAACTGGTGCAGCAAGTCATGAATACGACACTTTTTGATCCCATTTCTGGAACTTCTCTGGGCAACCAAAACTAGGCTTCTGGAAACTAATTCCATCAAGTACTCTTTGGCTACTACCTCCCTGGTTTTCATCCCATCAATCTGCACAAACCCCTCGGCTAACCAAAATTGGATCAAGTGCTTGGCATCAATTATTTGATCTTCTCGAAATGCTCCAAGATAAAGAAAGCATGGTTTCAGATAATCTGGTAAGTGTGTGTAACTTAGTTCTAGTATGTCCATGCAGCCTTCGCTTGCAATATGTGGTTTTATATTTTTAGAAATTTGCTTCCATGAATCCACATTCTTATCTTTCTTTAAGAGCCCTGCAACCACAACAAGAGCTAAAGGTAGCCCTTCGCAATTCTCTGCAATCGTCTTTCCAATGTCAGATAGAGTTGGAGGACAACAATCTCCATGGAATACCTCCGTACTCAGTAAACTCCAGCTTTCTTCATGTGATAGTGGATGAAGCTCAACAATCGAACAATTAGCTTTAACTTCCAAAGCAACATTACGATTTCGACTAGTGAGCAAAATTCTGCTTCCGTTATTGTCATCAGGGAAGGACTGTTGTAAATCACACCATACCTTAGCATCCCACATGTCATCCAAAACAACTAGATACCTTTGCCCCTTAAGATGTTTTCGGAGCCGATCAGTCAAGTCTTCCTGAGTTAGACAATCGAATAGTTCTTGAGAAATAGTCCCACCAACATCTTCCAGAATGTCTTTAAATACCCTTTTAATATCATATGCTTGAGAGATGCAGTACCATGAGTGCTTATTAAAATGCTGCTTAACACATATATCTTGAAAAACTCTCTGTGCTAAATATGTCTTACCTTGACCAGGCATCCCAACAATTGCCACAATGTCACGCCCAGCCTCTCCTGCAACAAGACAATCAATTATTCTCTGTTCGTCCTCTATAAATCCCACCGTGAAACCATCCCTAGTTGTTGCATTATAAGCTTTTTGTTGTCGAGGAAGGACAAGTTGGGAGTTCAATTTGGCACTCTTGACTCTGTTGTAAATCTCATCATGCAGTCTAATCTTTGATACTTCATACTTAATAGACTGAATCTTTTCTATTGCATTAGAAAGATGCATCAGATTAGACCATATGGGAATATCAGTGAATGATAAACACAAGTCTGTAACATAGTCTACAAGGTATGCCATATAGCTTGCTTGGATCCCAATTTCTCTTAGTTTTTTATGCTCGTGATCATCTTGTAGCTCAAAGATATCCATGAGAGAGGGCCTAAGAAGTGATAGCTCCTCGTGGACTATTGCAATTAGATGTTTCTCAAATGGGAACAACCCCGCCTCAGCTTCCAACTTCTTCTGCAGATTTCCCAAGAGGAAATCAAAAAATCTCCTTGTATTCGTCTTAGGGGCATTGTTCCATGACAGACCTGGAATCTGATGAACACGAAGCTGACTGACTTCTGCCTTGGCCTTGTTAATCTTTTCTAGAAAATCATTAAGAAGAATGCTCCTTCTCTCATCAACATTTTCACCTAGATTCATTAGAGACAGTGAGCAAATCAAAGATTTGGCTTGGTCAACTAGAAGATTTGTTTGTGAACAAATTAACTTCTCATCTTCAGTGTCTGCCTTTGGTTGATCCACAAGTAATGCTGTCCAAAATGCCAGCCCTTCTCTGAACATATCATAACAATCGTCCGTGGACATAATAAATTCCTCTAGAATTATTTTTGTGAACTGCCCAACAGTATTTCGCACCACAAGAATTTCAGATACATTTGATGGCCTTAAAACCTTTATAACTAAAATATAGGCTTCTACATACTCCTGAATGTTGAGATTGAACTTCTGTAGTGAAGAAGAAAGCATAGAAATTTGTTTCTCATCCTTCTCATCAACCCAATACAGAATAACTATAGCTGCAGCAGTATTAACCCAAGGCTCAAAAAACTCTAAAAATTTTTGTAAATTTTCATCCAGATTTGCCATTTTCCTAGCAATTATTGGAGCATAGTTTAACATCTCTTCAAGGATTTGCATTTGTTTCTTCATAGGATCAATCAGATTTGGTTTCAAGTTCTTAAAATCCTTCAGCTTCAAGAGTATAACGTTGATGAACACATAGATACCATACTCCCTGTTAGAATTACCTTTCAATAACGGATCAACTATTCTGATAAAGAATTGCTTGAGACGAGGCTTGATTTTCCGATGCAAGGTTTTCAGAAACTTGGGAAAACTAGAATTCCATTGATCATAGTAGGTAAAACGATATGGACTAACTTTGAAAGCCGCTGCTATCATTAGAAGTCCTTCTACTGTTGTTTCAGCCATAGTTTGAATATTATCAAGGTATTTAGATCTAACCCCATGATTTTGCAAGAGCATGAAAGACATTTGCTGCAACATCACCTCCTGTTGCAGGGTAAAAATTTCTTCCCTCGTAAATGGAGTTGACCCAAAATTTGAACTACAAATATCTTGCCGCAGGTATACAGAACGAAGCAGAACGAGCGAAGAGTGAACCTCGTCCTCTGATGAACAGATCATCGGAGCTTGAGTGAGGATCCATGGGTAAGAAGAGGATGAACCAGAATTTGAATTCAGATTCATATAAACCACTGAATCACAATCTGGAAGAAAAAGAGATTTAGAATTCCTCTTCTCTCCAGGAAATATTCATCGGTCAACTTCTGCAGAGGAGAGCTTTGAAACAGTGAGGAAAAAAAAAAAAAACTCCCTATGTAAAGTTGGAAACCATGGAATTTTTTAAAAGCTCGGTATCCCCGCTTCAGATTCAAGGTGTAATAATACCACGGTCAAATTAGTGATAGGATTTGAATCATGGAGAAAACATAGAGAAGCAGAACAGAACTCGCACAACTGATTTCCCCTCTTGGATTCAAAGTAAGTGGCAATGCTTCTTTTTGTTTCTTGATATACATATATTTGAAAGAATTTTTATATGACAATGGCTTGATTTCTTGATTTCTTGATTTCTTGATTTATCAATTGATTATTATTTATGAGAGTATTTTATGATTTTTTTTTTTTTAGAGAGAAGATATATATATATATATATATATATATATAATTGTCTGAGTTAAAAATGGCGTGTGCGAATCATATTGACCAATTCTCAGAATATTTCCCAAATTTCTGGAAGAAGAAGAGAAGAGGGATGAAAATAAAGGTGGCGGGAGGAAGTGAGGAAACTGCGATGGCGGTGCCTGAGCTTTTTCGTGATGATAATAAAAGTCAAATTTTATGTCGAAAGAACCTTGTTCATGGTTTGATATCCACATTTTTTTTTTGGAAGTCATAAATCTGTTGTTGAAACTCCGGCGGCGGTGGAGGGATCAGTGGCTCTCAGTGTGTTGCCGCCGCCGCCGCCATTGTTATGCCACTGTCGCTGCCTCGCCATCATGCCGCAATTGCTTCAGAGATTTTTAAAAATTTTGGAAGAGAAGAAAAAAAAAAAATATATATATATATATGATGTATAATTTTAGAAATGTCCATCGTACAAAATATGATGTATAATTAAGTTAGGATTTGGTAATCAAATTAAATTAAATTGACACAACTTGTTAAAATTTTATACAAGGCACTTAGCAACTAATGTAGGAATACAAAGATATGTTTCAAGACTTTGTTCTGTATAAACATTTTTATGGGCTTTTTCTTTTTCGTCAAACCCTTTGGACAACCAATTTATGATTTTGTTGATAGCATCAAGTGAGCTTAGTTTAGGCGAACCATTTGATGGAATATTGCATTTCATAAGGTTATTTAATTTGTGGCTGAATTTGTTACCATTATATGTATATATATATATATATATATATATATATATATATATATATATATATATAGTCTCCTTCTCTCTCTCCCATTATATATAAACCTCAATATAGTGTGTATGCCATGGTTTAAAGTCTCGGTAGTCAAAGATAAAAAAAATTGAAATGGTGTTAACTTAATCTGATTTCTATCTTGATTCGGTTTAAATCGTCTTTAACTTGGCTTGACTCGTCTTAGTCACTTACAAAAGAATCGGTCATGGAAGAAAATGAAGAAGAAGAAGTGAAAGAAGTAAACCAAACGAGGGAGAAAGAAGAAAAATATGCACAATAATCTAAAAAATAATATATATTATAAAAAAATATTATATATACTATAAATGTGTAAAAAAAGACAAAAAGTGCACAAATTTTGAAGAAAATAAAATATATATTATATATTATAATTATAAGTATATTTATAATTAAAATTTAAAAATATTATTATTTTAATTATTAAATATAAATGATATTAATATTATATTTAATAACAATTTAAATCTTTATTATCATATTAAAAATAAAAATTGTTTTATTATTATTTTTCTAAAACTTATAATATTTTTTAAAAAATTTTGGATTTAAAAGTGTTCACTTTTAGAAGTTTCTATAGCACTAGGTAATTATAATTTGTCAATTATTAAAAAAAGAAAAAATAATTCGAATGAGTCAGTTACTAAAAAAATAATAATTAGAATTGATCAATATTTGATTTGAGATTTTACAAATTTATAGAGCTGTTCGCGAACCGTTCGCGAACAAAGCTCGTTCGAGCTCGTTTATGTTCGGTTCGAGCTCGTTCGTTTATTAATCGAATCGAACTCGAACAAATTTTTAGGCTCGATTAATTTTTGAGCTTACTCGAACATTGTTCGCGAACATAATCGAGCATTCACGAACATATTATTAATTTTTTTTTATTATAATTTATATATATTATTTAAATAAAAAAAGTAAAAAAAAAAAATGTGTCATATTTCGCGAACTCGAGCTTTATAAACAAATAATAGAACGAACTCGAGCTCGGGTATGCTTGAAGTTAAACGAGCGAACTCGAGCTCGAACTCGAGCTTTATAAAAAAATAATCGAACGAACTCGAACAAAAGTTTTAGCTCGAATTATTAAACGAACGAGCTCGAACAGTGTTCGAACACTTAATCGAACGAGCTCAAATTTCGATGTTTGGCTCGGCTCAGCTCGTTTACTGACTCTACAAATTTATAAATAAATATTATTATTTCACACACACACATATATATATATATATATATATATATATATATATATATATATATTTTTTTTTTTTTTTTTTTGAAAACCAAACCTTGTATTAAAAACTTCAAGAACAAAGTAGCCACTCGGTATGCAAAGCATCCAATACCGTAGGATGCGAAGTGTGATACCGGAATACATCGGACTCCAAATTAAACCCAATCCTGGCTAGTCTAT
This sequence comes from Cynanchum wilfordii, assembly GCA_025388415.1. Classification (NCBI taxonomy): domain Eukaryota; kingdom Viridiplantae; phylum Streptophyta; class Magnoliopsida; order Gentianales; family Apocynaceae; genus Cynanchum; species Cynanchum wilfordii. The sequence continues at coordinate 42,673 of JAHSUH010003627.1, read as the reverse complement.
GTGCAATATAATTGGTATCCCTAGGACAGAACTTAACATCAACAGTTTCCAAACGTTTAACAAGAATTTTAAGATCATCCACAATTGCCCCTAGCATAGACAAATTCTTGTGTGAATCACCAAGCTGATGAACAAGTTTCTGACAATCAGATTCAATTGTTATTGGAAGGTTTCTAAAATCCCATAAACACTCCAAACCTTTCCCCAAAGCAAGAGCTTCAAGCATGCTCCGCAGATGTGGCATGGATCAAAGGTCCTGCACCCGACTTGAGCACTTCTCGAGCATGATTACGAAGGACAAACCCGAACTCAGCTCCCGTTGAGAGATAAGAAGCATCACAATTTAATTTCAGCCAACCAATATCGGGAGGATGCCATCGCGAAGGATGGTCACGTGTGCGATCAAGACGCCTGCGATCCTCGGTCTCAACAGATTGAAAAGTTGCTAAGAACTCCAAAACTCTATCAATGGAATCTTCCGGCTTCTTATGTCCCCCACTGAAAACCAATGTATTACGTGATCCCCAAAGCCCCCATAGACAAATAATATATTGGCTAAGGGTTTTAGGAGAGTCGGTGGAACTATCCCAAATAAACTGAAAGAATTGCAGCCACGATTGAGCTTTACTCAAATATTTATAAGGATATAATCCTGCATATTTCCAAGCTAGCTTAGCATAAGCACAATAGAAAAATAGGTGATGATCATTTTCCACTGCCATAGAAAAATTGAGCAGTAATTTTCACACCTCGTTTCTGCAAATTGAACCCCGAAGCAATGGAATTATGACAGAGCTGCCAGGCAAATATTCGAACTTTGGGGGGAGATGTTTCTTCCATAATAACAACCAATCTTGGTTTGGATAAGAACAACTAGCTTTTGCAGATTGATGTAGTTGGAGACCCATTCGATATGCAGACGATACAGATAAATTCACCATGTGATGTAAAGTGCCACACCCATTGATCCTCTCGTCCTGATGCACTAAGAGGTATACTTGCAATCAATTCACGATCTCTCCGGCAAAAAAGAACATCCAGTAAATCTATTCTCCACACACCATTATGGATCAAATCCCCAACTTTCACCGAGTTGTGTAAAAAACACAGTGAAGTAATGGGTCTAAAATCACCATAAGAGGGTATCCAAGGATCTTGAAAAACCCTTACCTTCGCACCATTACCAATCTGCCACCTAATCCCCTTAACCAATAATTCCCTACCGAATAATATGGATCGCCAAATATATGAGGGTCTGTATCCATGTCTAGCCTTCAGAAAATCTGAATTTTTATAGTATTTGGCCTTCAAAACCTTGGCCACCATGGAATTCGGGTATTGTATTAGACGCCATCCTTGTTTAGCCAAAAGAGCTTGATTGAACAGATGTTGATTCTTGAATCCCAAACCTCCGGAACATTTTGGTTGGCAAATTTTGTCCCATGCAACCCACGCCATACCTCTCCCCTCCTCATTGGAGCTCCACCAAAACCTTCGAATAGATGATTGTATGTCATTACAAACAGCCATAGGTAGCTTGTAAACAGACATAGCGTAGTTAGGTATGGCTTGAAGTACAGATTTAATAAGAACCTCCTTCCCACCCCGGGATAAAAGTTTCTCCTTCCATCCATGAGACTTCTTCCAAATTCTCTCTCGTGAAAAAGAGAATATAGCTTTTTTAGAACGACCAATTAAATATGGGAGTCCCAAATAATTTCCTTCACCCACGCTAGTACGCATACCCATGTGAATAGCTATATCATTTTTCCGATTCGCAGCCATGCTTTGTTTGAAAAGAAAATGGCAGATTTGTTAATGTTTATTTTCTCGTCCCGAGGCCTTTGCATACATTTGAAGCACCGACACTAGTATAGTAGCACTAGAGGGAGCATCCTGCATAAATAACAAGCAATCATCTGCAAAAAATAGATGAGTGAGATGAGGTGCACATCTTCCCATTCGAATGCCGCGCCATAAATCTTGGGAAGCAGCCCTCTTAATAAGGTTAGAGAGACCTTGAGCACAAAGAATGAATAAATACGGGGACAAAGGATCTCCCTGTCGTAAACCTCGGGTAGGGATAAATTATTTCGAAGGTTCCCCATTAACAAGTATCCGGAAGTGCACCGACGTAACACACTGCATAACTAGATCTACCAAGTGATGCGGAAAATCCATTTTAAGCAAAACCCACCTCGGGTAACCCCATTCCACTCTATCATAGGCCTTACTCATATCAATCTTGATGGCGTAGGCATCCCTAGAATTCTGATTTCCAATCATCTCTAACCAGTGAAACACCTCGGAAGCCACAATGATATTGTCGGTGATCAAACGGTTACTAATGAAAGCACTCTGGGTTTCATCAATAACATCCTTAAGAAAAGGCTTAATACGATTCACCAAAGCACTTTAGATAACAATTTGTACTCCACATTACACAAGCTAATAGGCCTAAAATCTACCATTGATGTAGGATCCTTAACTTTAGGAATTAGTGTAATAAAAGTCTCATTTAACTCAGAGAGAGAGTTACCTCCATTCAACACATTCAGTAGCATAGATGAGATTGCGGGACCAACAGTATGCCAATGGTATTGGTAAAATTTTGCATGAATGCCATCAGGTCCGAGAGACTTGGTAGGGTGCATCGACTTGAGAGCAATCTGGATTTCTTGGGCAGTGAAAGCAGCCTCCAAACCGGATTTAGCCTCCTGTGATATTCTAGCAAAACAAATATCATGAAAAATGCCATCAAAATCATCGGTGCTTGTTTCTGTGGTGAACAAATCCTGAAAATATCTCACAGCCACATCAGAAATACTCCGTTGTGTATTAACAACAGCTCCGTCCTGATGCAATTTTTTTTGGATTTTATGGCGTCTAAACCGGTGATTAGCATGATGGTGAAAATATGTCGTATTACGGTCGTCGTTCATTAACCAATTAGATCGGGATCTTTGCTTCCAATATCCATTTTCCACCTCCACCAGCTCCTCCAATCGGGTAAGGAGTACTTTTATCTGTTCATCATTACCAGCTGAAGCTTCTAATTCAACCAATTTCTTGCGTGTCTTTTTTATTTCCTTGTGGATGACACCGAACTGCCTTTTACTCCAAACCATCATATTAATTTTAATATCCTCCAAAGCTGCCGTCACTGAGGAAATCAAAATGGGATTAGAACATGACCAAGATTCCGTAACTAAACTATTACAAACAGAATAGTTTAGCCACCATGGTTCCATACGTAATATTCGTTGTGCCCTCCGGTGAATTTCCTAAGAGAAAAAAAGCTGAAGGGCATGATGATCAGATGACGACATTGGCAAAGTCGTTACATGACAATGATGCTGAGATTGACGAAAAGCCAGGTTACCAAAACAACGATCCAATTTTGCAGGTACCGAGCCATCCCCCACACGTTTATTCCACCAAGTATAGGTTGTTCTTTCCATGAAGACCTCCACCAATTCCAGATTTTCCACCGTGGTTCGAAAATCTTTCAATTGCCACTCCGGCCTCCCTCGTTTGCTAGTAGTTTCAGTGTTGGATAAAAGTTCATTAAAATCTCCTATTAAACACCATGGGAGACGTCTATTTTCATCAATTCTTCGAAGAAGATCCCAAGATTGTTTGCGTTGAGAAGTCCTCTAATGCCCGTAAAAGCCGGTTAAAAAACATCCTCACGATGGTAACCAGTTATCCACCCACATATCAATATGACCCAAAGAATAGCTCATCAATCCGACATCCAAATCGTCCCTCCACGGAAGGATTAAACCACCCCCGAAACCATCACGTTCTACCATAAAACCTTTATGAAAACCAAGTTGTTGTTTAAGAAAAAGAAAATTACACTGTTGTAGTCTAGTCTCCATGAGAAAAATAAGAGCAGGCTTGAGAGACCGGACCAGGGTCTTTAGATCATGAATTGCTCGGGGTGACCCCAAACCCCGGCAATTCCAACTAATACAACTCATGGCAATCGGCGGGGTTGCCATGCAACTCCCGCCGTTGACACTTTCTTTTTCTTCGAGACTGTCGGGACGACAATCTCATTGGAGACAGAGGTAATCTCCATGTTCAACCTTTTCCTTGGGGTAACATGTCCCTTACCTTTATCAACTGATTGCCCAAGCTGTGAATCGGGGTCTTCAACAATTGTCGATTGTTGCGCCACGCATGTCATATCCAATATTGGGGGTACCTCACCCAAATCAGTACTTGAGAAGTCTTCATTACGGTTCATTTCTTTACTATCCTCAAAAAAAACAGTAGAGAAAATTTGATCCGAAGGGACATTATCTATGCCTCCCATCCATGGTCCATATGGCGGGGATTTCACATCCATATCGCCTGCCGTCACCATTGCACAGGTCCGGAATCGATGTCCAATGATGCCACAGAGAAAACAAAAATTTGGCAGCCTCTCATATTTAAATAACCCCAAATGGGTACTTCCATCAGGAGTGGTGAAACGTATCATTTGTCTTAAGGGTTTGTTAATCTCCACCAAAACCCTAAAGCGAAAGAATTTTGTATCTAAAACACGATCTTCACGCAGCTGCAGAACTTTGCAGGAATCCAAGGATCGGGCGAGCTTTCTTCCAACTTCCAGAGTGTAGCAATACCGAGGCAACCCAGTTAAAGTTACCCAAAAGAATTCCTTGTCTAGATCCTGCACAGAAATAAGGGACTTACAGGTGCGTGATCGAACGAGAACCAAATTATTTTCATAGTTCCAAGGACCGTTCGTGAGCACATACGTGACAGTTTCTTGAGTACCAAAAAATATTTGGTAATAGATATCATCCCTCTTTTGAATGGAGAAAGAGCCACATTTCCATGCACGTCCAATGGCAGCTTTAAACCCCTCAAGATTTATAGATTTCCCACCATGAATGTGAGCAAAAATACTGATCTCATCTTCCTTTAGGCCTTCATTAATATCTTGATCATCCAACACAAAGCATGCATGTTCACCCTCTTGAAGCACCACATTACTCAGACGTTTCAATATTGATTCATCCATTGCAAAATCACACCAGATCGTAAAAATACAGAGACAATATAGAGACAACAAACACTGGTAGAACACTTTTTGGTAGAGAAAAACAAACCGGCAACACTCCCTAGTGACGAGAACCGTCACCGGAGATCCACTTTTTCCGTAACAGTTTAGATCTGAGAAAACCGCCACTCAAGATATTCTTGAGAGAAAAACCCCCACATTTTGGGAGAGAAATAGGGAACCTTGTTCCCCAAAAAAATTTGTCTACACACACATATATATATATATATATATATATATATAAAATAAATTTTTTGCAATATGAGGTTTTTATATTTACAGAAATTTGCTTCCATGAATCCGCATTTATATCTTTCTTTAGGATTCCTGCAACCACAACAACAGCCAAGGGCATAGTGTAGAATACACCTTCAGAATTATTGCAAAGATAAAGAAAAAGATTTACAATAGGGTCCCTTGTTCCTTGTAATTTCCATCTTTTTTTCCCTTGAACAATGCACCTTCAAAATTATTCCAAACACACAATAAGTTTGGAAAATGAATAAAAATTGAGGAAAACAAAAAACAAAGTCCTTGATCACTTTACAGAAACACATTGTTCCCTGATCTCACCATCCTTTAACAAGTTCTGAGTAATTGAATGAGGAAAATAAAAATACAAATATGACCAGTATACAGAAATAATCATTAACAGCACCTTTATTATTATTATTATTATTATTATTATTATTATTATTATTATTATTATTATTTATTTTCCTTTTCATGCTAACAAGGACCTCTTACATTTCCATGTTCTTAAAAGAAGAAAGAAATTTAAGTTCTGTACTAGCAATAGAGAATCAAGATCTGATAATCAAATTGCCAATTAGTGACATCTCTTCTTAAAACAAGTTCTAACTGTTACTGCAAAAATTTATGCTAAAAAAGATATCTTGAAAGTAAAGAGTGATGTAGCCATGTGATTAAAGTTTCATGAGAATGGAACAGTTTGGCCAATTTTTGTTTTTGACAGCTGAAGCCAACAAAAAAACAAAATTAGCTAAATTATGCAGAAGCCAAAGCTCTTCATCAATTTCCTATCTTTCATATTCCTTCTAACTTCTTCTACAGCATCCCAATTATCAGAATCTGCATAAACCATATAACAACAGCATTCTCTGGTTCTGACTTAACTTGTAATTTCCCCAAAAATCCTACAAGCAGAAGCTAGAGAACTCCAGATCCTATTAGTATGTCTAAAAGGCATTAGACACAAAAATATCACAAGCATCCTCAAGCCTCCCCGCCTTTCCAAGGTTAAGGCCAGCACGGTTACAGGCCATTAAGATTTCAATAAACATTATTGCATCCACTTTCACTTCCTCCTGTTTCATCTTGTAAAACAGTTGCAATCTAACTTCTCATTTTTTAAGCAAGGAAGCAAGATTTCTGGAACAAGAAAATGTCACCATCAAAAGTTTTCTCAAGATTCAAGCTTTTAATATTACACATGTTTTTAGAAAAGAAAAGAATTAAAGGAAAGGAATAAGAATCTACCTCTCTCATCTATCCAGCTGTTGAGAAGCTATTAAGAAATTGAATACTTAAGGCCTTCGTTTCCAGCATCCATTTGGTCCTCAACAATTTTTTGAAACGAATTTGACAAATTTTCACTGCAATTGTCCACCTCAATTCTTCTCAAGGTAGTAACTGAACCAAATCTGGCAGGTAGTTCTCTCATTTTATGACAATTTCTAACAAGAACTTGTTCTAGGCAAGGGAAGGATTCATCAGATGCATTCCATTCTTGAACGTATGAGATTCTGAAAAAAAAGTATTTCAGCTGCAAGAATTCATCATCTTCCACATCCCATCTGTCATCCTCGAAGTCTGCTTCTAGTTTTAGAACTTCAAGATTGCATAGTTTCCCAATCGATGATATCATAGAACCTGATAATAGCGGTACCATCAAATACAGTTTCTTGAGAGTTGAGGGAAAGTCCAATGTGGAGGGAGAAATAGCAACAGTTTCTCGTCCCCTTAGACTAAGAATGGCCAACTTCAAAGATTCAAGCTTCTTGAAGTAGCTCGATAGATGAACACAGAAAAAACATCGAATACCAATTTTCAGTATGTTGGGTAACCTTTGAGCAAGCCTTTCGAAACACAACTCATCATAAACAAGTACTGTAGTTAAAGTCTCTAAATTTGACAATGCAGAAGACATGTCAGGCACCATCTTATAAAAATCTTCTGTATATTTAATACAACATGTACTTGCAAATATATGCCGTAAATTTGTCATTTTCATCACAACATTCGGTAAGAACAATATTTGTCTCGAATGGAAGCGCAGAACCTCCAGCCTCAAAAGATTGACTATATATGGTGGGATTGTTTCACAAAAAACTCCCAACAGTCTTAGATGAATGAGTTGTGTTATATCATGAAAACCGGTTTGTGTCACAATAACATTAGTCAGGTCCAAAATTCTTATAAGTTTAAACTCTTTAAGGAAACCAGGGGGATAAGAAGCACGAGCAGACCATTCAACAGAAACAAGAAGTGATCGAAGACCCGGAACAATAGGTTTGGAATCAAGAAAAGGCCCCCATTTTTCATGCACATTGATACGGTAGCTTTGATAGTTGTTTAGGATAGAAGAATGATCAGAAACATTATCTGGAGCCAGAAAAAACCTTCCTTCCTTGACTTTGATCAAGCATAACTGGTGCAATAAGTCATGAACACGACACTTCTTGATCCCATTTCTGGAACTTCTCTGGGCAACAAAAACTAGGCTTCTGGAAACTAATTCCATCAAGTACTCTTTGGCTACCACCTCCCTGGTTTTCATTCCATCACTCTGCACAAACCCCTCCGCTATCCAAAATTGGATCAACTTCTTGGCAACAATTATTTCATCTTCTCGAAACGCTCCAAGATAAAGAAAGCATGGTTTCAGATAATATGGTAAATGTTTGTAACTTAGTTCTAGTATGTCCATGCACCCTTCACTTGTAATATATGGTTTTACATTTTCAGAAATTTTCTTCCATGAATCCACATCCTTATCTTTCTTTAAGAGCCCTGCAACCACAACAACAGCCAAGGGTACCCCTCTGCAATTTTCTGCGATTGTCTTTCCAATGTTTGATAAAGTTGGAGGACAACAATCTCCATGGAATACCCTCGTCCTCAATAAACTCCAGCTTTCTTCATGTGAGAGTGGATGAAGGTCAACGATTGAACAATTAGCTTTAACTTCCAAAGCAACATTACGATTTCGACTTGTGAGCAAAATTCTACTTCCATTATAGTCATCAGGAAATGACAATTGTAATTCACACCATGCCTCAGCATCCCACATGTCATCCAGAACAACTAGATACCTTTGCCCCTTAAGACATTTTCGGAGCCGATCAGATAAGTCTTCCTGAGTTAGACATTCAAATAGTTCTGGAGGCATAGTCTCACTAACAACTTCCATAATGTCAACATATACCTTTTTAATATCGTATGCTTGAGAGATGCAGCACCATGCAAGTTTATTAAAGTGATGTTTAATACAGGTATTTTGAAAGAATCTCTGTGCAAGATGTGTCTTACCTTGTCCGGGCATCCCAACAATTGCAACAATGTCACGCCCAACCTCTCCAGCAACAAGACAATCAATTATTCTCTGTTCGTCCTCCATAAATCCCACCTTGAAATCTTCCTCATTTCTGGCATTATAAGCTTCTTGTCGTCCAGGAAGGACATGTTGGGAGTTCAATTTGGCACTGATGACTCTGTCGTTGTACATCTGGTCATTCTGTCTATTGTTTGATACTTCATTCTTAATAGACTGAATCTTTTCTATTGCATTAGAAAGATGCATCAGATTAGACCAAATAGGAATATCAGTGGATGATAAACAGAAGTCTGTAACATAGTCCACAAGGTATGCCATATTGCTTGCTTGGATCCCAATTTCTTGTAGTTTTTTATGCTCATGATCATCTTGTAGTTCAAAGATATCCATGAGAGAGGGCCTAAGAAGTGATAGCTCCTCGTGGACTATTGCAATTAGATGTTTCTCAAATGGGAACAACCCTGCCTCAGCTTCCAACTTCTTCTGCAGATTTACCAAGATGAAATCAAAAAATCTCCTTGTATTCATCTTAGGGGCATTGCTCCATGACAAACCTGGAATCTGATGAACATGAAGATGTCTGACCTCTGCTTTGGCCTTGTTAATCTTTTCTAGAAAATCATTAAGCAGAGTGTTCCTTCTCTCAGCAACATCTTCACCCAGTTTCTCCATACAAAGTGAACAAATCAAAGATTTTGCCTGGTCAAGCAAAAGATTTGTTTGTGAACAAATTGACTTCTCATCTTCAGCATCTGCCTTTGGTGGATCCACAAGTAATGCTGTCCAAAATGCCAGTCCTTCTCTGAGCATATCAAACCGATCATCCATGACCACAATAAATTCCTCTAGAATCATTTTGGTAAACTTCTCAACAGTATTTCGCATCACAGGAATTTCAGATACATTTGATGGTCTTAAAGCCTTTAGAACTAAGATATACGCCTCTACATACTCCAGAATACTGAGATTGAACTTCTGCAGTGAAGAGCAAACGATAGAAATCTGCTTCTCATCCTTCTCATCAACCCAATACAGAACAACTATAGCTGCAGCAGTATTAACCCAAGGCTCAAAAAAAATCTAAGAAATTTTGCAAATTTTCATCCAGATTTTCCATTTTTCTAGCAATTATTGGAGCATAGTTTAACATCTCTTCAAGGATTTGCATTTGTTTCTTCACAGGGTCAATCAGATTTGGTTTTATGTTCTTAAAATCCTTTAGTTTCAAGAGTATAAGGTTGATGAACACGAAGATACCATAATCTTTAGTAGAATAATTACCTTGCAATAACCGATCAACTATTCCGATAAAGAATTGCTTGAGACGAGGCTTGACTATCTGATCTAAGGTTTTCAGAAAGTCGGAGAAACCAGAATCCCATGGATCATAGAAGGTATGACGATTTCAATTAACTTTGAATTTTCGATTAACTTTGAATGTCGCTGCTACCTTTAGAAGTCCTCCTACTTTCGTTTCAGCCATAGTTTGAATATTATCAAGGTATTTAGATCTTACCCCATGATTTAGCAAGAGCATGAAAGTCATTTGCTGCAACATACCTCCTGTTGCAGGGTCGAAATTTCGTGCTGCATAAATGGAGTTGATGATCCGAAATCTAAACTCCAAATATCTTGCCGTAGATATACAGAACGAAGCAGAATGAGAGAAGAGTGGAGCTCTTCCGTTGATGAACTGATAATCGGAGCTTGAGTAAGTATCCATGGGTAAGAAGAGGATGAACCAGAATTCGAACTCGGATTCATATAAATCCCTGAATCATAATCCGGAAGAAACAGAGATTTAGAATTCCTCTTCTCTCAAAGAAATGGGTTCGTCGGTCAACTTTTGCAGACCAGAGAGCTTTGAGAAGAGTGGGAATAAAATAATGAACTCCCTAACAAAACCATGAGATTTTTTCCTCAAAGCTCTGTTAACCCACTTCAGATTCAAGGTGTAATACCGCGAAATATTTTAAAATTATATGTCATACTACCAGCCAGTTGAAAGGTCCATTCTTAGTTTTTGATTTCTTTAAATACCTGATACATGTATATATATATATATATAAAAATATATCTGTTAGATTTTTACATCCCAGATTTATTTCTTGTTTAAACTTTTCTGCCAAAACGAATCAACCAAAAAATAATATGACTGAAAAATAAAGAACACAGACGATTTTATCGTGGTTCCCAATATACATTGAATCAGTGTATACTAGTACATAAACGTTGAACCTCAATTAAATTGAGCTCTCACTGCACTAAGAATAAATTTACAAATACACATTCGAGATGAAAAACAACACAGAAAAATAAGAACAGTCTTTTGTCTAGAGCTGTTCGCGAACCGAGCTGTTCGAGCTCGTTCATTTATTAATCGAACCGAACTCGAACAAATTTTTAGGCTCGATTAATTATCGAGCGTACTCGAACACTGTTCACGAACATTCGATTATGTTCGTGAACATATTATTAATTTTTTTATTATACTTTTTATATATATTATTAAAAAAAAAAAAAAAAACTAGGGTTTAACACATTGGCGACTGCATATTTACATTATATTCTAGGGTTTGTCCTTTGTGAGAACATTATATTCTCATTCCACATTTCCACGGCTGCTTCCATAGTTCCATTCCATCATATTTTCTTTCTATATTTTTTTTACATTATATTCTAGGGTTTGTCCTTTGTGAGAACATTATATTCTCATTCCACATTTCCACGGTTGCTTCCATAGTTCCATTCCATCATATTTTCTTTCTATATTTTTTACACACCGGCGGTTGCTTCCCGTGAGGAGAGGATTTGGGGAAACAAGATCGGAAAGCCTCATACCATTCCTTGTGAGTCTCATTCACCCTTAATTTCATTTTTAAAAACAAATCCATTGATGCGTTATATGTGTACATATATATCCGTGTATATATATATATATCTCTGTGTGTGTAAATATATATATATATATATATATTTATATCTGTGTGTTTATATACATATATATGTATATATATATATATATATGTGTGTGTCTTATATATATATATATATATATATATATATATATATATATATATATATATATCCGTGTTTGCCTTTTAATTTCTGTTTTTTTTATTGATATTTTTTTTTTGATTGATTACAGAGCATTCAATTGTTCGGATTGCCTTCTTTTGCTTCTTCCGTCAGTAAGTCTCATTCACCCTTAATTTCATTTTTAAAAACAAGTATATGTGTATGTGTGTATATATATATATATATATCTGTGTATATATGTGTATATATATATATATCTGACTATCTGTGTGTTTATATATATATATATGTGTTGTGTCTATATATATATATATATATATATATATATATATATATATATATATATATCTGTGATTGTGTTTATATATATATACTTGTTTCTGTTTATATATATATATATTAATATTTATATTTTTATTATTTACTTCTTTCTGTGTATATATATATATATATGTGTGTCAGTGTGTGTGTCTATATATATATATATATATGTGTGTCTATATATATATATATATATCTGTGTGTGTGTGTGTTTATATATATATATATATATTAATACATATATCTTTATTATTTACTTTCTTCTGTTTATATATATATATATATATATATATATATATATATATTAATATTTATATTTTTATTATTTACTTCTTTCTGTTTATATATATATATATATATTTTTTTTTTTATATTTATATTTTTATTATTTACTTCCTTCCGTGTATAATCGTGTTTTAATGTCGGTTGATACAGTTGAAATGATTTTATGTGCATCCGATTGGGTGCGTAATCTTCACGGACTTAAGAAAGACAAAAAACAGGTTTTTTTTTTTTTTCCTTTTTTCATTTCTCCTTTATTTTGTATGTATAAAAATAATATTTATTATGTTTAAGAATAATTTTTATATATTTAATAAATATATCTTTTTTTTGCAGGTGGAGGATGAACATCCATCTTTTGAAGAAATTTCTTTATCCTTGTACTAAATTGATTGATTTTAGTTATTATATGAAATTTTTGGATATGAATTTATCATACAGTGTAATTGTGGAAGATGACTTTTATAATTATTATTTGTGCTTTTAATTTGTATCTTTTATGATTTTTTTAGAATTTATTATTTCATGCGAATTTTTTATAATATTTTTTTAATTTATTGAATGGTTAAATAGTTAAATTATATAAATTTTTGTTATTTTAGAAATTTGAAGCCTTATAAAATTTAATATTATTATTATTATTATTTCAATATTTGAACACACTCGAACTCGAGCTCAAACTCGAGCTTGAGTATTCTTGAAAGTTAAACGAGCGAACTGGAGCTCAAACTCGAGCTTTATAAAAAAATAATCGAACGAACTCGAACAAAAGTTTAGGCTCGAATTATTAAACGAGCGAACTCGAACACTGTTCGAACATTTAATCGAACGAGCTCAAATTTCGATGTTCGGTTCGGCTCGGCTCGTTTACAGCTCTACTTCTGTCTATACAAGAATCCGAAACCCAGATTCTACGGTACCACGCATGGCACTTTCCGATCAGCACAAACACTATACAACCAAAGCAATATACGGAAGAAAAGAAACGCGACTAACTGCTGTACATCACAGTATAGAAATCACAAGGATAAACCCAAAATTCCGACCAGATCACCAAACCCTAATTTCGGAACTCTTTGAGAGAGAGAGAGAGAGGGGCAGAACAGACGGTAATGTAAAAATAATTTTTCATCCGGAATTTCAGTGTGTATATGATATACTTATAGGTAGGGTAGAAATAGGGTTTCAAGGTAGGCCGTTGGATTAACATCATGGACGAACTAGATTGAATCTCATGAGAACAGAAACGACGTCGTTCCGTTTGACAGAGTTGCACTCAATTGTGTCATCCTACTGTCGTTTTAGGCATATGGAATGTCGTTTTGATTCACACTAACAATATCTATCAAAAAAAATATATATATAAATATAAAATCACTCACGAAGATTCATGAATTAGTAGATGTCCATCATCGAATATGAATACCAAAGATTTATTGTATTTAGATGTACATTGAATTGTGAATAGAGGTGATATATATGTAGACACAGAAATTTTATTTTTCACAATATCACCTATGATATGTTTATCTTTTAGTGGTTAAGAGTATCACTCTTTGTAAAAACATATCAAAAATTATTTTGAATGAGATATAATAATATTCTCTTTATATCATTTTGAATTATTAAATTGAAGTTTTTTATTCAATTAAAATTAATATTTAAATGATTTTTAAATTTTGAATTATTTAAATATAATATATACATGTATATCTCAGCAGGATATATACCTAATATATATATATATATATATATATATATATTTTATGATTCACTACACAGTTATTTACTAATTAATTAATTTTAGAGAGAATTATATGATATTTCAAAAAAGATGAATCATATTTTCTCAAAACGGGTTACCTGGTGGGATATTAATTAATTAAGAATATAAAAAAAATGATATTCTATTAGAATTCATTTCAATTAAGATTTGGACTATTAGACCTGATAAAATATAACATCAACTTCAGTATTGATGGAGGAAGTTAATCATCAACTTAGTTACACAGGGATTGATTCTAAGTATGTCAATTAAGCTTGTCTAAGTAAGAAATAAAAATACATAAAGTCAAGTGTGTTGTGGTCGAATGGTCAATAACCACACTCTTAATCCGAGTTGGGAGTTCGACACCCAACTCAGTCATAGTGTTGCCAACCCAACAATTATGTTGTCGATTCAAGTGTGAATTATTCCGGTTAATCCGGACACCACACGAAAAAAATAAAAAAACATAAAACACAAGTTTAAATCTCAATGGTACAATTTATTCAAAATTATTGCCAATATATAAAGAAAAAGAAGATTTACATTAAGGACCCTTAAAATTTCCATCTTTTTCCTTGTACCATACATCTTCAAAATTATTCCAAACACATCATCAACAAAATGAATCAATTGAGAAACAAAACAAAACAACCGGCCCCCCAAAAAAAAAAAAAAAAAAAAAAAAGAAGAAAAAGTCCTTGATCAGTTTACAAAAGCACACTGTCTCCTAATCTCACCATTCTTGCCAGTAAGAACTCCAATCTTACCCATTTTCACCATGGATTCAGCAAAATCTTTAAAGAAAGTTGAAGAAGTTTTAGCCTGAAGTTTAACATAAGCACTGGTAAATTTATCATCAAGAAGAGCAGCATCAGATTGGAACAACCCTCTTCTTTTAGCTACAACTGTATAGTAATCTCCATCAAATGTTTTAAAGCTTCCTGGATCCATTTCTACCAATGTTTTCACATCTCCTGCCTTACATTTGCTCTTCAATTTAGGAACGTATTCGGAATCCAACGTTGGATCACTGTCGCCTCTGCCTGTGAAATTGTACAGTCTGTTTGAAAAACCTGTGCAGTGAGATGTTCCAATTGTGTGTCCTCCTGAAATCCAGCCCATGAATATCACCGTTAAATTTATTTATATAAATCGTGTCAATTGGTTTATATGTTTTTATTTTATTACCAGAAAGGACTACAAGGTCTTTGACATTCAAACCCTTGGCAGCAAATGATGCTTTGAGTTGAGTAATATTGGCGAATGGTGCTGGTACATTTGGCAACACCTCATTCACGTTTGAAACTCTTCCATCTCTACGTCCCAATGGCACTTTCCAGAACGGTCCTCCAATCTGGTGAAGCAAAAAAAATATATATTTTATTGAAAATTTTGAATATTGGAGTCGTTCAACGAGTATAACGAGAAAATATATTGTGATAACTATATGAAATTACGGGATTCATATTAGTTGTGAGCGTCTATATAAATAGTAAGACTTAAGATTTTCTCAAGTCATAGTTAGACTTTACTAACACAATTCGACTAAAGTATATGAGTTATGGTAAGACTCTTTTTTTCGAAAAAGAGTTATATTTTATAGATGTAACTCAAATTAAATTTAAATTAGTCGAAGTAATAGAATTCAAATACTAAAATTATTACCATTGAAACAGCATCACGAGCAACTAAAGCCAAGATATCTGCACAAGAAACAACACCAGGGCACTTCTTTTCTACTGCAGATTTTGCTGCATCTATTATTTGGAAACCTCTCAGAGATTGGTTCGGAATTGCTTCTTTCTCAGACCTGTTGTTGCTTGTGGAGTTCACTAATACTGAACCATCACATCCCTATAATATATATATAATATATTCATACATTAAACAAGAACATGTTATTACTAGCTCAGTTATATATATATATATATATATGCACACAATATCATGCATCCATGATGATGTAAAAAAAAGTGACCAAAAATTAAAAGGGTTTTTGGAAATTCTTATCACCATCAAAAGTAATACTAAATATATTTGACAAATATCTCAAGTTAAAAATCTATATCATTATTTCAAATCAAATTCGGAAAGATTTTCAAATGCAAGATTGGGAGTATCAAAATATGTATATATATAATATATATATATATATATATGAACATGTAAGCATACCCTAACAAAGCAATCATGGAAATGCATTCTGAGCAAAGGAGCAGCAAGGGTTGGTGCCCTAGAAATGGCTTGAGCTGTTGTCTTTTTTATGATAGCCTCAGCAGCAGGACATGTTTTTTGATAGTATCCAAGTTTCAAATCCTGTGCATTACACAACTCAAAGGAAAGATGAACAACAAGCACAAAAATCACAAGAGGCCTCAGAAAATCAGCCATTTTTCTCTCTTTCTTTTTTTTTTTTTTTTTTTTTTTTCCTCAAAGAAAAAAATTGATAGTTGTGATGATTTCAGCCTAATGACAAGATACAATTAGGTATTTATAGTAATGTTTTGGAAGTCTTTAATTAATTGAATTGAATTTGTCTTGCAAGAGCTGTCACAGTGGTTAGTGATGAAGTAGTGTTGTCTCAACTTAGCAATTAATATTTGTAACTTTATGTTGACTTTTAATATATATATTGAGTTCGACACCCCATTTCAGCTATAGTGCTTGTCAGATCACGGTGTTGAATTAGTCGGAATATATATATAAAGTTAGAAATTAAAATATAAAGAGCTGCATAATGTTATACCAAACCATTCTTTACGTAGATTAATTCGTATTTGAACAAGATAAGTTTCGATCTCAAATTTTAAATCGTTGTATAAATATAAATACAAATTCAATCTCACAATCTCATCACTTCAGTCGTAAAAATTTCTTACTAATTCACTTGCGCCTTGAAGTTAAATTTCATACACATGAAAACATCCTAAGTTGGATAAGTAAAAAAAGTATATATATTGTCTTTAAAAAAAATGACTATTTAAATTACACAATTAAGTAAATATGTTTCATGTCTTAACCAATTTGACTTTGTGATTTACGTGAAAAGGATAAGAAAGGAATTAATGTCATTTTTCAGCAAAAATCAATGATCAATCAAGAATAATGAGTTGACTTTGCATGTTACTTCCGACATGCACATGCATGTTCCAGCCGGCCGATCAAAGGAATCATGCATCTGCATGGATATATCTTTTAATTTCAACGTTCACTTTGGATCATGCATTACGCCCTCTTAATTCTATTATTTATATATATATATCTCGTTTCACATTGATAAATGAAGTGAATGTGTAATGATATATAAGAATGAACCTAAATATTCATAGTCAACTTGATATATCTTTTTAATGTAGTGAGGATAACACCAAGTAATTGACCGTGAATGCCCACTTGAGAGGGTCATCACAATATATATTAATTCCTATTGAATGTCTTTAGTGTTAGATTATTTTTGTTCATATAAACCAGTTTATATGTATATTATATATAGAGAGAGATTCTTATATTTTTATTATTTGAACAATTAAATTTTTATATTTATCTTTAAAATTTTTTAATTATCAAATTAATTTGTCCAAATTTTTATATTAATTTGTTAAATTATTTTTTATTTAATTTTTTTATTATTTTTGTTTGAATAAATTGATTTTCAAAATATTTTTGATTAGATGAATTGATGTTTACAAATTTTTGAGAATTTATTGGTTTAAATAAAAATAATTTTAGAATTAATTTGTCTAAATGATAATATGTTGAAAATTAATTTATTTAAATAAAAATAAAATATAAAAATCCAACTAGGTATAGAAAATATAGAGATTTAAATGTCTAAAAAACCTAAAATCTTCTTTATCTAATAAAAAATAATTTAGAACTAAAACATCAAATTTCCTAATTCCATGCTTTAACATTAGTTCTGACAGAACATGCATGTTAATTTAGCATTAGTTCTGTCAATTACATGGACAGATAATGCAAGAAATTCCAGAATTTTTTTCATTCTATCAATCGAGTTTTTTTCATTCGAGATAAATATCTAATCATAAAATGTGTTTCATTTTTATAAATAAAAAATCAAACTTTCAACCTCATAACTAAGGGAGGAGACGAGCAACCATGACACCACACCTCGTGATCTTAAAACTTCTGCAACTTCTGCATTTAGCTACCAGTCATAACTTTTAGTGTGTTGCGAAATCATGACCTTCAGGTCATAAGTGAGTCTGCTACCAACTGAGCTACGCATTCTTGACATATATATTCAGAATTATTCATCTAAATTTGAATTAAAATTTTCTCTTTTTTTTTTTCTGTTGTTTCCTTCAAGGAGTTGGAACGAACAGGTGTGAGACCCAGCCCTAAGGAGGGGTAAATAAGGAAATTTACAAGTCTTTTTTTTATTATATAAGTATTTTAATTATATCATTTTATATTATTAGAGTAGGGTGAAGAATAAAATTAGGGTTTTAAGAAAATAATATGTGGCGACGGTTTTGAGTTTTAAAAGAGACAAGCATCAGAAGGGAACAATTGTAGAGATTTCAATTGACGAGAGTTAGCGAGTCGGAATTCAGACATTGATTTGGGTGATATTGATTGGAATTACCAGAGGTGAGTAAACGGATACTTTTCTAAAAGAATCAATTTTCTGATTTGCCATTAAGTTTTGTATATAATATATACTTATACTGTCGATTAAAAAAAAGAGAACAAAAGAATTGATTTTTGTTTGGAATTTTCTGAAACTTACAAAGATATACGTGTATATATACATTTATATTAACAATTTCGGAAACCATATTTATTTTAATTTATACATGTTGCGGCGAATTAAACAGGAGCAAACAGGAGCGGCAATGGCCAAATCTATTCTTTATATATATATATATATGAATTTTAGTTTATTTTATTTTTACTGAATTCCAGAAATTTTATTATTATTATTATTATTTAACAATCGTTGCACCGCAATTTGAACGGCAATTGTGCAGTTGCCGAGAACTGCTTCTTTTATATATATATATATATATATATATATATATATATATATATATATATATATATATATATATATAGAGAGATTTTGTTATAAAACTATTGTATAAAACTATTGATAACAAAATAAATATAGAAAAAAATGTAATATAGAAATCAAATGAAAAGAAGAGGAAGAGAGAGATCCTTGTATATTTCATATATCTCTTGTGTATTCTTCTCTCTTACAAAACTATACATTTAACCCTTATTTATAGAGATGAAGAGGTAGTAGAGATAATGTAAATAATAACAATAATGGAGTTAATTAGGTATGAAGATAGTAAAAGTAATTAGGTATGAAGATAGTGAAAGTAATTAGGT
Source organism: Cynanchum wilfordii (assembly GCA_025388415.1). Taxonomy (NCBI): domain Eukaryota; kingdom Viridiplantae; phylum Streptophyta; class Magnoliopsida; order Gentianales; family Apocynaceae; genus Cynanchum; species Cynanchum wilfordii. The sequence continues at coordinate 23,248 of JAHSUH010003627.1, read as the reverse complement.
ATTAAGATAGTGGAAGTAATTAGGTATGGAAATAGTGAAAGTAATGGAGATAATTTAGGTATGGAGATAGTGAAGGTGATGAAGATATTGAAGGTAGTTAACATACAAATATTCATAATACTTCCCCTTTTTTGTATGTCCATTGTACAATAAATATGTCTCATACTTCCATTCGATGTGATGAATCTTCAGGGTTCACCTCTCCTTGGATGTCCATTACATAAAGAATATGTCTCGTTAAAAACCTTATCGGATAAAAACCCAGTGGGAAAAAATTCTGATTAAGGGAAAAAGAGTACAATATTCTTTTATGTATGCACAACTCCAACTCCATTATTTACGACTTCTATGTCGTGATCTAATTGCTTCATCATCGATTTCGTTACCATCACATTGATTTTATTGTCTTCCACAAGAAGAATCTTAGGTTTTAAGGCCGATTTTACTTCTGCAGAAGTACTATTGCTAGAGAAACATTCCGAACTTCTGTTCGATTGTAGTAATAATTCCGTCTGATGCACAGGTGAGAAACCGTAATTCCTGGAATTACGCCTCCTTCATTGGTCATTCTCGAGGAATATGAAGAATCCATACATCAACGGGAATTAACCTCAACACTTCCCCTGTTGAGATGAACTCTTGAAATCTTTGAACGCAAACCAATTTTATATCTCAATTTCTCAAAGGTTGCAATCGGAAGAGCCTTAGTGAATAAATCTGCAAGATTATCACATGACCGGATTTGAAGCACATCAATGTCACCCTTCTTTTGAAGTTCATGAGTAAAGAAAAATTTGGGTGAAATGTGTTTTGTCTTATCTCCTTTGATATACCCTCCTTTCAATTGAGCTATACAAGTTGCATTATCTTCATATAGAGGAGTTGGAATCTCACTTCTTGGAGATAAACCACCACTCTCTCTAATATAATGTATTATTGACCTCAACCATACACATTCTCGACTTGCTTCATGAATGGCTATTATCTTAGCATGATTAGAAGAAGTTGCTGTTATAGTTTGTTTTGTAGAGCGCCATGATATAGCAGTATTGCCATATGTAAATAAATAGCCAGTTTGAGAACGTGCCTTATGCGGATCGGAAAGATAACCAGCATCCGCATACCCAATTAATATTGGATCATTTTTATTTGAATAAAATAATCCGAGGTCAATAGTTCATTGGAGGTATCTAAGGACATGTTTAACACCATTCCAATGTCGTCGTGTTGGTGAAGAACTAAATCTTGCCAATAGATTTATAGCAAATGCTATATCGGGTCGAGTGTTATTTGCTAGATACATTAATGCACCAATAGCACTTAAATATGGTACTTCAGGACCAAGTAGTTCTTCATCATTTTCTCGAGGTCTAAAAATATCTTTATTTACATCCAGTGACCTCACGACCATTAGAATACTTAATGGATATGTTTTGTCCATGAAAAATCTTTTCAAAACTTTAGCTGTATATGTTGACTGATGAATAAAAATTCTATCTTCCACATGTTCAATTTGAAGCCCAAGACAAAACTTGGTTTTCCCAAATTCTTTAACTTCAAATTCTCGCTTCAAACAATCTATAGCTTCTCGAAGCTCTTCCGGAGTTCCGATGAGATTAATATCGTCAACATATATAGCAAGAATCACAAAACCAAAATTTGATTTCTTAATAAATACGCATGGACAGAGTTGGTCATTTTTATATCCTGAATTCAATAAGAATTCACTAAGGCGATTGTACCACATGCGTCCAGATTGTTTAAGCCCATATAATGATTTCTGTAATTTTTAGAATAATTCTCACAAAGGGCCATTAGAAGCCTTTGGTAATTTTAATCCTTCAGGGATTTTCATATAAATTTCCTTTTCAAGGCTTCCATATAGATAAGCTGTAACAACATCCATTAGACGCATATCCACCTTTTCATGAACTGCCAAACTTATAAGATATCGGAGTGTAATAGCATCAATAACGGGTGAATAAGTTTGATCATAATCAATTCTTGGCTTTTGTGAAAAGCCTTGTGCGGCGAGTCATGCTTTATATCTTACGACTTCATTATTCTCATTTCGTTTTCGCACAAACACCCATTTATAACCAACAAGTTTTACACCATCTTGCGTTTGGACTACAGGTCCAAAAACTTCTCGTTTGCAAGCGAATTTAATTAGGTATGAAAATAGTGAAAGTAATTAGGTATGAAAATAGTGAAAGTAATTAGGTATGGAAATAGTGAAAGTAATGGAGATAATTTAGGTATGGAGATAGTGAAGGTGATGAAGATATTGAAGGTAGTTAACATACAAATATTCATAATAGATTTATTATATTATATTCTATTTTCTTTCTCTATTTTCATTAAGGCATGAAAAATATATTTTGATTTTCAATTCGGAACATTCTGGTTTTGTCATATTTTAATCATGTATTACTGTTTCAATTGTTTTATTATTATTACTAGAATCGGTTTCTTAAGCGGTGTTAACCCCTTAAGTACTGAATATTTTTATTATCTATATTAATTATTATTTGTTTAATTTTTGAAATATTTAAAGTTCATTATTTAAGTTTGTTCCGAGAAAAGAAAAGAAAGATATAAGTTTGGTTCAAGTTAGTTAGAAGTAAGTTGGGAGAACATGTTCCAAACTTTATAAGTTCCGAACCCATTGAGCATGGTGAAAAAGCTCTACTGTTATAAGTTTTGGCCTACCTAGCGGGATAAACAGCTATGATCGATATCCATTAAAATCAACTAATGACTACTTGCTTGAGCCTCATAAAAGGAAGTGGAATTAAATTTGAATTCCTTCTGTTTCTTTCTGTTTTGAAAGAAAGTAACGTTATGAAAATGTTTTAAATTTTCTTTGAAAGTTATGTTGATATTTTGACTATTGTATATATTTCCTAAGTATATGTGATTCTATTTCGATATTTTGACTATCAGTATGACCTTTAAAGTTTTTTTTGAGAATAAAGGGAATAATAAAACTTCGTTTATTCACTGGGCTTTTTAGCTCATCCCTCTCCCTTAAATTTTTCTTTTGCAGATACTAGTGGTGACGAATAAGGGAACATGAGAAGAATTTATGTCTTGAAAGTTGAGCTGTTGATTTGTTTGTTATTACTTGGAGTTAGAAATTTTGTTTTGGAATAGTTTTCTTTATTCTTTTAATAAGTTGGGTTGCATCCCTAATCAAGATATTGTTTATTGGAGGATTATCTATTTTGTCAATTGGGATTAATTTGAGATATTTTATTTGGATTTATGGATTTTAGATGTTTTCTTAATATTTTATTACGGATATATTTTGTTAGTAAGGGATAAGAGATTTTGTGCTTTCGAGGTGGTACCTTGAAAGTACGGTCGTGTTACAGCCTTGATTTGGAGCGTGACAACAGGAGAATTCCATAAAAATCAACATATTGCAGAATTAAAAACTGAGAAGAGAGGAATAAAGAATATTATTATTCCTTATAATAATAACAAAAAAATCAATTTTATAATAGCAATTTAAAATAATAATAGCAATTTTGGAAATCTATGGAAGAAATGCCTTTTCTACTAACAAAAAAGCTATTATAATAATAATTATTATTATTTTCTTTTTTTTGGTAAGCATAATTATTATTATTTTCTAGTCGCTTTATAATTAGGGAAATTTTAGATTAGAAAACATCATATTCAGTTTTATTTATTTGTTGTGTGTGTGTGTTTTTTTTTTTTTTTAATTAATAGTAGATTTCATTATGTAATTTAAGTATGAGTTATTTTGATAATTAGTGACTTTTATTCCGGTTTAAGTCATTTTTATTTTATAAAATTTTTTTAATTAAAATTTAAATAAAATTTTTCATATATATATGGGAAAAGTGCATAATATTTTGAGTTTTAAATAGTAAATGAAAATAATTTTTAAATAATAAATTAAATTATTATAATAATTATAAATTTTAAAATCAATAATTTTATCACATTTTATTACTATATTTCCCTTGAGATATAGTGATTATAGAATTAATTATAATTATTATGTTTTTTTATTATTATTCACTTATCTCAAATTTGGATAAATAAATATATCAATTTAATAAAATTTAAATAGTTGTATTAATTTATTGACATAATTTTAAATTAAAAGTATATGTTATAAAACTATTGCTAACAAAAAGAAATTAGAACAAATATAAGATAGAGATCAAATGGAAGAGAGTTTTCTTCTTCTTATTGTATATTTCATATATATATATATATTTCATGTGTAAAATATATATATTTAACCTCTATATATAGGATGAAATATATGTAACTTATATACATACATACATAACTCCTCATAATTCTAAAGAAGTTACAAAAGTTATTACATGAAAGTTATATGAAGGTGTGCATAAAACTTCTTAACCTCATTTCAAATTCAAAACTTCAGTCTTACTACTTCATTCTCGTGTTATTTATTTTCTCAATGTGTGCATGAAAATCTCCTTTATAAAATTTCTGAAATTAAAAAATATATATTCTAACATTAAAAATTATATATTAATATCTTTAAGGTTTTAAGATAATACGAGGTACTTTTCTTCTACATCTTTTTTTCTATTTTTTAATTCTAGAACAACCTATATATAGGGGAAAAAATAAAATGATTAATTTATTAGAATCATTTGCGTATTGCAAAGCTATTTGAATTCATATACAATTTATTAGAATTTATTAGAATTTATTAAAACATTTAAAAAGTAGTAAAATAGTATAAAATGTTGTAGAAATTAATAGAGAATACTAAAAAGTACATATAAATCTTAATCACTATGAGATCAAATTGATCTTATTAATCAATAGAAAAAAAAATATTATTATAATATATACATCTAGTATATCTAGTATAATATAGTAGATATACTAAATTCTTTTGCTAGTATAATATAGTAGTATAATATAGTAGTATATCTAATTATCAAAAAAAATAATATAGTAGTATATCTAGTATATCTAGTATAATATTATTATAATATAGTAAAATCTTACACTGTCTCCTCAATTCTTTTGCTAGAATATTTTCATTTTTGTCATTCAGTGCAACATTACCTCTTCCTAACTCGCACTCACATCCATGAACAATGGAACGAAACAGACAATTACCATCTCCATGAATGAACGGCTGCACTTTCCTCTACCAAATCAAATTATCTCAAATTAAATAACGGAAAAACATAATATAAGAAAAAAAAAAAAGAAGTAAAATCTAAAAAACTAATAACATAGACGAACCAATTACACAATATTCGCTGGAGACTTGATTCTCCTCTAATGATGATGGTAATGACAAGGTTCCATTAATCCAATTCTTTTTTTCAAAAAATATCTCAAAATATATATATATATATTTTATCCGCTAAACATTAAAAAAATCTTTTTTATAGATATAATAAGAATTTCTGTAAATTAATTTTATAGATATTTTAGTATTTAGATAAAAGTACAATGTACGATTACTCTAGTGATATTTATTTAGGTGAAGATATTAATATAACTTATAGTGTAAGTGACTTGAAAAACAAATATTTATGTTTTTGTGAGGTTTTGAAATCGAACTAGTACTTCTATCTATCTATATATATATATATATATATATATATATATATATATATATATATATATATATATTTATTTAGTCAATTTTTTTAAAAAAATAGAAATAATTTATAGATATAAGTTTGGAAATCATAGAACACCAAGACAATTCAAAGATTAATATTTTTAGTTATTCAATTCAAATATAATTAGATTGGAAAATTCATCATTATAGTTTCTATTTTATTAACAACTTTCTTTTTTTATTAATTTTTATCTTTATATTTTTATGTAACTGTTACTATCTTTTTTTTTTTTTTTATTAATCATATTTCGAATATTTTTATTATTATTAGTACTTTTAAATTAACTTGATAAAAATAATTAACTAAAATATGAATAAACCATTCAAAACAATCACCCAATAATAATATTAAAAAAATCACATATGAAACATCAAAGACTTTTATGTATTCTTTTGAGCCTAAATTTCACGATTTTATTCTTGGTACCTTTTCAAAAGACTTCATACTAATAGAATATGTGGAATACTTATATTGTAGCCAATTATTTGCATGATTTTCATATGTGAGACTTGAGTTGATACCTAAACCCAACACTATATATATATATATATTATATACTATTCTGATTCAGCCACTCTACTCTCTCTCTCTTGCATCAATCAAACCTTGCCAGACCAGAAGCCATATTCATTAATGTTCACTTACTATTTGATCCTTAATTCTTAATCCATCTTTTTCCTAAAACATGGTTGTGGTTTGATTTGATTGTGTTGTAAAAGTTGACCGCCTTGGCAAGTTAGCAAAATAAAAAATTAAAATTAACGTGTTTGAAAAATATTTTTTAAACTTTTGATTGTTTTATAATGAATATAAATTATAAATCTTTAATTAAAAGAATGTTATTGAAAAACATAACTAAATATTATATTATATTATATTATATTATATTATATTAATTACGCGCAATTTTCTTTTTAATTGTATATAGAAAGACAAAATATGTATAGGAATTTGTACTTTTTTTATGAATTTAGTATATAAGTTATAGAATGTGTATTTACAATTTATTTTTATTTTTAGATTAAAATAAATTTGAATTCCATTTACATTTCATATAATATGCTTATATAGATTTTTTTTAAAAAAATATTAATATGCTTGTTTTTGTTTTTATTTATTTTTTTAAAAAAAATGAATTAGAATTAATAAGTAATTCTAAATAATATATATATATTATAATTGCAACCAATCTAGGTCGGATTTAGATGATGCAGAACCACCAAAATAATGTGGAGATTAGCGGGTATTTGCCAATTTGGCCCTATATTTTTTTAAAAAAAAAACTTCGAGTGTAGCATTATTTTTTAAACTATTTTTCAATATAGTGTTTAGCTCATTCACAAAATAAGTTCTATTGAAATTCATTCATTGGAAATTTTAGAATTTTTGTTTAAAAATCAATGAAATAAAAGAGGGGGAACTAACAACTATACTTAGACAAGCCATTAACTTTTATGGGGGCCATTACCAATTATCATTGGTGTTAGGTTAATGAATTTTTTTAAAAAAAATTCACAATTCTACTCTCTTTTTTGAAATCTTTATATTAAATAACATTTTTTTTAAAAAAAAAAAAAAAATTCACTAGAGAATATATTTGACTCATGTATCCGAAGGCAAATAAAAAGGCTTTGAACCATTTTCATCTCTTTTCTCTCTCTCTCTATAATCATGATAAGAAGAATTCTCTGACTCCATTAGTTTTTTCCCCCTCTCTCTTGAGAATTTTGTATTTTTGTTTTTCTCGTCTTCCGGTTTTTTTGCTGCCATAAAGGGGATGGCGAAGAAGGAAAAATGAGATAAAAATGATTCTGCTACTGACATAGTTTAAATAGTGTAATGACATAAATACCTTTAAGTTTTTTTTTTTAAATTTAATGGTGATTTAATAAAATTTTTAATGGAATGACCAATGTCACAATGTTTTTATAGTTCAGGAACCAATCCCACAAAAAAAATAATTTGGGACCAATGTCACCAAACGTCTATAGTTTAGGGACTATTTATGCCAATTTTCCATTATGTATAAACTAAATTAATTTTAAAGTAGCATTCATAAAGAAATCTAAATATCTGTTCAACTTAGTGAATATAGTCAATGTGTTCTCTTAGTCATAAATTAACTTTAAATGAAATATTAAATATACCTTATACATATATTGATCATATATATATATAAAATCATTTTTATTAAAACATTAGAGTATTTTATAATATTTTATATATTCATTATCTATTATGTAGCGTTACTGATTTTCGCCACATGTTCGTCAAAGTCCCCTTCTATAAAATTTCTGAAATTTATAAATATATATCAATATTTTTAAGGTTTCAAGAAAAAATATACCACTTAATTTTCTTCTACATATTTTATTCTCTTTTTTTTAATTCTACAACAACCTATATAGGAAAAAACAAATTTATATGATTAAAATAAATTCTCAATTATTAATAATAATTGTATATATATATAAGTCGTAAAATCTTACATGTTTCCTTAATTCATCTACTAGAATATTCTCATTTTTATAGCTCTTTGCAGCACTATTAACTCACATCATGTACAATAGAACGAAAGAGACAATTACAATCTTCAGGAATAGCTGCACTTTTCTCCACCACATCAAATTAGTTCAAATTAAACAATTACAAAACTATTAGTAAAATATAATATTAAAAAAATACTAATAAAATAGGTGAGGTTGCATTGCAACCTCACTCACCAATTAAAGAATATTATTTATAACTTTATTTAAATAAAATGTTTATGGATATATATCAATTTATTATGTTTTAATTTTTAGAGGAATCAAAGGTGAATGAAGAAAAATAAAATTAAAAATTGTGAGAAAGAGTGAAAAATTACTTGAAAAGTATAATAAGCAATCAAAAAATAACAAAAGATGGGATAAAAGAAACATTAAAAAAAAAGAAAAATTGAGAATAGTATAAAAGGGATAGAATCAAAAATATATATATATAGATTAAAAAAAAGTCTGAATTTTGTTTAAAAAATAAAAATATTTTAATAAATAAACTAAATTCAAAATACATTAATTAAATAAAAAATTTATTTAGAGATAAAATATTAAAATATTAAAAATAATCTTAATAATAATAAAAAAAGATTAAGTAAATTTAAAGATTTCATAAATATAAAAATTTAATAAAGTTTATTAATATTATTTATTATGAGTATAAAATTAATTATCACTATTATTTTTTTATTTGTTAATTTTTTATTCATTAATGTCAAATTATAAAATATAGTTTTAATTATTTTCAATATAATTGTTTTTTAAAGATATATGTAATTTTTTTAAAAAATAAAATATTTATAATTATGAGTTTATTAATTTAAATTTAAATATTTGACATCTTTTTAAAAAATTTAACCAGATGATCATGACATACTTTTTTATCTTTTAAAATTTATTTATAATAAGAATATATATATATATATATATATATATATTTTAATTTTGAACTTATCAAAAAAATATATATATATTTGAATTTTGAAATATAAGTGAGATTACTATCAAACTAAACTTTCTTGACAACGGTGTACCCTAACTCTTATTAATAATATATCTTATCCTTTTAGAGAAAAACAAAATTAAAAATTTATCTTTGTTGTAAAATTACTATAATAATAACATAATAAGACAAGAACAAAAGGAATCAAAATAACAAAATACTTGTATATTACTTATTGTTATATCAAAACATACAAAACTACCCTCTATTTATAGGGATGATATATATATATATATATATAGTAACATATATATACATATACATACAAATATCAATGTATACATAACTCTCCATTAATCATAAGAGGTTACAAACTAATTACATGGAGGTTATGAAGATAGTGAAGGTAGTGGAAGTAGTGGAAGCTTTAAAACTATGGACATAAAAATATTCATAAAACTCCCCCTTTTTTGGATGTCCATTGTACAAGGAATATGCCTCATTAAAACCTTACTAGAGAAAAACTCAGTGGGAAAAAACCATAGTGAAGGAAAAAAAGTACATCGTTCCTTGTACACTCCCCATAATCATTACATAATATCTTTCAGCCGACACATTCCAATATTACGAACCAATCTTTCAAATATTGAAGTCGGTAATGCCTTTGTGAACAAGTCTGCCAAATTGTTACTTGAACGGATCTGTTGTACATCAATATCACCATTTTTCTGAAGATCATGCGTGAAGAAGAATTTTGGTGAAATATGTTTTGTACGATCTTGTTTGATATACCCCTCATGTAATTGAGCTATACATGCAGTGTTATCTTCATAAATTATTGTCGGAGATTCTTTGCCTGAAGATAAACCACATGTCTCTTGGATGTGTTGAGACATGGATCTTAACCACACACATTCACGACTTGCTTCATGGATTGCTATAATCTCTGCATGATTTGAAGATGTAGCAGCTAGTGTCTATTTTGTAGAACGCCATGAAATAGCAGTTCCTCCACATGTAAAAACATAGCCTTGTTTGAGATTTTGCTTTATGTGGATCGGATAAGTAACCAGCATCAGCATAACCAACAAGTTGTGGTTTAGTACTATTGACATATAACAATCTCATATCAATTGTACCTTGGAGGTATCGAAAGACATGTTTAATTCCATTCCAATGTCTTCTAGTTGGACATGAACTAAACATTGCTAATAAATTAACAGCAAAAAGCTATATCGGGTTTTGTATTGTTAGCAAGATACATTAGTGCACCTATTGCACTAAGATATGGTACTTCAGGACCAAGAACTTCTTCATTATCCTCACAAAGTCGAAAAATGTCCTTTTTCACATCAAGTGATCGAACAACCATTGGGGTACTCAATGGATGTGCTTTGTCCATGTAAAATCTTTTAAGGACTTTTTCAGTATAATTTGATTGATGAACAAAAATTCCACTTTCATCTTTCAAGTGCTCAATCTGCAAGCCGAGACAAAATTTTGTTTTTCCGAGATCTTTCATCTCAAATTCTTTCTTCAAAGAATCCACTGCTTTTAAAATTTCTTCAGGAGTTCCAATAATATTTAAATCATCAACATAGACAACAATTATAGCAAATCCTAAATTTTCTTTTTTAATAAATACACATGGACAAATTTGGTTATTTTGATAACCTTCTTTCAATAAATATTCACTAAGACGATTGTACCACATTCGTCCAGACTGTTTTAAACCATACAAAGATCTTTGTAATTTTATTGAATATAACTCTCGAGAATTTGATTTATATGCTTCAGGCATTCTAAATCCTTCAGGGATTTTCATATAGATATCACTATCAAGTGAGCCATATAAATAGGTTGTAACTACATCCATAAGACGCATATCAAGTTTCTCATTAGCTGCCAGACTAAGGTGATAACGAAAAGTAATTACATCCACCACAGGAGAATAAGTGACCTCATAATCAATTCCCGGTCTTTGAGAAAAACCTTGTGCAACAAGGCGTGCTTTATATCTCACAATTTCATTTTTCTCATTTCTTTTCCGCACAAATACTCATTTATACCCTACAGGTTTGACATCTTTAGGTGTCCGGATTATGGGTCCAAAAAATTCACGTTTTGCAAGTGAGTTTAATTCTACTTGAATTGCATCTTTCCATTTCAGCCAATCACTTCTAAGTCTACATTCATCAACAGATGTAGGCTCATTATAATCATTTTCATTCATAATAGTTGATGCTACATTATATACAAAAACACTATCGATAGTTATTTCTTCTCGGTTCAATCGTTTCCCCGTTGAGACATAATTTATTGAGATCTCATCATTCTCTATTTTTCCAATATTTTCAGCTTCTTCTGGATTTCTTTAATTTATTATGTCTCTTGATTCTTCTAGAGTATCAATCACGGGTTCATTATTAACATTTGCTCCCTTCTTTTTACGGGGATTTTTATCTTTTGAATCAATTGGTCTACCACGTTTTTACGTGCTATAGACTCATTTGCTATTTCATTTACTGATTGTCCTGTTGGAACTTCAATCCGTATAGGAGCATTTTCAGCCAGTATATGTGACTTAGTCACTCTCTTTGGGTCGGTAAATGCATCTGGCAGTTGATTTGCTATACATTGCAAGTGTATTATCTTTTGAACTTCGAGTTCACATTTATTTGTACGAGTATCAAGATGTTGCAAAGTATTCCATGTTATATTTTTACCAAGCTGTTTTTCTTTTTCTCCCACTAATACCGGGAACATTGATTCATCAAAATGACAATCGGCAAATCGTGTCATAAAAATATCTCCAGTCATAGGTTCAAGATATTTTATAATAGAAGGAGAATCAAAACCAACATATATTCCCAATCTTCTTTGAGGTCCCATTTTTGTGCGTTGTGGTGCAACTATAGGAACATATACCACACATCCAAAATTCTAAAATGGGAAATATTTGGCTCCCGACCATAAGCCAATTGTAATGGGGAATATTTATGATAACTTGTTGGTCTAACACGTACAAGTGTTGTTGCATGCAAAATTGCATGTCCCCAAGCAAAAAAGTAGTTTAGTTCTCATAAGTATAGGTCTAGCTATCAATTGAAGTCTTTTAATAAATGACTCAGCTAACCCATTTTGTGTATGAACATGAGCTACAGGATGTTCAACACTTATACCAATTGACTTACAATAATCATTGAAAGCTTGAGATAAAAATTCACCAACATTATCCATACGTATTGATTTAATTGTATAATCTGAAAATTGTGCTCGTAGTCTAATAATTTGAGCAAGCAATCTCGCAAACGCCAAGTTCCGAGTTGATAATAAACTTACATGAGACCATCTACTAGATGCGTCTATTAGAACCATAAAATATCGAAATGGTCCACATGAAGGGTGGATTGGTCCACATATATCACCCTGAATTCTTTCTAAAAATGTTGGAGATTCAATTCCAACTTTAACTGGTGATGACTTAATAATCAATTTTCCTTGAGAACAAGCACCACAAGAAAATTCTTTTTGATTGAAAAATCTTAAGGTTTTTCAATGAGTGCCCATGCGAATTTTCAATAATTTTTCGCATCATACTTGAACTAGGATGGCCTAACCGATCATGCCAAATAGTAAATGTTTTTGAATCAATAAACTTCGGTTTATTGAATGTATTTCAATTGCATTTATTCTTGTGTAGTACAAGCCAAAAGAAAACATATTTAATTTTTCCAATATGATTTTCTTACTCGAAACAATGCTTGTAATATGAAGGTACTCATCATTTCCTTCATTTATAGTCTCCACATGATATCCGTTAAGACGAATATCTTTAAAACTTAACAAATTTCTTTGAGACTTTGATGAAAATAAAACATTGTTTATATTCAACTTTGTTTCATTGGGTAACATTAGAATTGCTCTCCCGGAGCCTTCAATTATTCTTGTACTACCCGAAATTGTAGTGACATATGCATCACTCATCTTTAGTGCAATGAAATATTTTTTATTTTTAAGAATAGTATGAGTAGTTGCACTATCAGCAAGACATATATCTTCATCCATATTCTTCAAAAAAAAAAAAAATAAAAAAATATATATATATATATTATAATTAAAGAATAATAAGATATATGAAAACACAAGAAATAATAATAATAATAATAATAGTAGCAAAATCATGTTAAATATATTTTATAAAGCAATCATATAAAGAAAATTTGGATAGTGCAGTGGTAAGTACTTACCTTTTAACCAAAAGGTTTGAAAGGATCAAAACTCATTTCAAGCATAATAATATATTTTTAAGCATTTTAAGATATATCATATATATCCTAGAAAATATAAAATATATATATATATATATAAAACATGTAAACACAATTCACAACTAGTATGAACAGTATTTATACCATGTGAACAGTAGATTAAACAGTGAACAGATTCATGAACCTGGGTGTTAAACAGTGTGATTCAAACCTGGGTGAAACATAAACAGTTGTTTCCCGGGTTTATAAACAGTGTTCAGTTGAACAGTAGTGCACAGTAGTGTATGAACAATATCAAAACAGTGTAAACAATGTTCATGGTGAACAGTATTATATATATATATATATGCATTACACATATAAACAGTGTTGAACAGTAGTGTATGAACAGTATTATATATATATATAATATATATATATATATATATTGTATGTGTATGTCTCTAATAATTATATTAATGTTCTTTTAGAGCAATTAGTATATATTAAGTATATATATGTTATACATGTTATATTTTGGACTATTTAATACATTAATTAATTTAGTACATAAAATATATTATGTATATATAGACATAAATTTCAATAAAATGATAAGTGAACACTCATATAAAATGTGAAATTTAATAAATGAACAAAAGTACAACTCATGAAAATAGCAACAATTATTCTTGAAAACTAAAGAACAATACTTGAAAACTAAATAACAATTCTTGAAAACTAAACAACAATTATTCTTGAAATTTAAACAACAATACTTGAAAAACAAATCATACTAGACCAACTGATTTATGTATTCTCCGTCACCCAGAATATCATTATTTTCTTGCGGATTGGCAAAAAAAATCTAACACATCTAAGTGTGTAGTATCGATAGGATCATTGTCAAGATCATCAAAGAAACTTGCAAAATTTGTTTCCACACCTTTTTCTTTTTCTTTCACTGAAGCTTGATAAAGATCAATAAGGTGCTTTGCAGTACGACAAGTTCTTGCCCAATGTCCTTTCATCCCGCAACGAAAACATGAAGTTTCATGTTTTTTAACAATCTTTTTATGTCCACTTGTGTCTTCTTGTTTGTCCTCTTTATTATTCCATTTTTGGTGGAAAGTAGACACATATTTATTATTACGACCACGACCACGTCCACGGCCTCGACCGTAACCACGGCCTCGTCCTCTTCCATTATTATTCATCATAGTCACATTCACTTCAGGGAATGGAACAGAGCCAGTGGGACGAGTTTCATGATTTTTCAACAATAACTCGTTATTTTGTTCAGCCACAAGAAGGCATGAGATTAACTGTGAGTATTTTGTAAAACCTTTTTCTCGATATTGCTGCTGCAAGAGCACATTCGATGCATGAAAAGTAGAGAAAGTTTTCTCTAACATATCATTTTCATTTACATCTTCTCCACATAATTTTAGTTTAGAACTTATACGGAACATAGCGGAGTTATACTCACTACCAGATTTAAAATCTTGCAAACGCAAATGCAACCATTCATAACGAGCCTTTGGAAGAATAACAGTTTTTTTGTGGTTATACCTTTCCTTTAGATTTTTCCAAAGAACAAGTGGATCTTTTACCGTTAGGTATTCGGACTTTAGTCCTTCATGAAGATGGTGACGGAGGAATATCATCGCCTTAGCGCGATTTTGCATTGATGCAATATTTCCTTCTTTTATGGTGTCTCCAAGACCCATAGCATCAAGATGAATTTCAGCATCTAGTATCCATGACAAATAGTTCTTTCCAGAAATATCAAGAGCAACAAATTCGAGTTTTGAGAGATTCGACATGATAGAGAATAACGTACCTTGATAGAAAATATCACAAAACAATTCTCTCCCGAAGAGCAAACTCGTGCTGATAACGTGTTGTAAAATTACTATAATAATAACATAATAGACAAGAACAAAAGGAATCAAAATAACATAATACTTGTATATTACTTATTGTTGTATCAAAACATACAAAACTACCCTCTATTTATAGGGATGATATATATATGTAACATATATACACATATACATACAAATATCAATGTATACATAACTCTCCATTATTCATAAGAGGTTACAAACTAATTACATGGAGGTTATGAAAATAGTGGAGGTAGTGGAAGTAGTGGAAGCTTTAAAGCTATGGACATACAAATATTCATAAAAATCTTTGGTTTATTGTACTTTGAAAAAAATGATAAATCTGTGACTTAATTAAGATTGTTTCTACTTTTTATATTTAATCATCCATTTAAATTTGAAATTTTGAAAGGTTTTTTTTTTCTTTAGGAACAAATTTTGAAAGTTAACCTAAAATATCCATAAATATAAAAATATTAATTTTGTAAACAAATATTTTTCTTCATTTCAACTAAAAAAAACTTTGGTAACAACTTCACTTATAACCAGAGATCATAACCGCTCCGATTTTAGAGACACGATACAAGTTAGCATTAAAAAAAATCTTTTTTGCAAAATACTCTAAATACAAAATTTCAAGCAAAAAAAATCTTGGATAAACTATGAAAATTCAAGCAAAAAAGAAAAATTAGAAGAAAAATGGCGTTTCGATCGAAGGAAATGATGAAGAGGATAATAAAGAAGATTGGTGGAGAGAAGAATTTGGGTTCGGGAGTCAAAGAACAGCTCCAGAAATCCATTCCCGATTCTAAGGTGGTAACGAGTTGCGCCCACCGTGGCATCTTTGTCGGCCACAATATCCACTCGTTCAACCGTGTCAAGATGGTGGCAACAAGTACGTTATTTTTTTTCTCCCCTCCACCTGTGAGAAGAAAAAATTAATCTTGATCAATGTTTGTGAATTTATTAGGGTATTTTAAAATTTGGGATTTGCTTGTCTGGGCAGATGATGGATTTTCGTTTTCGCCTCTATTTTGAATATTGTCCTATTGAAGAAATTGTTTGTTTATTTACATGGAGCAAATAAAGAATATCCGGTAAATAAAAATCTTTTAAACTAATGCTTGCTGAGGTAGTGACACGTCGCTGCTTGTGTTGTGTTAATTTGGTATTGATCGCTCTTCCACTCAGCTTAGTATCTTCAACATCCCCCCTCAAGGTGGGAGTGTATCACCTTGTACAATCCCAACTTGGAAAAAAAGAATCTCATATTGTGTTGAGGGCATCTTTGTGAAGACATCCGCGCAATTGATCCTAAGTAGGGAGATAAGTAAGTGCAACAACCCTTCCAAAACTTTATCTCTAGTGAAATGATAGTCGGTTTCTATGTGTTTGGTTCTCTCATGGAACAACCTTATTTCCGGCAATATGTAAAGCTTGATTGATTATCACAATGCAAAGTGATAGGCAGCAGGATTAGTGATTCCCATTTCTTCCAATAAACGAACAATTCAAACAACTTCAGGAGGATGTTGTTGCCATGGCTCTATATTCGCTTCTCCGGATGATCTAGAAATGGTTCCTTGCTTCTTAGATTTCCAAGAAATTGGAGAACCACCAAAGAGTAGGACAAAACCAGTGATGGGACGCCTTGAATCGGGTAAGTAGCCCAATCGAATCGAGAATGCCTGTAAACTTAATTGATCGGATGCTTTAAGTAAAATACCTTGTCCAAGTGTATGGGCAAGATACCTTAATGTATGTTGTAAAGCAACAACATGAGGAAGTCTTGGGTGCCGCAAAAGCTGGTTGAGTGTTTGGACTGAATAAGAAAGATCCGGTTGTGTGTGTGTCAAAAAATTTAATTTTCCAACCAAAGATCTATACTACTCAACATCCGAAATCAAATCTCCTTCAAAAAGCCGACAATTTGATATTTAAAGGAAGAGGAGTAATAGCTTTCTTAGAAATGTCAAAACCACGCTTTTGTAAGAGTTCTTTAGTGAACTTTTTCCGACTAAGAATTATCCCTTCGAAGTGTAACCAACTTCAATTCCAAGGAAATAACTCAGGTTGTCCTAAGTCCTTGATGCTAAATTCTTGATGTAAATGAGTTTTAAGATCCTCCAATTTGCAAATATCAGTCCCAGTCAAGATAATATCATCAACATAAACTGCAGCAATATTGATGTGAGAACCTTCTTTTTGTATAAACAAACTGCAATCATTTTTGACTGAATAAAACCTTATTTTTCCAATGAACTTACCAATTTCTCATGCCATTGTCTAGAGGCTTGTTTGAGGCCATAAATGGACTTGATAAGCTTACAAACCTTATTTCCGAATTTGGAACACCTTCAGGAACATTCATGTACACCTCTTCTTTCAAGTCCCCATGTAAAAATGCATTGTTTACATCCAATTGAAATAGAGGCCATTTCCTGCTTGCTGCTACTGCAATTAGACATCGTACTGTACTCATCTTAACCACAGGACTAAATGTTTCTGCATAATCAATTCCATATTTCTGGTTATAACCCTTAGCCACTAACCTTGCATTTCACCTTTCCAATGTTCCATCTGCCTTTAATTTCACCTTATATACCCATTTGCAACCTATGGACCTTTTTCCTTTAGGCAAATCAACCAGATCCCATGTATGATTATCTTCAAGTGCTTGAACCTCTTTATTCATAGCCTCAATCCATAGAGGATCTGATTGAAGCTTCGCATAACTCATAGACTCTTTTATGTCAAAAGATTGAGACAAAAAGGCTTTGAAGGAAGAAGGAAAGAAATGAGAAGATACTAGATTGCACCAATGATTATTGATGAGAGTGTACTAGAGAGGTACCATTGTAACAATGATAGTTGTTTAGATACTGTGGTGATTTATGTATTCTATTGGATCTACGAGGAGGATTGGAAATACCGAGGTCACCCAAATTTGATAATTCGGTTTCTGAATTTGGTATAGATAATGAATCAGTATCAGAATTAGGAGGTAAAGGAATAGAAGGAGGTGAAGAGAGAACAGAAGAAGAAGAATCATGTGAAGGAAATATTAGTTGAGGAGAAGAGAAATCTGGAGTATCAAAGAAACTAGGAGAAGAAGAAGCTAGTAAATATATGGAATTAGAATAGTTTGAATGAGGTGTTTTATGTTTGTTGTAAAGATGAAAAGGAAAATGTTTTTCATGGAAATGAACATCCCTAGAAACATACACCTTGTGTGTGTCAATATCTAAAATTTTGTAGCCTTTCTGTGAAATGGAATATCCAATAAAAACACAAGGTTTAGCTCTGTTGTCCAACTTAGATCTCCCAACTGCAGTAGTAGATGCATACCACAAACATCCAAAAGTTCTTAAATGAGATATATCGGGGTTCTTTTGGTATAACCTGAAATAAGGTGTATGCAGATCAAGAACCTTTAAGGGCATTCTATTTATCAAGTATGCAGCACATAATACACAATCACCCAAAACTTGTCCGGAACTCTAGATTGTATGTACAGTGCCATTGCGGTTTCTAACAAGTGTTTATGCTTCCTTTCAACAACTCCATTTTGTTGGGGTGTATCACTACAACTAGTTTGATTTAGAATCCCAAATATCCGACACAACTTTTTCATATCACCAAAGCACAAAGTTCTTTAGCATTATCGGACCTTATGCATTTAACAAGAAGTGCAAATTGAGTTTTTAACATATACGCGAAAATCGGTCATAACCAAAACAACTTCAGTTTTATTCTTCAATAGATGTATCCAAGTAAACCTGCTGTAGTCATCTACTATAGTCAAGAATTGATTACAACCATAAGGATTTTTAACAAAGCATGAGAACCCCATACATCAATATGTATCGGTTCAAAAACACAAGAAGATTTAATCCTGCTATGAGGGAAACTAAGTTGCTTAGCCACACAGGAAAACTTGACAAATAGTATTCCGGATGCAAGAATATGCTTCACAATCGGGTTTGATGTACTTATCTAACCAAATGGTAAGTGTCCCAATCGTAGATGCCAAAGTTTTACCTTATCAACTGCTGACAAGCAAGCTGTGTTGCGGTGATAACTTTGGAAAGCTTTTAAATTAGTCAAATCTTGATCTCCCACATTGTACAATCCATATCTCAATTTACCAAGAAGAATCAACTTCCCTTTCTGATAATGGATAAAGCATTTACCATGAGTGAAGTGTAATTCACATTGCAGATCCTTACACAATTTATGGACAGAAATTAGATTGTACTTGAAATCTGGAACACGCATGACATTATGCAAAATAATTGAGTCATTTAATACTACTGATCCAATATGTTTAATAGCTATCTTACTACCATTTGGAATAGTAATATAGCTATCGGGTTTTACTAAAGGTTCATAAGTAGAGAATTGTTCCAAATCACAACAAAAATTATCCGAAGCACCACTGTCTAACAACCATTTTGAATTGGTATGAGAGAGAAGACAAAAAATACGCCGATCATAGCTAAGTTTGGTTGTTGATCGGAAATCTTGTTCCCGAGAAGTTTGTTGTTGCTTGGCTAATAAATCCATTAGTTGTTGATATTGTTCCACATTAAAACCATCATAATCTTCACAATGAGATAAAGCGGCTACCCTGCTGTCTCTAACTCCTTTAAAACCTGGGGGGTAGCCATGTATCTTGAAGCATCTGTCAATACTATATCCTGGAATCGACAATGTGTACATAAGTACTTAACTCCTGGTTTTGGCCATTTTTGTCCAGAATTTGATTGGAAAACTCCTGAAGAACCATCACTCGTTGTCTGAAAACTAAGCACTTGTGATTTATATGGTGTTGTAATCTTGTATTTATTGTTGAATCTCTTCTTTTCTGCTGTAAAAACCAATGATTCAGTCTGTGTTACTGCTTGAGATAACTCCTTGTGTCTTTCTTCTTGTGCAAATATCCTAAAAACCTCAGTCACCTTAGGAAGTGTTTGCATCATTAGAATATTTTCCCTAATTGTAGCATATTGATCTGTCATTTTCATCATAAACTGTAGTACCATTTTCTCCTGCTGTCTCTCGTAAACTTTCTTAGTTAGATTACAAGTACAATTGTTGCATGTACAATAGGGCAAAGGATGTGCCTCCTCAATTGCATCTCAAATTGTTTTGATTTCAGTAAAAAATTCAGAAATAGATTTGTTACCCTGAGCAATTTCTACCAATTTCTGTTCAAGAGAATAGATATGTGTCATAGATGCATAACCAAACCTCTCTTCTAAATCAGTCCAGATCTCCTTTGCAGATTTTAAAAACATAACACTCTTAGCTATTACATCATCTAAATTGAACAACAATAGGGAACATACCAAATCATTGCATCTCTCCCAAGCCTTGTATTCAACAGCAAAGGTATCTGGTTTAGCTATAGTTCCATCAACAAAACCAATTTTGTTCTTAGCAGAAAGCGTGAGTAGCATTGACCTTTTCCATCCTGTAAATACCTCACCATTGAATTTATAGGACACAAGTTGTACTGCATGTGCATCAGAAGGATGAATATAGAAAATAATCAAAGGATCTTGGTTGAGAGGCGGTATACCAGCATCTCTGTGAACTGCAGAACTTTTACCCGCCATTGGAGCTTCAATCAGAAGAACAAAATTCAAAGATAGTTCAGATCTAATGCCCTGAAACAATCTTCAATTTACTTTCGGAAAAAAAAATGAAGAACCGAAGAATAGCGTGAATTTCAGAGAAATGGAGCTAGAATAAAAATTCCTGCTCCCGATACCATGATACAATTTTGAGAGAAAGATAAAATTCTTTGGAGAAAAATTAGAAAAGGGAAACGCGAGAGAAAAGAAAAGCTTGAGAAGTAAAGGCCAAAGAAATGTCTATATTATTTCTGGAATTTAGTGTAATATATATTACAACTTTAATATCCAAATTTACACGCAAATACATGGAGCAAATAAAGAATATCTGGTAAATAAAAATATTTTAAACTAATGCTTGTTGAGGTAGTGACACGTCGCTGCTGTGTTGTGTTAATTTGGTATTGATCGGCTCTTCTAGCTCAGCTTAGTATCTTCAACAGGTTTTGTTTTGTTGTCTTTGTTTGGTGACTTCCCTGTAGGACAAGGAGGATATGGAAGCCCAATATACAAGACAAACGGCTTTTTCGGTTACATTCTAGATCGCCATATCCCTGCGAAAGTAACCACTCATGCCCTCCAATTCGTTGCATATATAAGGCAGGTGGGATTGATGAGTATTGCTGGATACTGTTATGGTCCAGCCCAAATTTGCAATATATTTTTTCTTGTATTGCTTTAATGTTATTTTTATTTTATTTTTTTGGGCTTTTATCGTGGACTTTTTTATTGTGCTTTTACATTGACCCATTTTTAACTCTTGTGTTAGAGTATTTTATTGCCTTCATTCTGCTATACAACACGAGGGAAATCAAAAAATTGAGAGAGGTATCAATTTTCGGTTTTACAGTGCGCATACAATCAAGTGATCCGATCAAGGGTCAAACGTAGCCCGATTTGGCTAAAATTTTGACAGCTTGTTCCCGACATCCAGAGCTTTATTTTGAACAGTTAGATTGTTATTTTAACATCTGGTTTGGTCAGAATTGACGTCGGACAGAACTGATTTTCAGGTGATTTCTACTATTTTGATCTTTTATTGATTGGAGTTTGTTGGTGCTGTGTGAACCTTTTGTAGACTGATTTTGGTTTATTTTACCCACAATTATCAATAAGAGAAACATAGGGTAAACTCCTTAAACGTCCTGTGATTTTTTACTCTTCATATCGAAGGGGTTTTTCCACGTAAAAATTGTGTGAGTTTTTTTGCAGTTTCAATATTCTTATTATGGCTGTTTATTCACTACAATATTATTGGTTTTAGTTTGGTGAATTTGTTTTGACAATATTGGGTTGATTAATTTGTGATATTGGTTGATAGTCTTGTGTGTGACATTGTGGGTGTCGTAGAGACCCCCTTGCTTCCCTACAACTTGGTATCGGAGCTTACGGTTAATATTTAGTCACATTATGGAGTCAAGTAATAGTGGCTCGATGGTTAAATTGACATCAACCAATTATTCTATTTGGAGACCTATGATGGAAGACTTGTTGTATTGCAAAGATTTGTTTGATCCTCTTGAAATTGTCACCAATGAGGATGATAGTATTACTAAACCAACTAGACCTAAAAAGATGGAAGAAAGAGAATGGACAAATTTGAAAAGAAAGACTTTGGGTATTATTAGGCAATGGGTTGATATTAGCATATACAACCTTGTGTCACAAGAGTCCGACCCTTATGATTTGTGGAAGAAGTTGGAAGGTCTTTATGAAAGGAAGACCGCACATAGTAAAGCTTCATTGATTAAAAAACTTGTTAATTTGAAATTGAAAGGTGAGAAGTTTTTTTCTGAGCATCTCAATGACTTCCAGGATATTATTAACAAGTTGACTATTATGAAGATTGTTCTTGATGATGAGTTGCGGGCTTTGTTCTTGTTGAGTTCTACTCCAAATGGTGTGCTATCTGTGGATGTAATCAAAGAAAGCATGTTTAATGAAGAAATCAGAAGAAAGGAGATGGGAGTTGATAATTCACAAGCTCTTGTTGTTGAGAATAGAGGAAGAAGCAAGAGTAGGGGTTCCAAAGGTCGTGATAACTCAAGGAATAGGTCCAAATCAAGTGATGGGAAAAATGTGACTACATGTAACTATTTCAAGAAGTCTGGTCATGTCAAGAAGTATTGTTTCCGCTTGAAAAGGGAACAAAGAAAGAAGCATGATTCACAGAAAGAGGGAGATGACAACAATACTGCGGTAACTGCTTCTAAAAGTGATGATGAGGTCACTTTGATTTGTGCAACTAGTGAGTGCCATCATGTTGATGGTTCAGACACAGAGTGGCTAGTAGATACAGGTGCTTCATATCATTGTGTTCCTAGAATAGA